>MU968403.1:10884660-11272991 GCA_034641835.2 Pinus albicaulis
TTGTTCGAATAAAAACATATGATTATACTGAACAGTCAATAAACAACCATAAATACTGGGAACACTAGAAAATTTGGCGGAAATTCCGACGGCCAATTCGTCGCTATTCCGACACATAGTCGTCGCTAGAGCGACAGTTAGAGGGTGGACAAACAGTGGTTTGTCCTGCCGTCGCAGTTCCGACGAACGCAAAAAGTGTCGCACTATCGACACCTCTTCCGTCGCTTCCAAACACGCGTCACTCTTCCGACGTCTCACAAACCATCGCGCCTCCGACGTTTGTAAACTGTCGCACTTCCGATGAAATGTGGTTCGAAGTTTGTAATGTCGCTCTTCCGACGCCTAAAAGCCGTCGTAATTCCGACCCAACGTGGTCCGACGTTTTTGACGTCGCTCTTCCGACGTCTGTAATATGTCACAATACCGACGATATGTGGTCCAATGTTTGGAATGTCACTCTTTCGACGTTTGTAATCAGTCGCAATTCCGACGATATGTGGTCCGACGTTTGCAACGTCGCTCTTCCGACGTCTGTAATCTGTCGCAATTCCGACGAAATGTGGTCCGACGTTTCTATGTTGTCGCAGTTCCGACGTCTACAAGGCGTCGAAAGACCGACGGAGGGTTCAATTTAAAAAAAAAAAATGAAACTTTAAAAGACGAGAAACGTTGTTTTGAATATATTATATGAAGTAAAACAGTCCATGAAAGTGAAATAGCAGTATGTAGAATAGTAAAGCAACAGATAGAGTACCGATGTCCATTGTTCCAAATACAAATTAAAGTACCCAAAACCCTGCAACAGAGAAAAACGAATATGTCCAAAATATAAAAAGACCATCAGACCATATCAATAAACCAGCAACATAGACCAGCATCGCTAGTTTTGAAGGCAGAGTGATAAACATTACTCATTTTTTTTTTCACAAGAGAAAAAACGATGTTTTGAATATATTATATGAAGTAAAACAATCCATGAAAGTGAAATAGTAGTATGTAGAATAGTAAAGCAACAGATAGAGTACCGATGTCCATTGTTCCAAATACAAATTAAAGTACCCAAAACCCTGCAACAGAGAAAAACAAATATGTCCAAAATATAAAAAGACCATCAGACCATATCAATAAACCAGCAACATAGACCAGCATCGCTAGTTTTGAAGGCAGAGTGATAAACATTAATCATTTTTTTTTCACAAGAGAAAAAACGTTGTTTTGAATATATTATATGAAGTAAAACATTCCATGAAGTCATTACATTTTCACATCTGAAGATTGGAACCCAAATATCCATCCAGAAAAGTGGAAGTCCCACCCTAGACAGTGATAGAAAAATACCCCATGTCACATACGGGGACTTGATATAAAACCCAGTAACGGTCCACATGGAGATTATCGACAATCTGAGAAAGCATCCAAATATGCCCGAGGCATCTATAAGAAAGTGAAATAGCAGTATGTAGAATAGTAAAGCAACAGATAGAGTACCGACGTCCATTGTTCCAAATACAAATTAAAGTACCCAAAATCCTTGAACGGAGAAAAACGCTAATCATGTGAGGAGTGTGATATGTCCAAAATATAAAAAGACCATCAGACCATATCAATAAACCAGCAACATAGACCAGCATCGCTAGTTTTGAAGGCAGAGTGATAAACATTAATCATTTTTTTCACAAGAGAAAAAACGTTGTTTTGAATATATTATATGAAGTAAAACAGTCCATGAAGTCATTACATTTTCACATCTGAAGATTGGAACCCAAATATCCATCCAGAAAAGTGGAAGTCCCACCCCAGGCAGTGATAGAAAAATACCCCATGTCACATACAGGGACTTGATATAAAACCCAGTAACGGTCCACATGGAGATTATCGACAATCTGAGAAAGCATCCAAATATGCCAGAGGCATCTATAAGAAAGTGAAATAGCAGTATGTAGAATAGTAAAGCAACAGATAGAGTACCGACGTCCATTGTTCCAAATACAAACTAAAGTACCCAAAATCCTTGAACAGAGAAAAACGCTAATCATGTGAGGAGTGTGATATGTCCAAAATATAAAAAGACCATCAGACCATATCAATAAACCGGCAACATAGACCAGCATCGCTAGTTTTGAAGGCAGAGTGATAAACATTAATCATTTTTTTTTTCACAAGAGAAAAAACGTTGTTTTGAATATATTATATGAAGTAAAAAAGTCCATGAAGTCATTACATTTTCACATCTGAAGATTGGAACCCAAATATCCATCCAGAAAAGTGGAATTCCCACCCCAGACAATGATAGAAAAATACCCCATGTCACATACAGGGACATGATATAAAATCCAGTAATGGTCCACATGGAGATTATCGACAATCTGAGAAAGCATTCAAATATGCCCGAGGCATCTATAAGAAAGTGAAATAGTAGTATGTAGAACAGTAAAGCAACAGATAGAGTACCGACGTCCATTGTTCTAAATAAAAATTAAAGTACCCAAAATGCTTGAACAGATCAAGAAAAACGCTAATCATGTGAGAATTCCAAGTAAAGTTAATCTATTAACATTGCGAATAAAATTACACCGAAGTCAAAAATATTGCCTGGCCATACTCATGGCAAATTTGTCATCAAAAAATCAAAAAATTAAGAAGACTGCCCTCATACGGGGAAACCAGTCTTGAACGTTTAATTTACAGAATTCAAAAATATTACAAAGGTCCAGCACAGTAAAATAAACTAAAAGTAGCCCAATTAAGTGGGCCTACTAAGAAAGAAAAACAAATTATCCAAACTACTCCTCCGGTGGTTCCTCCACGATTCGGCACCATCCTTCGGAAGGTCCAGGATCGCTAGGTGCTACCTCCACATGCATGCCACGGCTCCCCTCCTGAAGGCCCGAATGTTGGCCAGCTTTTTCTGAGCTCAGACCTGCCGGACGGGTGCATTCTTCCTCCGTTTGGGCCTCCTCGCGGAATACCACAGTGACTAAAGCCATGATTCTTGGGCGGTTGAGAGAGCAATTAAAGGAAGATTGTGTAGTGCACGTCGTGAAAGAGGGTGAACTAACGGTGGAGAAGCCAGGAGCAGGGGAATCTATACGATGGCCAGATGCTACAAGCCGACCCCGCCCACTCCTAGTATTTGGATATCGACCTAAGTAATAATCACTGGACTGGACGGAAGTCGAATCTGTTGAGGGGCTGAAGGGAGCGCGCCGGGTTTGACGTCTAGTGCTCCCCCTGCGGCAACGCATACTATGACGCACGCGAGGCATGGGTGCAATCTCAGGCGCAGTGGGCACAAGAGGAGACGAAGAAGCAGAATTGCAATTAACAGAGGAAGACAGACAGAGATAGAACCGAGAGAAATGAAAATATGTAGCAACGTCTAGGCAGAAGTTCAGCTGGCCACTTCTCCTTATCGTCACAGTTAGTAGGCATTGTAATCCAGCAACCGGCTTGTCTGAAAAACCATGGCTGAACGCCATTTTGTCGACCCGTTTGCAATGCAATCAAAGGATGCCCGTCATAATTAATCTATGATCATTAATAATGAGAGCCGAAGGCCGGATCAAATTGGAGCGTGCGGAATCGCTAAGAGGAGTGGAGGTCTGATCTTGAACAATGTTAAAAATTAATTAATGCAGATTTGATGTGAAAATTTAATTGAGAAGTGTTAAATGTTAGTCCAATTGATATGAAATCGCCATATCCATGTCCCATCACCTTAAACGCCATCGAATGCACTCGCAGCTGGGAGCAGGGCAAGTTTTTATTGAGGACACGTGGCAGAAATATATTCGAGCGGATCTTTGTTTGGGCCGCTCACGCAGTGGAAATCCGGACTCGTAAAATATTAGGGCGAATTTGATAAGAAATTCGCGTCACAAAATTGGCCGACGTCAGCAGGCTATTTTGGAACGCGAATTTGGTTTGAATTATGGTTTATCGCCGTTTGATGTCCGGCGGGCTCGACTCAAGAACAATTTTGTTTGATCCCATCTTATAAAATTTGTGTTGTTTTTCTTTGATAATACACATATTTATAATAAATAATGGGAATACCACACTAAACACATGGAAAAGTTATATAATTAATTATTGAGAACCGGGGTCGTGAAAACTCTTCAAATATAAAAATCCCGCTTAATAAAGAGACAAAATTGTTGTGCTTTCGGAACCTGACCCGAGGATTGGACATGAGTTAACAAACAAAAGGATAGCAGAACTAGACTTGCACCCATGGTCAAGCCCTCTACCAAAACCACGAGCGGAATCACAAAAGCGGGTTGCCCATATCGCACCGCTTTTACGGAGTAGGCGGTATTTCCTATTCGCGAGCGATTCCATAGGGAATGTGACATGTGGTGAAGTGACCCCCGGAAAACCACCGTTTAACCTGCGCCATCGCACATTAAAGCCCGACGTTGGAAGCCGAGCGAAATTGCCAAGAGTCGTTGATTTGGAGAAGGGCCATCGGACGGTGGTCGCACGTTGAACTTGCCCGGAGGTTAACTAAGGTGTGCGGAGGATAGCTAGGTACGATATGAGTGTTTGATTGGTTATTGATATATATAGGTGGGGTCGGAGTATAATGAAATTGTTTAATTAAACGATTGGCGGGTAATTAGCATAAGTCTGGAGCGTGATTGTTGTAAGGCTATGGTGAAATATAGAGCCGAAAGTTCATTACAAGTTATTTATTTAAAAAGAAACGTGGAGTATAAATACAAAGTGTTGAAAGTTAAACATTGGTTATAAGGATTGGAGATAATATAAAGTCGGGAATATAAATTAAAGTCCAACCATTGTGGATAGTATTTATTTATCAAATTCTATGAATTTGATAAATAAACCCGAAGAAAGAAGAAGTCAATTAAGACTCAGGCAGGAGGAAAAGAACGGGGTACACTAAGGGAAAATCCTGACAGAGCGATTGTAGACACACTAGCTCTCCTTGGGGGTCCAATTTCAGTTTTGTTGCGTCACACGATGATCTCTCTTCTCTGGCATTTACTTGTATTGAAGATCACTATTCTAGGAATAAGGAGTTATTTTCTCCAAAAATAACCCTAGCCAAACATTGACAATGCATCAAGGATATCTTTCTATGCTTCATAAGTACATATGTTCTACTTCTAAATCATGTCTTGGAAGTGGTTGTTTTGCTGGAAATTATTCACCAGTTGGTTTCATACCAAAGTCTTTTTCACTTTTTCAGCATCCAATACATGAAAAAGATAATGGTTTAAAACAACATAAATATTTGAAATTTTTCAAGAATTGTTTGGCACACTTTGAATATGAATTTTGAAGTCAAGTGCATGATGCTGTATAGGATCAAGTGTCATTTTGAATACCAAATGTTTCACAAGAAACTTCTCGACATGCTACCCTGCAGTAAGGATTAAATGACAATATTGCATCAACTATTTCCATAATAAAAGTGCACCTCGGCCATAAGACTAAACAACTACAAATGTTGTAGATCTAACAAGACCACACAATCAAATGTATTCCACAAGGCCAATACTGTATGAAAAAAGAAAAGGAGTTTGCAACCAAAAATACCTTAGGAAACTAATTCAATTAGATACACCAAACCATCAGCAAAAAGGAAAACCAGCCTACTCAAAAGGCAAGCGTTTACCTCCTTTGACAAAATTTTGAGTTCCGAAACAAGGGCCTTTATTGTCTTGTAAATGCCCCTAGTAATTTGAACGGGGTTTGCACCTGCTGCAACAACCTAAACAAAAGGTTTCATTTCAAATTATTTTCCACAAATTTAAGATACAACCATTGTCAGTTTTGTATTTCCTAACAAGCTCATAAATTTTGACAAAAGAACCAAAAATTTTTAATACCTGATAGCAATTTTTTCACTCAAAAACTATCTTAGATTCAATAAGCCCAACCCAAAACTAAAAAACCAAACACCATAAGACCCTACAAAAATGAATAGATGATCTTAATCCAGTACTATCGAAAAAAAGTTACCTTTACACCCTCACTTATTAAACCCTGTGCTGTTGAATTTTAACTTCAACTGCTGCAGCAGAAGGACGGATGCAGCAGCAAAAAAAAATTTTGGAGGTTGCTTGCATGCCATCCAGAAATTTAATTCAGCATTTAAAATTCCTGCAAGTTTTTTTTGTAGACGGCCGCAGCCATATTTCTGTACAGGATTGTATTTAAACACAACAACCAGCATTAACTCAATTCACCAACCAGAAATTAAACAAATAGAAATTTACCTGACAGTTTTGTAAATTCAAGAGGACACGTGGAGCATTAATATTGGATCGCATGAAATTGAATGGAATCTGAAAACCTGAAAACCGGACCCGAATTTTTTATAGGGCACATTGGATTGAAAATTCGAGTTAAAATTAAGCAGATGTCAGCATCCCATTTTGGAACGCGAATTTGGTTTGAAATTCAATCTATTCAGACTTTTGAAGTCCGACGGAAAGGGTTCTTTAATGTTTTGATAGTTTAATATATACATATGTTTTAAACATATGTTATATATATATATATCATATGCGAAATGAAGTGGGCCATAGAATTTAGTTTTAATTTTATTTTTTTAAAAAGAGGGTTTATTATAATATGTTTTATATGTTTCGGCATATAAAAATAAAAAGGTTGAAAAAGCTTGGTAGTTTTTTTTATAGACAGTACGTAAATTTTTTATTACACAGCAGTGTGTAAAAAGTGAAAGACTGAGTGTAACTTTTTAAGTGTGTATGCACAGCAGTGCGAAAGGGAAAAACACAACAGAGTGTTTTAGAGACAGAGTATGTTTGTTTTGAATAGACAGTGAGTTGGTTTTATGCACTGCGTTTTGTAGCAATCATAATTTTGTAATCCCTCTCAGTGAGGAAGTAGTGTAATAGTTTTTTTTTGAGTTATTGAAGGGAATAGAAGTTTGTTTTCAAAGTATTGAAACTCTGTCTCTTGTCAAAGAAATTTTTATTTTCTGTGTGTTAGAGGAAGGGAGATTTATTCTCCATTCATTGTTCTGGAATTTTTCAATATTCCAAAATGTGCAAGAACAACATATGTTGTGGTTCCATCCCCAGCTAAATCATTTTTCTTTGCCGCAGCTTGCCTTACCAACTTGGCCCCAATATTTTCAACTGGGTCCTCTAATTCAACCAATAAAAAGGCCAAAACCATAGCATTGAGATACATTTCATTACACTATCAATAACAATAAAATTTGACTTAGCCATAACCCTTTCCTTTTATTGTTGTGAAAAGCTTTATGCATTACTCTAATGTGGCTAGTCCATAGGCCAAGTAGACCACTGGGTAACAAATATGTTCCTTTCACCTTTGAGTTTTCAAATTATGCCTACCAAATCTAAGACATTTAAGAGGGGGAACTAATACAACGTTAAAAAGAAAACCAGAGCACACATCTACAAATTACCTCCTTAGCTACTGTCACACCATCATTAACTATTTTCGAAGAACCATGCTTGCTCTCCAAGGCAACATTTTGCCCTTCGCCCCAAGGGTGACTCCAACAAGATCAGCAAGTTTGTTCACACCGCCTGCAAGACAAATTGACAATGCTTTCAGTAAGTGTGCAATTGAATGCCAGACCATATGCAAAAACAACCCTCCATGAAAAATTAAAATAACACATTAAAATCGAATATAAGTGGACAAGGAAAGATCCACCGCAGTGAAGTTTCACGTGCGGGTGACCTTCCTTTAAACATAATTTTTTCTCTGACCTGCAATTTTTTTGTCACTGAGCCATCCTTGTTGAAGTACAACTCCTTTTCCATAGCTCTTGTATTAACTATCTTCTCTCTGTCGCGTAATCTCAGAGTCCCTCTTCTGCTTGAGCGATTAAAGGAAATGGGTGAAAAAACTGAAAGAGAAGACAATTGTCTACCATAATTATCAAACATTGCACCCAACTTCTTCCCCTTTCCATTGTTACCCAATGAGGTAGATGTGGCAATTGTTGTCATACTTCCCAAAGCAGAGGCCATCTTCTCTTATGCTGAATATAAAATTACAAGATCTTCATATTAGTATGAACCTTAAAAAACATGACTCCCATTGCTAAAAACCACTTTTAAGTTGTAACAGGCAAACTAAACAACTATCGCAACTTTTGGCAACTTCTGGAGCATTAAGAGAGAAACAACCAAAGATAAATACACCCACAATCCTCATTTTAATGAGACCGGACTATATATTTGCATTAAGATAATAGAAAGAAATCACGACTATATTAAGGCCAGCACAAAACAATCTTTAACCGGTGTCTCTCGTGGCCTTCAGGTTGCCATGCTAGAGGTTGCATATTTTTAATTTAAATTCTTGACCTCTCCTGCCCATCTATGAATGCATCCAATGGGATATCTACATCAAATGCTCCTTTATATCCCCAAAAACAAATTCCCTACTACAAGAGCACCAGTATTGATGCATCACCCCACACCATCCCACCCACTAGAAACGGTGAAAAAGGAAACCCGAGAAAACTTCTGAAATATCTCAAGATGACTATATGGGTGGTTCTTATGAATCAAACAACCATTCAAAACATGCTCATCAATCCAAACCATGAGTATTATGTGACAATATTCAAGCAGGCACTGAATCGGATTTCTGAAGCTATGTTAGAGAAACCCTAAACTCTCACTGAAAATAGGTGAAATGTGGCACCACTCAGAGATTGACATGTGCCAATTGGTATAAGTGGTAGACAATTGGCATGCTCAAACAACGAGGTGATGCAGGAATGACATGAGGGAGAAAATATCAGAAAAGCCCCAAATCTGGAGAACTAAAGCTCATCACCAACCTGAGATTGACAACTTTGCATGATGTAACCTATGAAATCGTAAATGGAGAAATCATAGTAACAATAAAGTAACCTATGTAACAATAAAGTCGGATTCATCCTGGGAGTGGTAATGGGAGAAATCATAGTGAACAACAGGAAACATGCAGAGTTGCTTACAATCAAATAGATGAAAAAAACACATACAAAAAACCTAGATAATAATCATGAACAAGCTTAATATTGAATTATGAACTGTAAAGGAACTTACAAAATGTGACATTACGAACCTGGTCAAGCGCACAAGTAAAAATATCCTGGACATGACCCTGGTTGACAAGTTGTATTGCTCATGATGCAAGAGGATTTGTACCTGCACTGCCAAGTCAATCAAAATCCATCATTATCTATACAATAAATGCAAGTAATTGATGTAGTATTTTTTACTCTAAGATGCATTCTTATGATAATGTTAGAACATATGTTGAAAATGTCAAAACATACCTGAATAAGCTCCTCTTCGTTTCAAGAACAATTTATTGGAGTCGCATGAACTTGGAAGAAGCCTCCCACGATCTGAAAGAGTAGCAACTAAGTCAACGGTGACTTTTTTGTTGCTACGCTGGATCAAGGGAGGTTTGCTCCAAGATTAAATCGCTCCAATAAATTATTCTCTACTAAACAGGGCCAACCACGTGAAGGTGGAAGCTCTTATGGCCCCTCCCCCCCCTCACATCACTCTCAATTCCCCAATACCCAATCTATATTTCATTTTTTACTTTCATGAGCATAAAAAAAAATATTCAATAACTAATCAAAAAACAATTCAACAAAAAGTACGCAAGGAAACATTGCAATTAATGCTTGACATAAAAAATAGTATGATAAATGAGTTTTTTATATAACGCAAAAAACGTTCCAAGTATGGTAACGTTTGTCTTATAATAATACAATATTTTACATTGTCAAATTTTATTTTTCTTCTTCCTATTTTTAAAGCTCCTAATTACATCATCAATATCATCGTGCTCTGCTCCTATTTCGTGCCTTTCAACCCGCACTGCTGACCTAGTTGCGTATTCACGATGTCTGGGCTCATCCAGTGACGGGGCATCGCCTACAAAAATAGATAATACTAAATTTTAATTGTCGGTTTTTAAATATCATTGAACTAGTTCGGTAATATTAATAAAAAAAATTGCAATGAGATTATTTACCTGGTGCACCAGTTGTCGCCGCTGACCTAGTTGCGTTGTCACGATGTCTGGTCTCATCCAGTGACGGGGCATCGCCTACAAAAACAGATAATATTAAATTTTAATTATCGGTTTTTAAATATCATTGAACTAGTTCGGTAATATTAATAAAAAAAATTGCAATGAGATTATTTACCTGGTGCACCAGTTGTCGCCGTTGGGACTGTTGCCCTGTCTTCCTCTCTGGTGGTAAGATCCTCAAGGGAAACATTCTCTGTCATTTAAACAAAAAACGTTATAAGGACAACCATCAAAGTATAATTAGAAAAAATTATAAGTGGAAATTAATTACCGTCACGACCCTCACTGATAGTAGCATTGTCGGCCTGGTCCCCACTACAATGATCAGGTTGCACGTGAGGATCATCTACATCTGGCTCTAAAACTGGGTTATTTGCCTCGTCGGTAGTGCTGCTCCCCTGATTTAAACAAAGTTGTTAGACATTAAATTTATGGACGAAAAAAAACATATTGAAAGGTTAATGTTTTACCTTATCAGGCATTCTGGATCTTGGGACCTACCCCAAGCTTCTGCGACGTTCAACTACGGCTTGATAGCCGAAATGGAAAGCGATATTTTTATCTTCCTCTGTAGTTTTTGTTCCGAAGTCATCACCCTACATTACATATGATTGTGTATTTTTAATCATATCTAATAGGATTACAAAAACGTTGGAAGGCGATACAATTAATTATAAGATGTTTAGCTACTTAATTACAATTCTTGCAGCTAATTTCAAGTAGCCACCCTGGCCGAGCTTGTGATGGCCCTTTTTCTCTATCCTAGCTTTGGTTGCCTTTGAGGTGTCAGGCAACCTAGAATCAAAAGATTGAAGTCAGATATGACGTAGCACACTTTTATTTTAGACATAAAGAAAATTAAAGCTATTGAATTAAAGTTTTAATTTACTTTGCGGGTCCAGTTGGCATTTTTCCTTCTTTCTTTGCCCTTTTCTCTTTTCCGTCATGGATGAGTGCTCTCCACTCACTCTCTGAAACTGCGAGAGGACGCTCATATCTAGGGTTAAATTGCAATTGCGTCTTATAGGTGTCCCTGGTATATTTCAAATATTTGCCGGCTACCTGAGCCACCGCTTTTCTGTCAAATGTGCCGACCCCAAAAAGGGCTTCTAGATAATCTAGAAGTTCTTTTTTCGGGTTGGAATTCTGGGAATTCCACCCTGTACATATGGTTGGGCCAAAAATTACCAACGCATGGCTCTCCAGAATCCTGTAGAACTCATTGTTTCCTACACAGAATAAAACCAAAAGAAAAAGAAGATATTATCATTAATTTAAAAATAAAAATCATGATAAATATGTTTTAGATAAAGTACATGAAATAGTTAAAATATTAAATTTTACCTGGGAGTTGTACGTGCTTTATAGGGACACCTTCATCGTTCACCAACAACGTGCCATTAATGGTCCCTATGGAGCTGACACGTGTAGCTCCAGGAAACGCAATAATGTAGTTGGCCATATCAGCCTCATCATTGCCAACACGTTCAACGGTTGGCTGGGTGTCTGCTTAGGCAGGGTGTGTTTATTGGCTAGCACCTAAAGGAGTAGAAGGTGTACGAGAGGGTTGTTGGGCAATCTCTTGCCCTTGTGTCCCACTACCACCAACACCGGGTTCAACAAATGCCAAAAAACGCTACATTCAAAAGAACTTTTTGTTAGTTTAGTCAATGTAAAAATTAAAAATCAAACTATCACAATTCATCTCATGCAGAACAAAAAAAATATCCTTTTGAATTTTTATTATTACCTGATATCTTTCTAGCTGCCTCATAAGATTTTGTATCCTCTCTTCTGTTTCAGGTGTTTGAGGCGCGTCTATCAAAGTATTAAATTCTGACCTTGCATCTCGTGCCTTTTTTTGCAACAAGAACACTGGAGATAGGGATGAAGAAAGCTCTTCCTCAAAGAGGGAATCATCGGGCGTACCATGGCTAGGTGTCTGCATATTTGAACAAAATTAATATTATTTCAATTATGTAAATAACTAAAATACCTGAAGATAGAGCAATGCTGGCACTTTACATGTTCTTCGGCTGGCCTCTTTCCGCGATCATCCCGTCTCGGGGTTGTTCCTGCACTGCTCTGATCAGTCTGCCACATTGCAATAAAATTATAAATGTAAAAACTTGAAAACGATATCTAACTTGAAAACACAAAATGAAAACTGAAATAATTTCTAATAAGACACCGGAAGACAGAGTTAGAGTTTCAAATATGCCTTGCATTGAATTCAGTCCTGGAAACATGTCATTTCACATTAAGGCACCCAAACATTCAATCCACGATTGATATATTTAAGTAGGCTTCTCCTATTCTGGGTAAACACCATACCTATAATGCATTCACTTGCATGTATAAAGGGAAAGGAAAACATGTTTTCATACAACGGTGACAAAGGCATCTTGGGGAAAGGTATCTTCACTTTTTATTTATGTTGTTCACCCACACCACTCTCGTGTTTTCACTAATCCTGTTTTGTCATTTTGGATTCAAATTAAGTTAAGGCCTTAAGTATTTTTTGACCTTTCGGTGTAGTTTTTATAAGTGGCATGTATGGATTTTCCATTAATTCTGCACTTTTTTCTCTTCATGCGCATGTTTCCCTGGAAATCAAATGCATGATTTAGTCCCATACATTTAACTAGTTGTTGGATCAACTCCATAGGAAATATCATGTTTCCTATTCAATCAAAATTTATCTCAGTTAGGGTAGGTAGGAAGGTTTTCCCTTTGTATTAATAGGGCACTTCTCGCTTGCATTTTTATTATATCTTTCAAATTTAGTGTCGTTTCAATTAGGGCATGATTTTTTGCAACTTTCAAGGTGAGAATGAACAAAGACAAATTTTTGTGATGGATGATTGTATATGACTCCATGGCCAGAGGAAAAGGCACTAATCTACTTCTTCAAATATCTATAGTTCTCATTCACCTCATACGGAGATGGTCCTTGATTTTGAGCCAAATGTTGCAGCAAAAAGTTCCCCCCCTCCATAATTTGATATTCAATGGAAATTTCTTAAATTGATGATGGGGCATGATTATGGAATATTGGCACATACATATGTAATGGAATTCCAAGATCATGATATATGTTTGCATATGTTTATGACAATGTTCCACCAAGTCCCCTGGAGGTGGGAACGAGGGGGCGAGGGAGCGCGGGAGCGGCCTATGCAAAAGCTCCCTACCAATTTTCAGGAAACGTGGGGGGACGTCGGGGTCATAAAAATTATAAAATTTAATATTTAAAATGTAACTATATTTTTGCAAAGAATGTATATACAGTCATCATACACTTGCATCATGAAAGATAAATCATAAATGATAAAATTACAAATCGATGAATGATGAATCATATAATTGAAACAAATTTAAAAGTTAAAAGTTAAAACATACATCATACAATCATGCATGTAAGTTTGTAAGTTTGTAACTATATAATCATCAATGTAACTACTAACAATGTACAATGAAAATAAAGTTTAAGATATCATATGACATATTATATCAAGATTCAAAATAGAGTTTAAACTGAAGTTTACAACTCAAGTCTGAAACATAAAACTTAAACGCAAATAAGTTATGTATGAAACATAAAACATAAAACATAACATATGAATATCAAATGATATCATCATACTGATAAATGAGCATAAATGCTCAAGTTAATGCCCCACTAGTCTCTGCATCCAACTTCTGCACGAATATATCAATATCAACCATGTCACCATCTGAATCAGAATCACTTGGATTCTCAAATATGCTAAGTGGCACATCAACTTTTAACACGAAACCATAAAATAAAAGGGGCGGTGAGGGGACGTGAGGGGGCGTGAGGGAAACATCCCCTAGAAGTCCCCAAGACCCCGGAGCGCGAGGGGGCAAGGAATATAGACCCCTAGGTGGGGGGGCGAGACCCCGTGTAACACTGGTTTATGGAGGTGGTGGAGCAAAAAAGAGCTCAAATAGAGCTGAAATTTTTCACATAAAAAGGACTGTGGGCTTGACTAATGGTTCCATTTAAAAAATGATATCTAGACGGAGAATAAGTGTAGCATGCAAACATGCATTGAAAATCCATCTGAGTTTGCATTGTATTACTTATGATGGATTCAAATTTGGGTTTCAAAATGCCAGGTTATGGCATGATTTTGTCGAGAAACCCTTAGTTGGATTCTCATGTTGGTTTATTTTATATTTTAAGTTTGTTTTGCAGTCTTTGGGTGATAGTAACTCATGAACTGGGTTACCAATGTGTAACAATCATATTTCAAGAATAAAGTTGTGATTTTTTTATATTATTATTATTATCTATTAGCTACGAGTATTGACACCTAATGCCCGGAATTTTGACATCTTGATAGCATGGATAATTTCGAAAATGTTTCTAGTAATGTTAACATAATAACTATCATTACGTGTCTTCACTTTTTTCACCATAATAAACCTGTGATATGGACTCATCACACAACTTCATATGCTATGTCCCAACAAGTTCAAGCTGGTTGAACCTACCTCATAGTGTGGTTATTAAGGACAAGTTGCTTGATATATAACTCGATAGCATAGACCACGTTGCAGTTCTAAAAAGAATCCTCAAGTGTAAAAAAAACTTCACAATATGTTCTACTATAAAGCCTTTTGGGATACCTGAAATAATATATGTATCATTGATGACTTTTAAAGTATGACAAGATCCAGAGGGAAAGGAAATCAATGGAAGAGTGATCCACCAATGAGAACCTAGAATTTAGCATCGGATGAGTTAGAGTCTAGGAAATTGAAAGCCTATAATTTTAATTAGTGATGAAGGACATCACATAGGTAATTATATTTTCATGTAGAATAATCTGTTAATTCAAATTTAAACTACATAATATGAAAGGCATACCATAAATTTTTCCACGTAAGTCCAAACAACCTATAAAAAAGGAAAACCTTCTTTTTCCATGGGAAATAATTTACCTTTCCTTTTTCAAGATAATCTAAATCACAAAAAATATGAACTATACTACACACATTCTTGGATAATGTGAAAGTGGAAAAGGAATACCCTACACAAGTGATGCACACATGTACATTTCAACACTAATAGATTTTTTTAGTTGAAATGCAATGCTTGTTTTCATTTAAATGTAGGGTTTTAAAGCAGGGAGAAATAATGGCTGCCAAATTAATAAGCGTTTCTTTGGGAAAAATTTAAATCTTGTATTGGGTGATGAAGATAATAGAGGGTATTGAATATTTATTCTTGACATCTAGAGAGAACCCTACAGCCTAACACAATCCAATGGAATTGACCAAAAAAACCCAAATAGAGTCAACCCTACTATAGGAGGAAGGGCCGGCAGTAAGAACTTGCCATTTGCAAGAGCTGAGGGCGAACGCTGAGGGCGAATGATGAGGGCAAATCTTTGTTCTACAAGAAGTGGGAGCGAATCTTTGTTACGAAAGAGCTGAGGGCGAATCTTTCGATACCTGCAGAAGCGATGCGGGGGCGAATCTTTGTTCTGCAAGAGCTGAGGGCGAATGCTATTCTGCAAGAGCTCAGGGCGAATGCTGAAGGCGAATGCTGTTCTGCAAGAGTTGAGGGCGAATGCTGAGGGCAAATGGTGTTCTGCAAGAGCGGAGGGCGAATGCGCGCGTGATATCAGACGTTAATGTAGCACACATGTACATTTGAACACTAATAGATTTTTGTAGTTGAAATGCAATTCTTGTTTTCATTTAAATGTAGGGTTTTTAAAGCGGGGAGAAATAATGGCTGCCAAATTAATAAGCGTTTCTTTGGGAAAAATTTAAATCTTGTATTGGGTGATGAAGATAATAGAGGGTATTGAATCTTGACTCTTGACATCTACAGAGAACCCTACAGCCTAACACAATCGAATGGAATTGACCAAAAAAACCCAAATAGAGTCAACCCTACTATAGGAGGAAGGGCCTGTAGTAAGAACTTACCATTTTGCAAGAGCTGAGGGTGAATGTTGTTCTGCAAGAGCTGAGGGCGAACGCTGAGGGCGAATGCTGAGGGCAAATGCTGTTCTGCAAGAGCTGAGCGCGAATGGGAAAATGTTGTTCTGCAAGAGCAGAGGGCGAATGCGCGCGTGATATCAAACGTTAATGTAGCTATTGCGACAAATACGAAACAATAAAATCATTATGTAGCGCGCATATAAGTTTCGAATTTTTATGTAGCGCGCATATAAGTTTGGTATTTTTATGTAGCGCGAAAATAACTGTCGTTATACCGACGGCGGAAAAGGCGTCGCTATTATGACCGGTGCCTCCAAACGTCGCAATGGCGACACCTAGACATTGTGTCGCAGTTGCGACGTTTAGAGTCGTCTCAATAGCGACGCTTTGGGCCATGGTGTCGCAATTGCGACGTCTTCCTCTAAACGTCGCAATTGCGACACTTTTCTATAGACGTCGCTATAGCGACGGTTTCGGGCGGGATGGAAAAAATTTGGGAAAATTTCCGACATTTGGTCAAAAGCGTCGGAAACGAGTGTCGGAATTTTCGCCAAAACTAGTAGTGGAAGTGGATGTAAATATATATATATCTAAATATTAGTAGGGTAAAATATAGGTAAATAGAACTCAATACCATGAATTTTCAGTCCAGGCCGAGTTTTATAATAAACAACGAGTGAATGAATTACATTGACAAGTCAGAAACTTCAAAACCGACAGTGTACTAGCGCCACTGTGGGTGAAGGAAATGAAACCAAATTTTATTACATGTTAAAAATCGAAATGAAGATATGGCATTTCCATATTACAAACATTCATCATAGAGGAATAAGTTACTAATATAATTCATTTAGAATCAAGTATCACGAAGATCTGACTCATCGCCTTGCACTAAAACAACTATGGAAATTTTTCTGAAAAAAAAACCATTGAATAGTTTAAGGTGTTGGAAATATTGCAGAAAGAAATAACACAGAGGGATGCATTTCCCCCAAAACCCAGAGAATTCAAAACAATAATGCGTAAATTAAAAGTCAATCATACACAGGCAGCATAATACACAGGAGAGGAACAAATTTTTGTTTCTATTCCATCACTCTCAAAACAAATGAAATTACATTAGTTATAAAAGATGGTCGAAGCCTGTAAAACCTAATTCTATCAATAATAATTCAATGTTGAATGAACGTTGAACAACTTCTCGTCATTGGGCTATAAAAAGACCCATTTCTTCATTAAATCGGCATGCAGGCCGTATTATGAATTACACAGGAAAACACATAAAAACACGTTCAAAACACAAAATAGCGGATCTCAAATTTTATGCAATGCGGTTCTGGTCCACATCGCATCTGCACAATTTAGCGATTTCAAACTTTAAATTTCAGCACTTTCCTTTAAACTTTGCGGGCTGCAATGTGTGATAGTGACATGGCACTTATCGCATCGCACCCAAAATAACATAGTTGCGGGCACTTCAACGGAAAACTTAAATCTTGGCGATTGTGATATGCGATAGCAATGTCGTATCGTAAAACAAATAACTTAACTCTGAACCTTTACGGGTAAACAAAAAACCTTGTGATGCACGAAATGTGCTTGTCGCAACACATCTGAAATAAGTTATCTTGCGAAATGGCGGAAGGTAAACTTAAAATGTTGCGAAGTGCACACTGTGGGCGGCTTAAATGGTGGGAAGTGCGAATTGCAAAATACAAAGGAAATATGCCGAAAAAAAGGTTTGGTTCATGCAGTTAGGTTTAAGTGGACCCCACCGATATCGCATCGGTGGAAATATAACATAACATGTGGTAAGGCTTATGGGTAAGACTTAAGATTTTTGAAGTGTGGTTGGGCGATGTGGCAAGTTGTGGTAAGTGAAAAATGCACACAAAGGATTTGCGGAATAACAAAGGGTTATGATGGTTTGAAATGTGGTTGGATGTATGATAGGTCTCGCCGATATCGCATCAGTGGGGATTTAACATTGTGGCGAAATGCTTAAGAGTTAAAACATAAAATTTGCGGGCAGCGAAGTGCAGGAAAAAGGTAAGTTAAATGCGGTGGTTGAGATATAAACGCAGAGAATGGCTTAGTACTTGGTTTACTATGGTTGCATGTAATTGCCTTCGAGCTCTTGGATCTTTGCTAGTCCTTCTCTGCTACAAAAATTGATGAAGTGTGGGCTGTTGTTGCTGCTCATTCATGGTAGTGGTTGGGACTAAAATTCCAACACTCCCCCTTAATCACAATTTCCGCCATCAGTCATTCCCAAACATTTTCTGAGATACTCAAAACTCTTCTGTGCTAATGGATTTGTGAGGATATCGATGAAATTTTCCTTTGTCTTGTAATGCTGCAAAACAATCTCACCATTGTTAACCAATTCTCTTATAAAATGATATTTTGCATCTATGTGATTTGTTCTCTTGTGGAAAACAAAATTATTTGATAATGCAATTGCTGAGCTGTTATCACAATAAATTGTGGTTCCTTTGTCCTGCTCATGACATAAGTCTCTCAGTATCCTTCTCATCCAAATAGCTTGACAGGCTGCTGTTGTTGCTGCTACATACTCTTCTTCATATATTGATAATGCAACTATTGGTTGCTTCTTGGAAGCCCATGAAATGGCTCCTAATCTCAAATAAAACACATACCCAGATGTGCTCTTCCGATCATCTACACCTCCAACCCAATCACTGTCAGTGTAACCAATCAATTTAAAATTATTAGTTGAGGAGTATAAAGAACCATACTCCTTTGTTCCATTCACATACCTTAGAATTCTCTTGGCTGCTTGCCAATGTGTCTCCTTTGGTGTTTCCATGAATCTAGAAATTAAATTTACAACATACATAATATCAGGCCTAGTTGTAGTCAAATACATTAGACTGCCAATTATTCTCTTGTACAATGTCAAATCAACATTCTTGCTACGATCTTCTTTTCTTAACTTTAACCCCATGAAATTTGGAGTTACTACTTCTTTGTTGTGCTACATTTTAAACCTCTTCAAAACTTTTGCAACATATTTTTCTTGGGAAATAAAAATTCCCTTTTCATTTTGCTTTACTTCTATGCCCAAGAAGTATCTCAATAAACCCAAATCGTTCATTTCAAATTCACTTTTCATGTCTTCTTTAAAATCAACAATGAGAGAAACCTCATTTCCTGTGAAAATCAAATCATCTACATATAAAACAACAATAAGGATCTTACCGTCATTTTATTTTATGTAGAGTGTGGGTTCACCATCAAATTTTTCAAACCCATTATCCATCTGGTAAGCATCAATTCTGCTGTACCATGCTCTTGGTGCTTGTTTCAACCCATAAAGAGCTTTCTTCAACTTTCATACTTTGTGCTCTTGGCCTTCAATTTCATAGCCTGGAGGTTGTTGAACATATACCTCCTCTTTCAACACTCGATTCAAAAATGCTGATTTCACATCCATTTGGTAGACTTTCCACTTTTGTTGTGCTGTAATGGACAACACTGTCTGCATTGTCTCCATTCTTTCAACTAGTGCAAAGGTTTCTTCATAATCTCTTCCTTGCTACTGATTGTAGCCTTTCACAACAAGTCTTGCCTTGTGTCTTTCTATTTTTCCTTCAACATTACTTTTGGTCTTGTAGACCCATTTTACTCCAATGACTTCTTTACCTTGTGGGAGATCCACTAAATCACATGTATCATTATTTTCTATTTCACCAATATCTTCATTCATTGCTTCAATCAATTTTTCTTCCTTAACTGCTTCTTCGAAATGGATTAGGTCATCAACATGACAAAAAAAAGAAAATAAAGAGTTCAAACCATTATTAGTATCAGCTTCTTGCTCATAAATTTCACTTAGATTTATGAATCTTGATCTTCATGGTGTGCTTGGAGTTCCACTTGAACTCGAGGGAGTTTCTGATCCATGTGGTGTGTTTGGAGAAGCACTTCCTTGATTTCTAAAGGCCGTTCTGTTGCTCGCTTGTGGTGTGCTCTGTTGTGCTTGTGTAGGTGGAGGAGGAGCCACCATGGAGGAATTATTTGCTGTAGTGCATTCCTCTTGCTCTTCGTGAGACATACATGTCTTCACATTCACTGTTTTCTCTAAGCTTCCATCCAAAGCTTCTTCTTCAATAAACTGCACAACTCTGATGATTATAACTTTCTTGGTAGATGGATTATAGAGTTTGTAGGCCTTGGATTCATCATTGTATCCAACAAAGATACACTTCTCCGCCTTGTTGTCCAACTTCTTTCTTAATTGATATGGGACATGTGCATATGCCACACATCCAAATACTTTCATGTTGAAAACATTCTTTGTTCCACTCCATGCTTCTTCCGAAACTCTTTTCATGACAACTTTTGTTGGGCATCTATTCAAAATATATGCTGCACAATTGATAGCTTCAACCCAATACTCATTTGGAAAATGTTTTTCCTTCAACATACTTCTGACCATGTCCATGATGGTCACGGTTCTTCCTATCTGCAACACCATTTTTCTGTTGTGTATATCTTGTGGTAAACTACTTGTGTATGTCATTATCCCTACAGAAACGTAGGAAATATTTGGAGATATATTCTCCTCCTCTGTCAGTTCTCAGAACTTTTATGTAGTGCCCACTTTGCTTCTCAACAAGATATTTGAAGTGGTAGAAGTGTTCAAACACTTCACTCTTCTGTTTCAATAAATATAGCCATGTCTTTCTGGTCTAATAATCTATAAATGTAAAAACATAGTGACTGCCAGCCAATGATGGCATTTGCATTGGTTCACAAAAATATGAGTGGACTATCTCTAGGGTTGCCTTTGCCCTTATGCTCTTTCCTGCTGGAAAGGATTCTCTGTGTTGTTTGCCCAAGATGCAGCCTTCACATAGGCTGTCTAGTTTCTCAATGAGTGGTAATCCTTTTACCATCCCTTTTCTATGCAGGAGGTTCAAAATTCCAAAGTTGAGATGTCAAAATCTCAAATGCCATAACCAGTTTTTGTCTTTCACTTCTTCTTGAAAGACCTCTTGTGTGTCTGCTGCTACCACACCTCCTTGCTTCAAGTCTATTATGAGCTTGAGAGGAAACATCCTATTCTTTGTCATATGCACTTTTGCAATGACCCTTTTACTTGGAGGTATGTCCATGATTTTAAACACATCATTCTTGAAAAACACATTATAGCCTTTATTCACGAGCTGTCCAATGCTAGAAGGTTACAGTTCAGGCCAGGTACATAATAGACATCTGGCACAAACTTTTTTTCTCCCTTCCTTGTGAGTATTGATACTCTTCCTTTGCCCATGATAGAGACTTTGCTTTTAGTCCCCGTTGTCACTTTAGACTCACATTTTCATCCAGATTGGCAAACATTGCTATGTTTCCAATCATGTGGTTACTACAGCCTAAATCTAAGAACCATACATCTTCATGTTTTTCTTGTGCTACATTACATGTTAAAAGAAAATTACTTTGGTTTTGATTTTATTTTGCAAACTTTACATTTTGCCTATTATTCATGTCATTTTGTTTCTTTCTACATTCATTGGCACAATGCCCATACTTTTTACAATAATGACATTGGACTTGGGATTTATCATACCTTTTTCCTTGTGCTTGGTGTTGGCTTGAGCCTTCACTTTGATTCTAATTTCTGCCCCTTCCACTTGTGCTTGCAGGGTTGTTTCTTCCACCTCTCTGTGGGCTTCTTCCTCTTCCTCGATAGTTTGATCTTCCTCGACCTCTACCTCGACAAAAAGACATCTGTGTCTTGAAATCATGCTCCAATGAGGAGTTCGTTGTTCTGTTCAGTCTATGTTCATGATACATCAGGGATGCATGAAGTTCATCCACTTAAAATATTGAGAGATCCTTTGTCTCTTCTATTGCCACTACTATGACATAAAATCTTGAGGGTAGAATTCTAAATATTTTCTCCAATATTCTTCTTTCTTAAAGTATCTCTCCATGAGACCTTATCTGGAAAACCAAATCAATCACATGAGTGAAGAATGAGTCTATGTTATCATACTCTTTCATACAGAGAGTTTCAAAATCTCTCCTGAGCATTTGCAATTTTGTTGTCTTCACTTTCTCCATTCCTTGATAGGCTGTCTTGAGAATATCCCACACCTCCTTGGACTTTTTTGCTGCTCAAATCCTTGGGAAAATATTCTCATGTACTGCTTGGTAGAGATATAAGAGGGATTTGGAGTCCTTCTTCCTATTATCTCTCAACAAGTCTCTTTCTGCTACTATCAAAGCAGTCAACGCTGTTGCGTCTGCTGGTTCTTGGAAACCTTCTTCCACCAACTCCCATATATCTTGTGAAGCAAACAAGGCCCTTATTTTAATGGCCCAATAATCATAGTACTTCCCATTAAACTGTGATAGTTGGAGATTTGTCAGGCTTGTGCCTGCTGCTGCCATTATGACTGTGTTAAAGAGAAACCTTCTCACTGCTGCAAAAGCTTTCTCATTACTGGAGAATTATACTTCTACAAACAAATCTCACAGCTTCTTCAATTAAGAGAGTGAGCTCGTGCTTCTTTGATTGAGAGCCTAGACTAGCTCTAATACCATGTTGTAAATTTTGTAGAAAAAAATAACACAGAGGGATGTGTTTCCCACACAACACAGAGAATTCAAAACAATAATGTGGAAATTAAAAATCAATCATACACAGGCAACGCAATACACAAGAGATGAAAAAATTTCTATTTCAATTCCATCAGTCTCAAAACAAATGAAATTACATTAGTTATACAAAATGGCCGAAGTCTGTAAAACCTAATTCTATCAATTCTAATTCAATGTTGAATGGAAGTTCAACAAATTCTCATCCTTGGGCTATCAAAATACCCATTTCAATGAACATCGTAGTCCTCTTTAGAATCCAAGATCCATCTAGGAAAACAGTGTTGCACCAACCTGGAATTAACACAATGCAACGATAGTGTATTAAAATAAGTAACGCTCGATATGTTGCGGAATCGACCTGAAAACTGAAAGGCGCTAGCGTATACTTACGGGAAAATAGATACAGACCCAGTATTAGAAACTAAGTAAGCTACATAATTAAATCATTGTGTAAGAAGAAAATTAATCAAAATAGAACCAAATCTACCTATTTATACAGGGAAAATGCGTTGTCTCTCCTTAGATACCTGTAGCAGACGAAAAAAAACAATAAGAATTCAGAGGAAATTAAACTAAAAAAAATGAAAATATCTTCTATAGAAAAAAATAATTTATGTGAATACCAGCAGCAATGGAGCTCTGTCATGAGGTAAAGTTAAAAAAAAGAATGATAATGAACAATTACAAGGAAGGAGTATGAGGAGTAGCGTAATCTATACCTATAGGAGACGGTCATGTTGTAAATACTCCCAACCATCGCCATGAATAAAGGGTGGCAACAACCCACACCTCATTCAATTTTTGTGCAGGGAAGGACAAGTACAGGTTCTTTTAATCTAAAGGCGTTGATGCAAAAAATCAAAATAGAGTACTTGAGCCCACTCTGTGTTTAATTTCTTAAAACCACTGCCATTGACTTACCATTTCTTGTAGTTCGCAGCCCGCAAGTTTTTTGGTTTACCCTTAATATTTTTGCCGAAGTTATATTTCCATCGATGCGATATCAGTGGGACCCACCATACCTTTGCCGCATTTTCAATCCACCACAAACCCTTTTCATTTCCTTTATTTCTTAGTTTTTTCGCATTTTTCACTTACCGTGGTTTACCGCATTGTCACCCGCACTTTGCAACATTTAGCATTTACCTTTAAGCACCTCGTTGAAAATTATTTCCCCGCCGATGCGATCTGGTGGGACCCTCAACCTTACCACGTCGCAGCCCACACTTTGCAAGTTTTTCCATTTACCTTTTAAGCCACCACCAGCCTGCACTTCGCAAGATTTAAGACTTACCTTTTAAGGCACCTACAAGTTATTTTATTTGTGATGCGATGCAATCACAATCGCACATGTCAAGCTCAGGAGGATAGCACACATAAAGCGCACATAAGCTCAGGAGGATAGCATCCACAAGTTAAACAGTTTATATTGCGATGCGATATGTGCCACATCACATCGCAATCGCAAAGTTTTAAGTTTTCTCGTAAGCGCCCAAGTTAAATGTTAAAATTGCCGATGTGCGATTTGTGATGGAGCACCGAATGCGACGTGGTTTCAGAGTTGCAACCTATAAAATTTCAAGTCCGCTGTTATGTGTTTTTTTACATTTTTTCGTGTAGAAATATACGAACATGTAGAAGGACGTTTTGGTTGATAAATGTCCAATCCAACATTGAATCTAATTGAATTACAGGCTCCGACCATTTTTTATTAAGTAGTATGTAATCTCATATGTTTTCAGAGAGATTAGAGATGCATACAGAGAAGAGTTAAATAAATTTGAAAAGAGTTCCTCTCCTATGTTTTTCGATGTCTGTGTGTGTGTGTGTGAATTGCTATTTTAACATTGAATTCTATGTCTTGTTGGGGGAAATACATCCCTCTGTGTTTTATTCATAATTTCCAACATGGTATCAGAGAAGGTCTAGGCTCTCAGTGAAAGAATGAGTCTTTACTGAAGAAGATGAAAGGTTGTTTGAGAAGCAGATTCTTTAGCAGTAAGAAGGTTTTTTTACACAGTCAAGATGGCAGCAGCAGGCACAAGCCTGATTAATCCCAAACTACCACAATTTAATGGGAAGAATTATGATTATTGGGCTATTACAATGAAGGCCCTATTCTCTTCACAATATATTTGGGAGTTGGTGGAAAATGGTTTCCAAGAACCAGCAAATGCAGCAACATATAATGCTTTGACACAAGAAGAAAGAGATTTGTTGAGAGATAATAAGAAGGAGGACTCTAAATCCCTCTTCTATATTTTCCAAGTAGTACATGAGAGTATTTTCCCAAGGATTGTAGCAACAACGAAGTTGAAGGAGGCATGGGATACCCTCCAGACAACCTATTAAGGCATGACAAAGGTGAAGACAATAAAACTTCAAATTTTGAGAAGAGATTTTGAAACTCTTTGTATGAAAGACTTTGATAACATAGACTCATTATTTACACATGTGATTGGGTTGGTTACCCAAATCAGGTCTCATGGAGAGACACTTGGAGAAAGGAGAATAGTTGAGAAAGTTTTAAGAAGTCTACCACCTAGGTTTGATGCCATAGTAGTGGCCATAAAAGAGACAAAGGTTCTCTTACAGTTTTCAGTGGATGAGCTTCATGCATCACTGATGTCTCATGAGCACAGACTGAATAAAGCAACAAACTTCTCATTGGAGCATTCATTTAAGACACAAATGTCTTTTGATCAAGGTAGAGGTTGAGGAAGATCAAATTACCAAGGAAGAGGAAGAAGCCCACACAGAGGTGGAAGAAGCAGCCTTGCAAGCACAAGTGGAAGGGGCATCAATCAGAATCCAAGCCAAGGCTCAAGCCAGAATCAAGCACAAGGAAAAAGATATGATAAATATCAAGTCCAATGTCATTATTGCAAAAAGTATGGTCATTATGAAAATGAACGTAGAAAGAAGAAAAATTACATGGGTATTAAACCAAGTGTAAATTTTACAAAGAAAATCAGAACCAAGGAAGCATTCTTTTAGCTTGTAATGTAGCACAAGAAAAACAAGAAGATGTATGGTTCTTAGATTCAGGGTGTAGTAACCATATGAATGGAAAGATAGCAATGTTTTCCTATCTAGATGAAAGTGTAAAATTAGAAGTGACAATGGGGACTGATAGCAAGGTCTCTATCATGGGGAAAGGAAGAGTAAACATACTGACAAATAAGGGAGAGAAGAAGTTCATGCCAGATGTCTATTATGTCCTTGGCTTGAAATGTAACCTTCTAAGCATTGGAAAACTCATGCAAAATGTCTACAATGTGTTTTTTTTTAAATCTTGTGTGCACAATCATGGATATACCTCCAAGTAGATAGCTCATTGAAAAAGTGCATATGGCAAGAAATATAATGTTTCCTCTCAAGATCAGATCAGACTTGAAAGAAGGAGGTGTTGTAGCAGCTGTCACATAAGAAATATTTCAAGAAGAAGTGAAATATGAGAACTGGTTATGGCATTTGAGATTTCGACATCTCAATTTCAGAGGTTTGAACTTGTAGCATAGAAAAGGCATGGTAAAGGGATTACCACTCATAGAGAAACCATAAATCCTATGTGAAGGCTACATCTTGGGCAAGCAACACAGAGAATAATTTCTAGCAAGAAAGAGTATAAGGGCAAAGGCACAGAGGTGGAGAATATCTCCAAATACTTCCTATGTTTATGCAGGGAGCATCGAATACACAATAAAGTTACCACAAGGTATACACCTCAGTAAAATGGTGTAGGGGAAAGAAATAATAGGGCCATCATGGACATGGTAAGAAGTATGTTGAAGGCAAAGAATTTTCCAAATGAGTATTGGGCAGAAGCTACCTCTTTTTTAGCTTATATCTTAAATAGATGTCCAACCAAAAGTGTTATGAAAAGAGTTCTAGAAGAAGCATGGAGTGGAAAAAATAAATTTGTCACTCAGATTAGAGTGTTTGGATGTGTGGCATATGCACATGTCCTGGATCAGTTAAGGAAGAAGTTGGACAGCAAGGGGGAGAAATGTATATTTCTTGGATACAGTGGTGAATCCAAGGCTTAAAAAGCTCTATAATCCATCAACCAAGAAAGTAATAATCAACAAAGATGTTTAGTTCGTAGAATTTGAAGCTTGGGATGAAAGTTTAGAGAAGAAAATAAATGTGAAGACATGTATGTCTCATGATGAGAAAGAGGAAGATACTGTAGCAAGCAACTCCTCAACGATGGCTCCTCCTCCACCTACACAAGCTCAACAGAGCACACCGCAAGCAAGCAATAGAACAACATTGAGAAACCAAGAAAGTGCTTCTCCAAGCACACAACAAGGATCAACAACTCCCCCGAGTTTAAGTGCAACTCCAAGCACATCTTCAAAAAATACAAGAAGACAAAGATTATGAAATTTAAGTGAAATTTATGAGCACGAAGAAGTTGATAATAATGCCAGTCTAAACTCTTTATTTGCTTTATTTTGTCATGTTGACGACCCAATCCATTCTGAAGATGCAGTAAAAGAAGAGAAATGGGTTGAAGCAATGAATTAAGAAATAGGAGCAATAGAAAAGAATGACACATGGGAGTTAGTGGACCTCCCACAGGGAAAAGAAGTTATTGGAGTGAAATGGGTCTATAAGACCAAAAGAAACATTGAAGGCAAGATCGAAAGGGACAAAGCAAGGCTAGTTGTCAAAGGCTACAAGCAACAGGAAGGAAGAGACTATGATGAAACCTTTGCACCAGTTGCAATTATGGAGACAGTGCAGACAATGTTGTCTATAGCATCACAACAAAAATGGAAAGTCTATCAAATGGAGGTGAAGTCAACATTCTTGAATGGAGTGTTGAAAGAGGAGGTGTATGTTGAATAACCTCCTGGCTATTAAATAGAAGGCCAAGAACACAAAGTGTGTAAGTTTAAGAAAACTCTTTATGGGTTGAAGCAAGCACCACGAACATGGTACAACATGATTGATGCTTACCTGATAGACAATGGGTTTGACAAGTGTGATGGTGAACCCACACTCTACATCAAGGAAAATGACGATAAAATTTTTATTTTTGTTTTGTATGTAGATGATTTTATTTTTATTGGCAATGATGTTTCTCTCATTGCTGATTTCAAAGAAGTCATGAAAAGTGAGTTTGAAATGACTGACTTGGGTTTGTTGTGATATTTTTTGGGCATATAAGTAAAGAAAACAGAAAAGGGGATTTTATCTCCCAAGCAAAATATGTTGAAGAAGTTTTAAAATGTTCAATATGCAGAACAAAAATCCATCATCAACTCCAAATGTCATGGGGTTGAAGTTGAGCAAGGAAGATTGCAACAAGAATGTCGACCGACATTGTACAAGAGCATGGTTGGAAGTTTAATATATTTGACTGCAACTAGGCCTGATATAATGTATGCAGTAAGTTATGATACCTAGATTCATGGAGACACCCAAGGAGAAACATTGGAAATCAGCCAAGAGAATATTGAGGTATGTAAATGAAACAAAGGAGTATGGTGTTCTATACTCCGAAACTGATAATTTTAAGTTGATTGGTTACATTAACAGTGATTGGGCTGGAAGTGTAGATGACAGAAAAAACACATCAGGGTATGCTTTTGATTTGGGATCGGAAGCCATTTCATGGGCTTCTAAGAAGCAGAAAATAGTTTCATTATCAACAGCAGAAGCTGAATATGTAGCAGCAACATCATCAACATGTCAAATAGTTTGGATGAGAAGGATGCTGAGAGATTTATGTCATGAACAAGACAAATGAACCACAATTTTCTGTGATAGCAACTCAGCAATTGCATTGTCAAAGGATTTTATTTTCCACAAGAGAACAAAGCATATTGATGCCAAATACCATTTCATAATGGAATTAGTTAACGATGGTGAAATTGTTTTGTAGCATTGCAGGTCAGAGGAAAAATTTGCGGATATCCTCACAAAGCCATTGGGACATAAAAGTTTTGTTTATCTCAAACAGTGTCTGGGAATGATTGATGGCATCAGTTGTGATTAAGGGGGAGTGTTGGAAATACTCCCAACTACCACCATGAATAAAGAGTGGTAGGAGCCCACACCTCATTGAATTTTTGTGCAGGGAACGACAAGTATAGGTTCTTCAAATCCAAAGGAGTTTACGCAAAAAATCAAAAAAGAGTACCCAAACCCACTTTGCGTTTAATTTCTTAAAACCGCCACCATTGACTTACCATTGCCCGCAGTTCGCAGACCACAAGTTTTTTGGTTTACCCTTAAGACTTTCGACGAAGTTATATTTTCGCCGATGCGATATAGGCGGGAACCCCCATACCTTTGCCGCATTTTCAATCCGACACAAACCCTTTTCATTTCCTTTATTTCTTACTTTTTCGCATTTCACACTTACTGTGGTTTACCACATTTCCGCCCGCACTTTGCAACATTTAGCATTTATCTTTAAGCGCCTCATCAAAACTTATTTCGCCGCCGATGCGATCTGGTGGGATCCTCAACCTTACCACATCGCAGCCCGCACTTCACAAGATTTAAAACTTACCTTTTAAGCCGCCCACAAGTTATTTTATATGCGATGCGATGCGATTACAATTGCACGTGTCAAGCTTAGGAGGATAATGCACATAAAGCGCCCGCAAGCTCAGGAGGATAGCGCCCATAAGTTAAACAGTTTATATTGCAATGCGATATGTGCCACATCACGTCACAATCACAAAGTTTTAAGTTTTCCCATAAGCACCCAAGTTAAATGTTAAAATCGCCGATGTGTGATTTGCGATGGAGCGTTGGATGTGATGTGGTTTCAGAGTTAGAACCCATAAAATTTAAAGTCGGTGTTATGTGTTTTTGTACGCTATTTTGTGTAGAAAAAAAAAGAATAGGCAGAAGGACGTTTTGGTAGATAAATGTCTCATCCAACATTGAATTGCATTGAATTGTAGGCTCCGGCCATTTTGTATTAAGTAGTATGTAATCTCATATTTTTTCAGAGAGAGTAGAGATGAATATAGGGAAGAGTTGAATAAATTTGAAAAGAGTTCCTCTCCTGTGTTTCTCACTATCTGTCTGTGTGTGTGAATTGTCATTTTCACATTGCATTCTCTGTCTTGTCGGGGGAAACACATCCCTCTGTGTTTTATTCATAATTTCCAACATGTCATACTGTTAGCCGAAAATTGGAAGCATCTATAGGCACCAGTCTACGTAGTGAATCCTATAAGAAATATTATAAATTTTCTAAACCCTTGTGCATATGGTCACTGAGAAAATAATAGCATTGGTACATTATAAATATTACTAGAGGTCAGGTGATAGATGTTGTGATACACCCATAAGTAATCGACAGCTCCGAAGGAGTACCCTGCATATGCATCATATTGTTATAGGGTAGCCTCTTATTGTATAAAAAGCTATGAGAAAGGCTGGTAAATACTCTAGATTTTGATAATAAACCCTACAAATAAAACTATGAACAAACCGAAATAGATACCTAGGCACAGGGGAATACTCCAGGTGTGAGGATTTTTAGCCAATTTGACAACACATTAGGATTAGGAACTTTGTTCTCTCAAAAACGACGAACAGACCCTGTAAACTTCCATAACTTGTCTACAACAAAAATGTGATGTTGGGAAGGTAGGATAGGGGAAAAAGGGATAGGGTTTGATTGGGGTGGATTCGGATGTTGATCTTCACCAATCAATCATTAACGTCAAAAAATTCCCAAGGGAATTCAAGGCATCATGTGAACCCCCTCAACGACCATGTGAAAGGAGCTAACATGTCAACAAGTGAGCGCTGCTCCTCTTCTCTGCGCGGGATCGGTGGAAGATGCGACCCCATCCTTAATACGATTTACATCGCATAATAATTACACTTGATAAACTAGAGAATTAACATTGAATATCAAAGTTGGATATGAAAATTATATACCTCCTACATTTGTGTGTTTAACCAATATGAAAGGGTCACTAATTAATAATATTCACAGCGCTACCATGACTAGGTCACCTTATGTTAAAAAGGGTAGTTATAAATTATAACGACTTCCACCAAAGCCTTAGGGACCTAGGCATACAACCTCGAGTAACATCAAAAACCTTTATAAAAAAAAAAGGTAAAACATATAATGACTCTGTGGGTATGACAAAGGTGAGTATAACAAAGAGGTTGAGTATATATAAATATTCGTTGAGGAAAGGGAGATAGAATTTTCTTAAAAATATAAAATAAAAATAAATTGTAATTATATAATAGGGATATGTGACAATATGTGAGCGACCTAACATGCAGAAGATGGTGCTATCGTTGCAAAATTTGAGTATCGTGTCGTGTCATGCATCTGTTGAAATTACTTTCAGCTGTGTAAGCCGCCTAACGTTTTTGTTTGCAGATCAGTGTACAGGCAGCCGCTTTCCTTTTCCAGCGATCAGTCAAGATCGCAGTATAAAAAAAAATACGTTGCAGATGAGCCGCTTGCTATTTTTGAATGCGCAGGAGTTTAAAAAAACTGAAGGACAGTGGTCCCAAACCACAAGTCAACCTCCGGACCTGAAGTTTATTAAGCCAGATTGAAAGAAAATCCCGCATCACAATTTCATCCGTACGTGAGCCCAAAAATCGGACCCGGGGAAATTTATGAAGCGGATTTAATAAAAATCCCGCATCACAAACTTGCTGACGTCTGCAATCACTTTTGGCACGCGGAATTTTCATGCAGTTTGGTTAATTTTTGTTTGGCGTCCGGTTCATTACATGGTCAAAGCTTGTTTTAATATTTGGTTGTTTAAACGTCGTGTGAACAATCCCTTTATATATATGTTTTACATATATATATATCAAACGTGCATTGGAAAAGGAAAGGGCCGTGGGCCATATTCAAAACTTTGATTTTAGTTTTTTTATTGTAAGTTTTTAAAGTAAGTTTTTATTTTAAAATAGTTTTTTTTTATATAATGAAAAAAAGTGCTGAGGCATATGGAGTTAAAAAAAAAGGCTCGTGAGTTCATTTTGTAAGTTTTAAATCTTTTTACACAGCAGAAGTAAAAAGATGTTGTAAGTTTTATTTTTCACACAGCAGTGAAAAAGACTTATATTGCACAGCAGTGCATTGTTCAGAGTCTTGTAAGTTTTTTTTACACAGCAGCAGTGTAATAGATTTTGAATGGCACAGCAGTGCATTCATTTTTTTTTTTGAAGAGACAGAGTATTTTTCAGAGTGAATTTTTAAAGAGTGTAAGTTGTGTGTTGAACTGTGTTTTGAAGCAGTCAAAGTTTTTGTATTCCCTCAGTCAGAGGTGATTTTGTAACCAAGTTTTTTTGAAGTTTAATGAAATAGTGTTTACAGTGAAAGCTCTGTCTCCAGTGAAGAATTTTTTTTAATTTTCTCTGTGTTGAAGAGGGAGAATTTTATTCTCCATTGTTGTTCTGGAATTTTAAATATTCCAACATGGTATCAGAGCTAGTCCAGGCTCTTTGAAGATCAAAGAAGCTGAAGGAAAGGAGTTCCTTGTTGCAGTAGCTTCTCCAGCAGTGTGAAGACTCAGCCAAAGAATCCAAAGGTATTTCTCTATATAGTTTTTGAGTCACTGTTGCAGAACAGTGACCTGTTTTACATACACAGTCAAGTTTTTTTTTAATCATAGTTAAGAGTGCAGAATGGCTGGAGCCAGCACTGGTATGGGTATGGGAAATGTCCATCTCCCAATGTTTAATGGGAAAAATTATGACTACTGGTCAATAACTATGAGAGCTCTATTTGTCTCCCAAGACTTATGGAAATTTGTTGAGGATGGCTTTGAAGAGCCAGCAAATGAAGAAGAGTTTGAAGATTTAACTCAGGCAGAAAGAGAGTTGCTGAAGAGAAATAGGAAGAAAGACCTAATGCCTAAGGCCTAGTATCGTGTGCAAAGGTGCATGGAGAGTGTGTTTCCAAGGATAGGGCAAGTAGCCTAAGAGATCTGCAGAAGCCAAGGAAACTTCCTCAAGATAGCCTATCATTGCATGAAAAGTGAAGACAAAGAAAACTTCAGTTGCTGAGGAGAGACTTTGAGACTCTCTGTATGAAAGAGTCAGATACTATTAAATCATTCTTCACTCATGTGATTGGAATGGTCACACAAATAAGATCTCATGGAGAGACTCTTGAAGACAAAAGGATTGTGGAAAAACTCTTGAGGAGTCTACCCTCAAGATTCGATGTGATTGTCACCACCATAGAGGAGATTAAGGATCTCACAAAGTTCACAGTGGATGAGCTACATGCATCACTGATGACTCATGAGCAGAGATTGGGTAGGAGTGAAAACTCATCTCTGGAACATGCCTTTAAGACCCAGATGTCTTTTGGAAGAGGAAGAGGGCAAGGTAGAGGAAACAAAAGAGGAAGAGGCAGAAGCCAAAACAGAGGTGGAAGAAACAGTCCAGCAAATGCTCAAGGAAGGAGCAGCAATCCAAATCAGCATCAAGGCCAAGGCAGCAGCCAGCAGAGTGGTCAGCAGAATGCTCAAGGACAGAGGTATGATAAGTCCAATGTCCAATGTCACTATTGTAAAAAATATGGTCATTATGCTAATGAATGTAGAAAGAAGCAACATGATATGGGAAGTAGAACTAGTGCAAATTTCACTAGAGAAAATATCAGCCAAGATAATTTGTTTTTGGCTTGTAATATGGCTGAAGAAAAGAATGAAGACTTATGGTTTCTAGACTCCGGTTGCAGTAACCATATGACAGGAAACTTAGTAATGTTTTCTATGCTAGATGAGAGTGTGAAGTCACAAGTCACACTAGGGACTGATAGTAAAGTGTCTGTTATGGGAAAAGGGAATGTAAATGTTCTAACAAGAAAAGGTGCAAAGAAATCCATAACAGATGTCTATTATGTTCCAAGAATGAAGTGTAACCTCTTAAGTATTGGACAGCTTGTTCAAAAGGGGTACAATGTATTTTTTGAGGATGATGTTTGTACCATTATGGACAAACCACCCAGCAAACAATGTATCACTGAAGTGAAGATGACAAGGAACAGAATGTTCCCTCTTAGAATGAGAGCAGATCTGAAAAATGAAGAAAAGATAGCAGCAGTGGCAAAAGAGGCTATCCAAAGCGAACCAAAAGATGAAAATTGGTTGTGGCACTTGAGATTTGGACATCTCAACTTTGGAGGTCTTAATTTGTTAAATAGAAAAGGAATGGTAAGAGGTTTACCATTGATAGAGAAGCTGGACAGCCTTTGTGAAGGTTGTATTCTTGGGAAACAACACAGAGAAAGTTTTCCTTCCGGGAAAAGCATAAGGGCAAAGGCACCCTTAGAGATTGTCCACTCATATTTGTGTGGACCGATGCAAACTCCATCGCTTGCTAGCAGCCACTACATGTTAACATTCATAGATGATTTTACAAGAAAAACTTGGGTTTACTTTTTGAAAAACAAAAGTGAAGTGTTTGAAAGGTTCTGCAATTTCAAAGCACTAGTTGAGAACCAAAGTGGGCTGCATATCAAAGTCCTAAGGACTAATAGAGGAGGACTTAAAGATTTTCTATTGCTGTAGAGAAAATGGTATTCAAAAGCAGCTACATAACTAGATATACTCCAGCAAATGGAGAATGAAATAGAAGAATAGAACCATAATGGACATGGTGGAGAGGCATGTTAAAGGCAAAAGTATTTGCCTAATGATTATTTGGGTTTAAGTCAGACATCAGTAAATATACATTTTGAATAGGTGCTCTGTTAAAAACAAAGCAGACAACAAAGTGTGGCTTAAGAGGCAAGCGGAGTGGCATGACAAAGTGTCACACACATGAAGGTTTTTGGACGTGTGGCTTATGCACACATTCCGGATCAGCTAAGGAAGAAGTTGGACAGCAAGGGGGAGAAATGTATTTTCATTGGATACAGTGAGGAATCCAAGGCCTACAGGTTATACAACCCATCCACCAAGAAGTTTATTGTGAGCAGAGATGTTCAGTTTATTGAGGAGGAAGCTTGGGATGGAAGCATAGAGAAAACAGTGAATGTTAAACACTGTTTATCTCATGATGAAGATGATGATGAATTGGCTGAAATACATCCCCAAACAGCAGCAACAACACAAGAGCAGCAGCAGACACCCTTGAGGAGAAATGAAAGTGCTTCTCCAAGCACACCACAAGAAGGAAATTCAAGTGCTTCTTCAAGCATTTGTACATCAAGTGAAAGAGGTAAGAAGTTCAGAAATTTGAATGACATTTATGCACAAGAGGCAGCAAATGAAGGTATCAATTCTTTGTTTTCTTTATATTGTCATGTTGAAGACCCTATCCACTTTGAAGAAGCTATTAAGGAAAAGAAATGGATAGAAGCTATGGATGAGGAGATTAATGCCATAGAAAGAAACAAGACTTGGGATTTGGTTGAACTCCCAAAAGGTAAAGATGTCATTGGAGTTAAATTGGTCTACAAGACCAAGAGTAATGCTGAAGGCAAAATAGAGAGACACAAGGCAAGACTTGTCGTCAAAGGGTATAAGCAGAAGCATGGGATAGATTATGAGGAAACTTTCGCACCGGTTGCTAGAATGGAAACCGTGAGAGCAGTGTTGTCCATAGCAGCACAAAACAAGTGGAAAGTTTACCAAATAGATGTGAATTCATAATTTCTAAATGGAGTGTTAATGGAAGAGGTTTACATTGAACAACCTCTAGGCTATGAGAAGAAAGGCCAAGAGCACAAAGTGTGCAAGCTGAAGAAAGCCCTTTATGGGCTGAAGCAAGCCCTTTATGGGCTGAAGCAAGCGTCAAGAGCGTGGTACGGTAGGATAGATTCCTATCTACTAGAAAATGGATTTGAAAAGTGTGAGGGAGAACCCACCCTCTACATAAAAGAAAAAGATGGTAAAATGTTGATTGTAGTTTTATATGTTGATGATGTTATTTCCACAGGTAATGATAATTACCTTATTGAAAATTTTAAAACAGTCATGAAAGAAGAATTTGAAATGACTGACATGGGTTTGTTGAAATACTTCTTAGGAATAGAAGTAGAACAAGATGAAAATGGGATTTTTATCTCACAGGCAAAATATGTTAATGAAGTGCTAGAAAGATTTAATATGCAGGAGAGCAAGGCAGCGATCACTCCAACAGTGATGGGATTAAAACTCAGCAGAGAGGACAGCAGCAAGGATTTTGATCCTAGCTTGTATAAGAGCATAGTTGGCAGCCTCATGTATTTGACTGCAACTAGGCCCAACATAATGCATGCTGTTAGCTTAATTTCCAGATTTATGGAGAAGCCAAAGGATGCACATTGGCAGGCAGCGAAGAGAATTTTGAGGTATGTTAAAGGTACAAAAAGATTTGGTATTTTATATACTACTTCAGAAAATTCAGATTTAGTTGGATACACTGACAACGATTGGGCTGGAAGTGTAGATGATCGGAAGAGCACTTCTGGTTATGTTTTTCACATGGGTTCAAGAGCAATTTCATGGGCTTCTAAAAAACAACCCATTGTAGCATTGTCTACAGCAGAGGCAGAATATGTGGCAGCCACAGCAGCAGCTTGTCAAGAAATTTGGATGAGGAGGATGTTAAGAAGTTTGTGCCAAGAGCAGGTAAAAGGAACAGTGATTTATTGTGACAATAGCTCAGCTATTGCATTATCCAAGAATTTTTTGTTTCACAAGAAAACGAAACACATTGAAAGTTTATTGCATAATGAATTGGGTAAACAACAGAAATTGAAACACGGAAACAGAAAAATTTCCAGAGCAACAGATATCTCAATAAGCTTGGGAGTGCGTGGGGAGTTTTGAGTTTTGAGGAAATGTCCATGAACGATAACCAAAGAAATTTATGCATGAGTGTTCAGCTGTGTAAGCCGCCTAACGTTTTTGTTTGCAGATCAGTGTACAGGCAGCCGCTTTCCTTTTCCAGCGATCAGTCAAGATCGCAGTATAAAAAAAAATACGTTGCAGATGAGCCGCTTGCTATTTTTGAATGCGCAGGAGTTTAAAAAAACTGAAGGACAGTGGTCCCAAACCACAAGTCAACCTCCGGACCTGAAGTTTATTAAGCCAGATTGAAAGAAAATCCCGCATCACAATTTCATCCGTACGTGAGCCCAAAAATCGGACCCGGGGAAATTTATGAAGCGGATTTAATAAAAATCCCGCATCACAAACTTGCTGACGTCTGCAATCACTTTTGGCACGCGGAATTTTCATGCAGTTTGGTTAATTTTTGTTTGGCGTCCGGTTCATTATATGGTCAAAGCTTGTTTTAATATTTGGTTGTTTAAACGTCGTGTGAACAATCCCTTTATATATATGTTTTACATATATATATATCAAACGTGCATTGGAAAAGGAAAGGGCCGTGGGCCATATTCAAAACTTTGATTTTAGTTTTTTTATTGTAAGTTTTTAAAGTAAGTTTTTATTTTAAAATAGTTTTTTTTTATATAATGAAAAAAAGTGCTGAGGCATATGGAGTTAAAAAAAAAGGCTCGTGAGTTCATTTTGTAAGTTTTAAATCTTTTTACACAGCAGAAGTAAAAAGATGTTGTAAGTTTTATTTTTCACACAGCAGTGCATTGTTCAGAGTCTTGTAAGTTTTTTTTACACAGCAGCAGTGTAATAGATTTTGAATGGCACAGCAGTGCATTCATTTTTTTTTTTGAAGAGACAGAGTATTTTTCAGAGTGAATTTTTAAAGAGTGTAAGTTGTGTGTTGAACTGTGTTTTGAAGCAGTCAAAGTTTTTGTATTCCCTCAGTCAGAGGTGATTTTGTAACCAAGTTTTTTTGAAGTTTAATGAAATAGTGTTTACAGTGAAAGCTCTGTCTCCAGTGAAGAATTTTTTTTAATTTTCTCTGTGTTGAAGAGGGAGAATTTTATTCTCCATTGTTGTTCTGGAATTTTAAATATTCCAACAGCATCAACGAGACACTTTTGTCGATAGAACAACAAACACTTTTATCGATATAACAACTCCACAAACTAGTGCTCGGGTTGGAAGTGAGCATTTTGACGTTTCTATAGTCTCTACATTCTTTAGAGGCTGACCCATTAGGCTCCTCTTCACCTTGTTGGAACCAATTGCAGCAATAAATTACAACAACGCAACAAACTAACAAACATGCATATGGTCATATATCTCCCCCATGGTCGACCTCGACTTTGTGCATTTGTATGAAAATAAGGTCATGTCAAACGAGCAAATAGAGACCCGCAATGGTATATACCAGGTGATGAATGACGTGCTGTTAGATGTCCCAGGATAAAATATGGATTTATGTCGTGACGGGCACAATGAGGAAGAAAATATCAATAGCCATGAATAACTACCTGCTACAGTCACTTTTCTCACAAGTCTTTTGCATCAATTGAGACATCATACAACTTTACCTTCCAACATCTATTAACTACAATGACTTCTAATTTTCGCGTTCAACGTTTTATATGCGGCACGGGTTTAGTTCCTGCACGGTGACAATTATCTTGCAATATCACACACTTCAATCCTCATAACATCCAATTAAATTCTGCAGAACATATCTAGTTCCATGCTCCACGTATAAAGGTCCAAGATAACCCTCAAATATCAAAGTCCAAGCTTCATGAGTCGAGCAAAAGAAATAGTCAATGGATGCGTCTTATTCACAACCACCAGGCTGTCAATATGCAAATTAGCCACTTAAAAAAGGTTACTGTACAAACACAAATCCATTCATATATATATATATATATATATATTCTAGAGGCAGAGAGGTGTTAACATTATAATTATTGTTAGAAATTTGAACAAGATGAGGGTAACATGGAGCAATAATGCTGGGTGCAAATTTGCAAAAAATGATGGCAGAGTGAATAGGAACAAGAACTGTAAGCACCGTTGGACAATATTACAAGCGAGAGAAGCATTGAGGGCTCTCTGATACAGAAGAGAGAATATTCGCCTTTTTTTTTTCTATCAGAAGAGAAGGAAAGCGGTCAGAGATGGAGCACAAGAATAAATGACAGGAAAAGGGAAAGATGAGAATAAAACAATTTGATTGTTTCATAAGAATCATTGGGTAAATTTTTCGGTTATTTTTATTTTTTTTATTATGGGACTGTAGGTAGAAAACTCAGCTTAAAATTTGGTTGACAGAGAATTCAGAATCACATATCTGAATGGTAGAGGGCCCAGGTGTGACCAACTAGTTTTGGTACTATTTTAAAGAAAACCATGACTAAGATTAGATATGAAATATAAAACATGAATTTCCTTTCTATTAATAGATATATACATTTATAATACACTCTTATGACTCTTGGATTCATCTTCCAAGGTCTTTTGGACTTTCTTTGAGTGTTTAACTTCCATACCTTAACCTTTATTGGATTAGGTGTCCAACATAAGTTATAAAATACTTTTGACTCTATTCAGTATTCTTCCATGAATATTTAGATATACTATAACCGCAAACCTCACATCCATATAAAATAACACGAGTGGATATAATCTCAACTTTGTGTTGGCCCTTGGTCATTACTATAACTATAAATCTTCTCCTTTATGCTAAAAATATTGTTCTTTTAGTAATATCCATTATGATGTTTGTAAGAAATTGAGAATCCTCCAATATTTCTTCTCAAATATGGGTATGACTATTAGTACTCACAAAATGAATGTCATTATAATTAAATAAAAAAAAATATCATCTATGCTACTTTCATTTACTTTGAGGAAACTTTCTTTCATACAAATATGGAATCAACATCAATCATAAGCTCAATTGGAATTATAACATTGAGAAAAGGATAAATTGAGGTTGGAAATATTATTGTGGGCATAAAAAATTGTAAATGGATAGATCTTGGTGATATGGGATAGAAAAAACATCTTTTATGTGAATGTGGTTTGATGTTTTTAAAGGTTAAATATGTATTTAAGTTCATGAATATGTAGAAATGAAAGTAAATTTGCATTTAATTCATACATTTTTCATTTGAAATGATTCTCATAATGTTACTATCTAGTACATGTACATTTTACATTTATGTATCTAGAAAGGCTATTATGGATCTATGAGTCAAAATAGTTAAAACTTTTAATAGAAAGTTGTTCATGCACAAACATATTATAAAACATGACCATAAAATTTTCATGATGTGCATGTGGTTTGATGCTTTTAAAGATTTTACACATTTAAGTTCATGAATATGTTGCTATGAAAATAAATCCGCATTTAATTGGTACATTTTGCATTCAATCATTCTTATTTAATGTTAGTAGATGATTCTTGGGTTTTGTTTAAAGTTATTTCAATGTTTCAAAATTTATAATTTAAAATGAATCTATTAAAATTGAAAATTACAAACCATCCAATACATTTAACATTTGAAGATGAATCTTATAATTAGGTACATAGATGTCTAAAACAATCATAAAATTTTAAAATTGCATTAAAAATATGGTATACAAAATTTTGCATTAATTTATAGAAAGGATACTATGGATGTCAGTTGATAGTTAACTTTTAATATAAAGTTGTTTGAATATACACAAAAAAGTACTAGATAAAATTGCATTATAAAACATGGCCCACAATTTGCATGCTGTATGGCCCTAATGCAAAGGTTTCACATATTTAAGTTCATGAATATGTAACAATGAAAGTAAATTTTCATTTAGTTGATTCATTTTACATTCAATCATTCTTGTAATTTATTAGTATATGATTCTTAGGTTTTGTTTAAAGTTTTCTCAATTTATTTAAAATTTGAATCTAGTAAAATTAGAAATTACAAAACATGACACACATTTTGCATTTGAATGGATCTTATAATCTGTTGTAGATGTATAAACAAATCATAACTTGAAATTGCATTATAAAATATGCTAGCTACATAGATTTTTCATTCATGACATAGAATTAACTAATGTATTAAAAATTACATTCATGTATGAAATCGTTTAATACCAAAGAATGTATGTACATATTAATTACTTGTCGTGCATGCAAAAATAATATCAATAGAATCAAATCCTCAATACACTTGTACATAACTGAAAATATACATATAACTTTGTAAATCAATATATTATTAAGAATGTACAACTTAAGAGTGCACAAAAAGAAAGGCTAACAATGTACTTAAACTCTAAGTTCTCAAAGATGAATCCAAGGAGAAGAAATTGTTGGGCGATTCAATTAAAAAAATTCTAATGGAATTCCATCCTCAATGATCTGTTCATGGTCAACTTTTGACATTCTCCATTTCTTAAGTTTCACTTTTTTCTTTGATTGAACTTATATAAAATTTATGTGCGCTGCACACACCAAGTGACTATATCGACAACTTATGACATTAGGTTAATAGTATTGAAAGTAAATATTACTCTAAGTTTGATCAGTTTTTTGGAAAAAATAATCTTTCAGTATAATAAACCATATTTCATATATAAACCCATTATCATCATAGTCTTCCAATAATTACAACTTTCATTCAGTGCACCGCATCAAATAATACTTGACATTTTCTAGGTTGTTAGCGGATGAAACTACAACAAAAACATCTCCTGCACAATAAAACGAGTGTAAATTTAGATCATAATTAACATGGAAAATTAACTTTAAAATTAACATGGAATTGTTTTTATGATCTATTTCTATATATCTATCATTTGAAAGCAATTGAAATGTTATCTTCTCTAACAATATCAGAAACTCGATCACCTTGAGATGATACTATAGTCTCCTCCGATTCCATCTCTTTGAAGTTTGCAACTGAAATTTTCCCCTTTATTTAGTTCTGTATGTTTCCAAGATTTTATATACATAATGTTTTCAAAAACATCATTGGATTGTGTGTCCTCTATGCAAATAGGAGAAAAACATGAATATTTTCTTTTATCAAATGCAAACACATTTCAGTAGCTCATTGTTTTAATTGAATGAAAATTTTGAGTCCCTTTTACTGTTTCAGCTTCATATGCAATCGATCTATCAACATCTTGGACACCAATATGCCAAAAAAACCTATATGGAAATTCAAACAAGAATATAAATATGTTATTTAAAATGAGATTTATATATTAAAAGGTAATCATTCTGATAATGAATGTTTAAAATTAGAAAATTAATAAAAATTAGATCATATATTAAAATTCTATATATATGCAAGTTAATTTGTATATATGTACATGTACCTTTATACTTCCCTTAATGGATAGTCTCATGGCCTAGTACAACAATGCACCATTGAACAACTTGTTCATATGAGACAAGTCGGTTTGCAGGGTGGTCCATTTGATATCTTCCAAGTGCTCGTTTTATACATGCCCCTGCACCATCATGTTCTCCTTTTCCATGACCAGTCTCAAAGAAATTCCAACAATCACTACAAGGAAAAGACCCTATAGAGGATGTTTTTGAGGAATCCCTTATACAAATAGCCCAGATATCCGTTTGTAGCGGAAGTTTCTAGAAGAGGTTGGCGGGTGGAGGTTTTTGCGAATGTTTTTTTTCGGTGCGTTTAAAATCATAAACTGCACCGGTGAATTTAACTCATAAATCACCAATACGTACTACAAATTGGGACACCTAGACACCGTGATCTCCGTACAAACTCGCCTGGTGCATCTCATTACTATAGTGCATCGGTTCGCTATATAGAAATAGGTCTGGTGCATCTTAAAAACCCGTGCTCAAACAGAAATAGGCCCGGTGGGCTTGGAATAAAATGCCCATTCCGCCTCAAAAACTCGCGCACTGGAACAGGGTTAAATAAAAAAATATGACCAAAAAATCCACATTTTCACTTCTTCAGTACTTCAGATCTCTCAAGAACCGATGCAAATTTCCCTTGTGTGAGGCGCTCTTCCATCGGTGCTCCCATTGCACGCTCTACTGCTGTCCATTGCCCACCTTCTGGCGTTCGAATTTTGGAAAATGGTGGGAAAATTTAGTTTTGCAAATTCTTCATAAAATATGCCTCCTCGATGGCCAAATGTACATGTATTTTACTTGTTTCTCCATAATTAAAATTTTTAGCGAATTAGATTTATCAAAAACTTAAAATTTACCCTTAAAAAAAAAAATATCTCCTACGAAGTGCACTCGAGCCATTCGGCTCGCACCGGTTCGTGTTGCTGCCTATAAATTTATAGGCCGCATTTCGAACGGTGCTAATGGAAACCACACCAGTTCCTGTGCGGTACTTAAAACATGCACCATGTTTATTTAAAAACTTATATGACGATGTGGTCATTTAATCGACCACACCGTTGACTATGTACTAGAGTCAGGAGGGCAGTGCACAGACCAAACTATGCGCCCTGGGGCAGATAGTTTAGTCGTCACATCACCCTTTGAACACTGGTACATAGTCAACAGTACGGTCATTTAAATGACCACACCTTTGACCATGCACTAATTTCAAAAGGGTAGTGTAATGTCTAAACTCTGTGCCCCGGGGCGCATAGTTTGGTCAGCACACCACCCTCTTGACACTAGTACATATTCAACGGTGCGGTTGGTTAAACGACTGCATCGTTGACCGTGTAGTGATGCCAGGAGGGCGATGCGCTGTCCAAACTATTCACCCTGGGGTGAATAGTTTGGACAGCGCATCGCCCTCCTGGCATCACTACACGGTCAACGATGCAGTCGTTTAACCAACCGCATTGTTGACTATGTACTAGTGTCGGGAGGGCGGCACACTGACTAAATATCTCTCCCATGACGGATAGTTTCTTCAATGCACTGCAGGATAAAGTACATTTCATGTTTTGTGGTGAGCTGCAAATTTCCAGGCACACCACGAACAGTGCGCGATAAAAACATATGCACCAGTACTGGCTCATGCCTGTTTTTTTTGCGCACTGACTACCTTTTTTCTTTAAAAAACATTATATATATATATATATACATGTATCATTTAATAAAAGAAATGTATTTAATATGTGAATCATTCAGTGATGTTAAAGGAGAGAATAAAGGGAACAACAAGAACATATGGCAGACTAATATAATGTGGTTCGCCTATGGGAGGCACGAGAGAGGGAGAGACATATGTACCCTCACCCTATTACGATAGCCATCCAGTTGATCCTAAGGGAGGTAGGCCTCCTTAATTTCTATGAGGAGGTTAAATCCTTGAAGGGCCATAATGGGTTATTCGCACAACTCATCTTTAGGTGGGATGCCCACTGACAGGCTTTCCGGGTTGCTCCTAATGAGTGGTACGCGCCCACTGAGGAGGAAATATATTTTATTACTGGAACATCTAGGAGAGGACATGATTTTCCCTCGTTCCCAAAGGTCCCCAATGGATATGCAGTGGGGAGTCAGTTGGGGTACTCCCAAATATACATTAGTGCTGATATACTTTCTCCTGCAGATTTTTAGGTCTCCGGTGGTTAGTTATGTATTGATTCGTTTGGTGGACAGTAGGTGATATGACTCTCACTACTACTGAATACCATTACACACCATACCAGTGATCGACAACACATTAGTTTCCCGCTTTTATTTTATGTTGATTCTTTATTACATGCGCCACAACTTGTAAGGTGGTCTGCGATTTTTTTGCGATAGTTTTGTACAACATTAGATAGATGTTATTCTCAGACACATGGGAGGGTGAAATTCCCTTTTGCTTAAAAGTTATTTTGTTTATTTTTGAGAGGTTTCTGGAGATGAGGCCTACTTTTATTCGATAGCCTCGTAGGCTGATGTTGTACATACAGATGGAGATGTGGGGCCAGATGATGCCCAAGAGGGGCCCGCTTTAATTTTCTGCCAGGACATCTCATGATGCATTGGAGTTTCTATCAGTGTTGATGATCACACCTTCATTCTGGCACCATGTTCGTATGCTGGTTTAGATTGGTGAGGGTGTGCCAACATCCTCTTCACACAGGAAGAACTGTAGGATGAGAGAGGTAATATTAATGTTTTCTTTAAAATTATTCTAACACGTTATTTAACTTGTTTTATTAAATTTTTTAATGAAATTGTCCAATTATTGTTTTGTACTTATATATATTTTGTAGATATTGGGTCATTTGTTGGCGATGAGATGCCTTCGCCACTGAATGATCATGGTGTAGATCCTGCGCCTGACGAGGAGATGGTAGATGTGGAGGATCAGGCCGGTGACAAACTTGGTCCTCATGATCAGGCGCAGGTATCGGTAGGTGTGAGGCATAGGCCTGACACTTGATATAAGATGGAGTTGGGCGACCAACTCTGTTGAATCTTTTTTAAGGAGGGATTTAGGCTAGTCACTATTAGAGAGATACATGCTAATGATAGGTTGACAGAGATATGGAGAGTCATTCCCCGTGATATGTTGACTCTAATGCGGCATATTGTTGGAGCTACTAGATTAACAGCACGGGAAAGGAGGGACGAACGATATAGGCGTGGTGGAGATGCAGTTCGTCAACAATAGAGCAGCGCATCATCTGATGATCATGAGGGGAGTGATCATTGTTCCAGCACTCCACCTCCTCCTCCACATCCCAGCAGAGATGATCATGATGAGCAACCTACAACATCCAAAAATAATAATTATGAGCATGCACCTGATCCTGAGGAGGGCACAGGTCCATCTGATGAGGCAGGTCCATTGACTATCCTGGCCATCACACCATCCACTGATCAATAGGTTAGACCATCCACGAGTCATGATCATGAGCAGGTAGTTCATGATCAGCATGAGGCACCCCCAAATCATCAAGCACGTGATCGACATCTATCTGAGCATGTTGAAGCTGCACCATTGACTGAGCAGGCCTCGACTAGTACTACTATTGATGTACCACCAGCTAATATTTGAAATTTTTATGTAGTTATATTATAGTTGTATATTTTTGACATTGAACATGAACATAAAATACATGGACCATATATATTATGTTCATGTTCAATATGTACTTAATTTACATGTTGGTGTTCATCATGTTGTGTATATTGTTAGGCCATGTTAGATATGCTCATTTAATGTGAATCTTGCAGATAGATATGTATGTGATAGCAGCTATTTGACATGAGATGTATATTTGATGTTTTTTTTGTGATGATGTTATACAATGCCTGTGTTTTGTTAGATGATCATGATCATGATGATTAGATGATGTTAGCGAATTTGAATGTGTTTTTTAGTCAAATATGATGTTTGTACAATGGTTATCATGATCGTGATGTTTATTTTTAATATTAAATCATGGCATTTATTAAATATTATATCATGATTGTAATTGAAATTTTAATTTTAATTGTATGTAAAATTGTAATTGTATTTCTGATTGTAATTTTAATTGTAATTGTATGTAAAATATTTGTAAAATTTTAATTGTAATTTTAATATTTAATTTATTGTGAAATGGTTGTATTGTAATTTTAATTGTAATTGTATATATGTAAAATTGTAAATTAATTGTAATTGTAATTGTATGTGAAATTATAAAATTGTAAATGATTGTAAAATATTTGTAAAATATTAATTATATTAATGTGAAATGATTGTAATTATAATTTTATGTAAAATTCTAAAATTGTTATTGTAATTGTATTGTGAAATTGTAAAATTGTAATTGTAATTGTATGTATTGTCATCATTCAATTTTATTAAAATTTTTAAATTTGTAAATTAATTGTCAATTTTGAACCATAACTACGTAACTAAAATGTATATTGTAAATATTGTTAAGCTACCATAATTATAAAATTGTAAATTTGTATGAATATAAATAATTGTAAAATAATAAATCTATAATAATATGAATTTTTGTAACATAATAAAGTTTAGAAAATAATGCAATTAAATTCATGTACTTTAGAATTATCATTATTTTATTATGATCTTACATACAAAAAATAACAGTATACATTTGGAGATATCATTCACACACATTTAAAGCAATCAAGTAGTTGTATTATTTTAGGAATTGACATTATAAAAAAAAAGGAACTTTATACAGTATGCCATTGTTTTCAATATCAACATAATTGCAAATTATCAAGTGAAATGATTTTAACATTACTGCAATGCAAATTACCAATTAATTCAAAATACATATTATAATGTTTTGAAAAAAAGAGTTTTAGTTATAAGGTAATTAATTCATTTTTTTTAATGAAAACCCATCTTAAAAAGTATAAATGATGAAATAACACATGTACCATATCACTCTCGATTCTCATGATCATCACCCTCATTACCTTCTGGCTCGCTTGGCATGATAACACTATTGTTCTCAAAAATATGTTTTGATATAGGGTCATGTCTCAATGCGAACCACCAATCCCTATCCAACACATCTAGGTAAAAAAAAGCCTGGTTTCAGTGTTTGGGAAAACATAAGGCTCTTTAGATTCATCCCACATATTTCTAGAGTTGATACATATCGGCCTACTATTGTTATCCTCCTTTACATTATTCCGATCAAAGGTGTCCCACCACTTTCACCTAAAAATAACACATTGGAAGGAAGAGAAATCCACTTCAATGATCTCTTGTATCTTTCCGACGTAACCTAACATCCCTCGTACTAGGCTTTGATCACGGTGGCTAGATTGACTAGATTAATCAAACTCGACTTCCACTCCATAGCTTTGTTTCATGTGTCCATCATCGAAATTTTCTATGCGAAAATGGTTTCCATATGCCGACATAGATGGGAACAAATGCACCTATAACAAGGTTAAAAAAATCATAGTGTCATGTGTCTTATAATAACCCAACAATTAAAATATGAAATATAGATGTAATTACATTTCAAAGGTGCATTATTGAGTTTAAAATGTACATAAATAGATTACTACTGAGTTGGTGAACCCAATCCCTACGTTTAGTGCATCCCCTTTAGCACGCAGGTAACGACCGGTTGCACCATATTTTTCTTTGACTTGGTGAGCAACCCAACTGTTGGGGCATATTTTTGGCATATTTTCTTTTAAATGATCAGGATACGACACACTTATACCATTCAACTGTCTAAATTCTTTCCTGTCACTATCCCATTCCATCCTCTTTTGTTCATACAATGCGACCCACGGTTGTGTCACTTCGGAATTGTAAAGAACGAATTTATTGATTGCTTCAATTTCTTCATTCGCTGATGAAAAAAACCAACATATAGTACATATGACATCAAAATATACATCATATTTAATTTCAACATGAATATTTACTTTTTGTAAATTTGAAAAATTATAAGTCACTTACTCTTTATCAAGTGTCGTTTTCCATTCATTTGGAGCAGCCCCCCTTCTATTTTGTCTTCATCCCTTTCATTGTCCCAAATCACTGCACGTGTTTTGTTGTCGATATGCTTGATGTACTCATTGGCATAATCGAAAGACTCATATGATATGTACCCCTCTGCCACAGACCCCTTGGGTTTTTCCCTTTGCCGAACAAAAACTTTCAATTTCTTCATGTACCTCTCTAAGAATAACATCCAACGAAAAGAAACCACCCCAACTAATTCAACCTCATCCACTAGGTGGATTAGAAGATGAACCTGCAAGTCCATGAAACTCGTCAGCAGTTCCTTCTCAAACATACAAACAATCTCAACTATCTCTTGACACCATCATGGAATGCTAGCCACATGTATCTCCTTTGACGTGATCCAACGTACAAATGCAGATAATCTAGATATGGCACGTCCCAAGTCTTGGGGGAATTCATGTTTCACACACCCACGTACAAACACAGGATAATGACATTGCAAAGTTATAAAAACATGCAATGATATACAAAATTAGTTATGTTTTATGATCCTTGCATGGGATAAAATTTATTAATATAAAAAATAATAAAATCATGCTTTTGAAATTATACGTAATCTTAGAAGATTCAAATGGTCATGCGATTTCAAACTCGACAAAAGGTCATCCATGGTGAGGCAACACCGTAGCGAAGACCCATTTGAATATGGCACCCTCACACCCATTATAAATTCCTTTTCTAAAGAAAGATCATATTTTTTAAAAATCCATGGGACATCACCTTCTTTGAAATACCATGAATTATGGGGATCATTGCTTGCCTCTGATCCTGTAATTTCTAATCGTCTTGGCCAATATTTCATTTTAGTTTTTGATCTAATAAGATCTTTCCTAACATCCAATGTGTCACTTTTTTATTATTATATGTGCCTCCATAAAGAATATGAAACATTTTTAAATGTATGCATGGGATATAATAAGTGGGTAATATTAAGATGCTCCCAATATGGGAGGTTATAAAAGATATATTCCCTTTTCATCCCAATCGGCAATTTATCAACATAAGTGTCGAAGAATTATGGATCATTGAACATAGGCTCCCCATTTGAATCGAACATTTCTATGAACTTCTCCTTCTCTCTCTCATATGATCTAAGCAATTCAACTAGTGTCGTTATTGGAGGCCTTTGGGTTCTCTCTCGTTTACCATTGAAAGAGGATGCTGCTCTTCTGTAAGGGTGTTCTTCTGGGAGGAATACCCTAGAGCAGTCATACACTAGCTTTCATAGGTCATTGGACCATCTAGCTTTCAGAGAAGCTCCACAACATTTAGATCCAAAATACCTTTTTGTTACAAGACCTGTGAAATTATTGTATACAATATATATACATGGCACGTTAAATAATATCATGAAGATCAAAAAAATTACAACGAATTAAATAACTAATATGAAAAATAATAATGTTACATATATAAACAAATCAATAAACAAGTAATTTACCAGAGCAAACTCCTAAGCCTAGATACTCATGTGTCGTGTAAGCGCATATGCCATACAACGTAAAAATCCTCTCTGATGTGAGGGGTCTTGATACATCATACAAATTTATCCCATCCCATAATTCCTTCAATTCATCTACCAGTGGTTATAAGTAGCCATCCATATTCTTCACTTGTCTTCTACCAGGTACTATGAGAGCCAACATAAGATGTTCATTCTTCACGGAAAACCATGGGGGGATATTTGTTGGGTATGTGTTATATTATTTCCACAACTAGCCCCACGCGCTGTACGTTGTGCCGGGCGCAGCAGTGGGGTCACAGGGGGGGCGGCAGCCCCCCCTGTCAGGGTCCGGGGCAGTTGCCCGACGAATTTTTTTTTGGTATGCGGTCCCACTCATATGCGGACCCACCCATGCTTTGTGCATGAGTTTGCACATGGTTTTGGGGTACAATGGTTTTCGACCCCTAGTATTTTGTAGATCTGGTCAAGGGAACTACGGTTATGTTCTAATCCAGGGTTAATGGATTGGGGTTTATGTATGCTTCGGCATGTATATATATGTGTTGTAACACTAAAAGGATTATAATGAAAAATCAAGCTAGTCGTCCCAATTTGGGATCCAGGGGAAAATCTCTGTGTTTATCTGTTTTATGTTTTATGCTCTCGCTATTGTTTATTTTCTGTTATAAGATTCGTGTGTAGATAATTTCTGTTCAGGGTTAAAACCTACATTTGGTATCAGAGTTGTTTCGGCTTCAAGGGGATGCCTTTGCTACTGAGGGTTTTTTTGTTTGAGCCTGAGGTAGACCCTGTTCAGTGGGAGATTTGCGGGATCGATTCTTTTAGTGAAAGAAGATGGCGAGCGGCGGAAAGATAGAGATCGAGAAATTTAATGGTCAGAGTTTTGAGTTGTGGAAGCTCAAGATGGAGGATCTGCTGGTGGATAAAGATCAGTGGATCGCAGTAGATCCAGGTACTAAACCAACGGCAATGTCAGATGAAGACTGGAAGAAATTGGATCGGAAGGCTAAGAGCACAATACGGTTGTGTGTCTCAGATTCAGTATTGTTGAATGTATCTGGGGAAGCTACGGTGAAGACCTTGTGGGAAAAGCTAGGGACTTTGTACCAATCTAAGTATCTGGTGAATAAATTGTTCCTGTGGAAAAAGCTGTATAACCTGAGGATGAAGGATGGAGACTCAGTGACAGAGCATCTGAACGCCTTCAATACTGTGGTAAGTCAGCTGTCATCTGTTGATATTAAAATCTCAGATGAAGATAAGTGCATCAGTTTATTGTGTTCTCTACCAGACTCGTGGGACAGTCTGGTTATTGCAATAGGTAGCAACACAACTACCTTGAATTTTGATGACATTGTCTCAGCCTTGCTGTCAGAGGAAATGAGACGGAGAAATATGGAGGTTCAAAATGGAGATGCCTTATCTGTACGAGGAAGGTCCCAAAATAGAAACAAGAATAAGGTTTCGAGTGGGAGATCTAAATCTAGAGGGAGATCTAAATCTCCTGGAAAGTTTGTAAAGGTGTGCTGGAAATGCGAAAAGGAAGGACACTACAAAAAGGAATGCAGATCTAAAGCTCCTGAGAAAGGAAAGGGATCTAATGAAGCTCCTTCTGCAGAGGCAAAAACCACCTCAGATGAAGGTGGGGATGTGTATTTGGCTTCTTCTTCAAATACACATGTAGATCATGAGTCATGGTTGATTGACTCAGGTGCATCCTTTCACTTCACTCCCCATAGGGAGTGGTTCTGCGAGTATGAGAAATATGATGGTGATGTCTTCCTAGGGGATGATAGGAAGGCCAAAATCATCGGACGTGGAAAGGTCAAGCTGAAGCTGCAAGGTGGAAGGATTAGAACACTTCCCGGTGTTCTGCATATTCCTGCATTGGCCAGAAATCTGATTTCTGTAAGCAAGATGGATGATGCAGGTGTAAAAACAGTGTTCGAGAAAGATGCCTGCAAGATGGTTCGGGGAGCACTGGTATTAATGCGGGGAGTTCGGACTGGAACTCTGTACAAGATACAAGGTAGCACTGTTATTGATGGGTGTAACAGTTCTGTGGTTCCTGAAAGTGGGATGGAAAGTCTAGCTGTCTCTGGAGAAAAGGCCATGCTATGGCATCAAAGGCTTGGACATATTGGAGAGAAGGGCCTTCGGATACTGCATAGAGATGGTATGGTAGAAGGTATTTCTAACTGTTCTCTGGATTTCGATTTCTGTGAACATTGTGTATATGGGAAGCAGAATCGGGTGAGTTTTCCTTCTGTTGCTAAGAGGGAAAACAAGATATTAGAACTTGTGCACAGTGATGTGTTTGGGCCTGTGTCAGTTCCATCACTGGGAAAGTCTGTGTACTATGTTTCATTCATAGATGACTTCTCAAGGAATACATGGATATATTTCTCGAGGAAGAAATCTGAAGTCTTTGACAAATTTAAATAATTTAAGGCTCTGGTGGAAAACCAGACAGAGAAGAAGATAAAGGTGCTGAGGACATATAATGGTGGGGAGTTCTGCAAGAAGGAATTTGAAGAGTTCTGTAAGAAGTGTGGTATAGCACGACAGAAGACTACTCCATACACACCTCAGCAAAATGGAGTTACAGAAAGAATGAATAGAACACTGATGGAAAAGGCAAGAAGCATGCTCAGTGGTACCGGGTTAGGACAAGAATTCTGGGCAGAGGCAGTGGAGACTGCATGTTACTTAGTTAACAGATCACCTTCATCAGCGTTGGAGGATAAGACCCCACATGAGGTATGGACTGGTAAGAAAACCTCTCTTTCACATCTAAGGGTATTTGGATGTGATGCATATGTACATGTTCCAAAGGAGAAAAGGACCAAGTTGGATAATAAATCTGAAAGGTGCATCTTTATTGGGTATAAGGATGGTTTAAAGGGTTACAAGCTTTGGAACCCAGAAACAAGGAAGGTTGTGTACAAACGAGATGTGGTGTTTAGAGAGGTGAAAGATGTTGTTACACATGAAGTCCTACCAAAGGAACCTGAGAAGATAGAGTTTGAGCTAAAGGAGGATGAATCAGACTCTACAACAGAAGAAGACTCAGAAGATGAAGAGCCACAAACTCCAGCTTTGAGAAGATCAGTTCGGGAAAGAAGGCAACCAAAAAGGTATAGTCCATCTGCTTTCTGTTCAGGTTTTTCCTTAACTATAACTGATGATGAACCCAGAACTGTCAGGGAGGCAGTAGATTCAGAGGATGGAAAACTATGGAAGGAGGCCATGGTTGATGAAATGGCATCCTTGCACAAAAATGAGGCATGGGATCTGGTGGAGTTTCCGGCTGGAAGGAAACCCATCGGGAGAAAATGGGTGTTTAAGAAGAAGATGAATGTAGAAGGCAAGGTGGAGAAATACAAAGCTCAGTTGGTAGCAAAAGGTTATTCCCAGGAGCCGGGAATTGATTTTGGTGATATTTTTTCTCCCGTTGCCAAAGTTACTTGTATTAGATTACTTTTATCTGTTGCTGCTGCATTTGATTTTGAGATAGAACAGATGGATGTGAAGACAACTTTTCTTCACGGGGATCTAGAAGAGGAGATCTACATGAAGCAACCTGAAGGCTTTATGGTGAAGGGTAAGAAAGAACTGGTATGCAGGTTGAAGAAGTCTCTCTATGGGTTAAAACAGTCACCAAGGATGTGGTATCAGAAATTTGATACCTATATACGTGGACTTGGCTTCACCAGAAGCAAGGAGGATCACTGTGTTTATTTTAAATTAATTGGTGACCATGTTATTTATTTGGTCTTGTATGTGGATGATATGTTGTTGATTGGAAATGACAAAGAAATTATCCAAGATTTGAAGACCCAACTGTTCCCCAAATTCGACATGAAGGATCTGGGTGCTGCAAACTATATTTTGGGCATGGAAATTAAGAGAGATCGGGCAAAGAGGAAGCTCTGGTTAAACCAGAGGAAGTATGTCGAGACTATATTGCAGAGGTTCAATATGCAGGATAGTAAACCGGTGAGTGTTCCTATTCATGTAGGTGCAAAGCTTTCTGCTGAACAGTGTCCCAAGACACAAGAAGAAGAGGAGGATATGTCCCGTGTTCCATATGCAAGTGCAGTGGGTAGCCTGATGTATGCAATGGTCTGTACTAGACCAGACATTGCACATGCAATGGGAGTATTGAGCAGGTTTATGTCAAACCCAGGGAAGGAGCATTGGAAAGTAGTGAAGCGGGTTTTCAGATATTTACGTGGCACTAGTGATTATGGCTTGTGCTACCAGGGAAGACCAGGATTGGAAAGAATGTTGGACATTCGTGGTTTTGTTGATGCAGACTGGGCTGGAGATCTGGACCAAAGAAGATCTACAAGTGGGTATGTGTTTAGCCTATTTGGAGGTGCAATTAGTTGGATGAGTAAAAGGAAGTCTGTAGTTGCGCTTTCAACTACAGAGGCAGAATACATAGTAGCCACTCATGCAAGCAAGGAAGCAGTTTGGTTGCAGAGATTGTGTTCAAGTATGGGGTTGGTACATCAAGCTATAAGGATAGACTGTGATAGCCAAAGTGCAATTTTCTTGGCTAAGAACCCTGCTTATCATTCAAAGACAAAGCACATTGATGTTCAATATCACTTTGTTAGAGATATGGTTGAGGCTAAAAGGGTGTTATTGGTAAAGGTGGACACTTTGAAGAATGTTGCAGATGCATTGGCAAAGTCTCTGAGCACTCAGAATTTCTCTTGGTGTAGAGAAACAATGGGTGTTGAAGAATTGGCCAAATGACTAAGCTCTCCTGTGGCCCCCTGTGGAAAGAAAACAACAAGTGGGAGAATGTTGGGTATGTGTTATATTCTTTCCACGACTAGCCCCACGCGCTGTACGTTGCGCCGGGCGCAGCAGGGGGGTCACAGGGGGGGCGGCAGCGCCCCGGCGAAATTTTTTTTGGTATGCGGTCCCACTCATATGCGGACCCACCCATGTTTTGTGCATGAGTTTGCACATGGTTTTGGGGTACGATGGTTTTCGACTCCTGGTATTTTGTAGATCCGGTCAAGGGAACTACGGTTATGTTCTAATCCAGGGTTAATGGATTGGGGTTTATGTATGCTTCGGCATGTATATATGTGTGTTGTAACACTAAAAGGAATATAATGAAAAATCAAGCTGGTCGTCCCAATTTGGGATTCAGGGGAAAATCTCTGTGTTAATCTGTTTTATGTTTTATGCTCTCGCTATTGTTTATTTTCTGTTATAAGATTCGTGTGTAGATAATTTCTGTTCAGGGTTAAAACCTACAATATTGTTATTGATCACTACTACAGGCCAAACATAATAGTTGGTGTTTTGGAGAGAATATGGGTTGACACCATCCATGGATATGCTGAGTCGTAGACTTCATACTTCATCCTTGAATTTTTCGGGCCATGTATCCTCTATATGCTTCATGGCTATTGAATCTGTTGGGATTCACATAACTCCCAACTCGCTTCTGTGGGAGGCATGCCATCCTTGCAACATCGCTTATTCTTTGCAATGAAAGAGCCTTTGAATCCTTGGGATTATAAGCATGTGCCTCAATATCTTAAAAGGAGGAAAACGTGATTTAACCTTCTTTTTTTATTTATCATACCTGTCATGCCCACATTTTGGACATATCTCTTTCTCTGCATATTATCCTCTATATAGAATACAATCATTTGTACATGCACGATATGATATGTACTCAACACCCAACATTTTCAACAATTTCTTTGCCTCTTCACATCTACCGAGCAATACATTATCAATATGAAGAACCTTATCTTTGAATAACCTATAGTTGGTGATCATGAGAAATATTAAATGTACATTAATGCCGATATAATTATTAACGTTCATAAAATTGAACTTTTATGATGTTCATTGTGTGATTATATTTTTCAAAATATAAGGGAGGAATTGATGGTCAATTACCTCAAAATTTCTGAGAAACATGCATTCGACAAGCCAAAATTTTCTTTCAAGTTGTAAAGTAACATCGTTTTCCCAAACTCAGTAGACTTTGAATGATTGCCAGGTCCAAAGAGAGGGGTGGTGGAAGCAAATTAAATGCATATGAGCATATGGTATTAGCGATATGAGCATCGTCCCCTAGCTGATCATCATTCTGGAATGCATATAACAACACTGTGTACATGGAAGTCGCATCCCTTAAGTAATCATCCATACCAACTATTATCACTCAGATTTTCTTTGAAGTTGTTGGAAGAGGAAAGGGGTTCGAGGTAACCACAAACCAACTTTTAGGTACAGAATCTAGCCAATCTATACCCAGAGAGGGCTCTCTCTGTAAGATTTAGCTTTGTTTTTAAAAGATATTAGGCTAGTTATGAAAGTTCAGGGATTTTGATTTTGTTTGTTTGGGTGATGAAATTCATTAGCAGAGGGGTATGACTGAGTAGTTTTAGTCCATTGGGTTAATGGAGTCAAAGAATATGGCTTAACTGGATGTATTTTCTTAACAAGGGATGGTTTCATAGGGAAAGGTAATCAAATAGGGAACAATTAAAGATCTAAAATGAATGGAATGAACTCGAAATGGGTGAAGGGAAATTAAGAATCCTTCAATATTTTCGAAAGAGGGAACCTGAATGATTATTAACAAAAAGCAATCAAGAATTATTTATCAAATAATCAGAATGGATAAACTAGAAAACAAGAGCAATTAAGAATTCACTGTTTAATCTAGTTTGGAAGAAAATATTAAGAATAACAATGATTGAAAACAGATTGCACTTAAGCATTTTCTGAATTATTCCTTTTCGTTTATCATTCAGATATGAAACACATATGGTATAATAAACAAGTATAAAACTCTAAAACATAAGAGATAGATGACTTATTGATCCGTTTCCTGACTCGAGAATCCTGTGAAAAATATTTTGCATCAATTCTTTATCCAGCTAGCCATATGAAATTTATCCAACAACACTTTATTCCAAAATAATCAATATTATAGCAAAGTCTAAGAATCCACCCCCCTCAATACTCCAATTGAGGGAGTATTTATACAAAGAACTATAAAAAATATCACCTAACAAAATGAGATATAATCTAGGATGACTCATGGATATATTACAAGAAAATAGAGACAGATGGTCTCGTAGATAAGAGAAAGGATAACCGATGTTGTGCTATTTCCTTATTTTGAGAATGTGCTGGAGGCAGGCCCTATGATTGGGCTTGCTGCTGTCCTCTTTAGTAATTTTGTGCTAGCTGCTCTGTTTTACTAATACTCTTTACCTGTACTGATACACTTTGACTTCTGTTTGATCTTTGTTTATCCTTTTATCATGTCTTACTGTAGTAAATAATCAAAATTCATGCAATGATAATATTTATAAAAAGTCTAACATTTATTCCCACCATTGTATCTCTGGTATTTTTCTTCTTTAAAGCTTCCTCAGAGTTTCATCAGTCTCTGTATATCTGAAGAAATTAGGCTGAATTGGGAATAAGTGTTTTACCTCATGTTCAAGATAAAACAAATTTTCCAGATTGTCATGAAGAATCTCTCCTGTAGGCAATGATTTTGTTACTGATGAACTGGTTGATGAACTGGCCTAGTTTTCAGCATATTTATTCAATTTCTCAACTTAGTTTTCTAGGCTCATAAGTTTATCCTCTGAAATTAAAGGACTTGGCAATCCTTTATTTTGCAAAATATTGAATCTCTTTGTAAATGCATTGACTTCTTTCTGCATATCAGAGCATCTTCTTTCTAGATTCTGCATCAGAGTTCTTTTAGTAAAAACTCTTTTAATCTCCAAAATTTTTCCTGTTCTGTCTTGGATGCCTAGTTCTTCAAGTTGATATCTATTCTTGGTATTCAAAAATTGTATAAGATCATTGGCTTCTTCAGGCATGTTTCCTAATTCTTCTCTTGCCTTTAAAATTTCTTCCAGAGCCAATTTAATTAAATCATTCTGCTCATACATTATTTGGATTGATGGCCAGACATCTTTTATTGACTGAATGATGTTGGTCCAAAGAATTTCTTTGATTTCTCCCAAAGGTTTCTCCAATGTGAGATCCCTTTCTAATGCTCTCACCATTTTTTCTAATATGTTGATCTCTCGTCTTTTCTGCAACACTTATATTTGAGAGATCATATTTTTGTTCTAAGGTAATAAACTGTACCTTTGTTTTCTGAAGCTCTGTCACTTGGAGTTTCAATTCCTCCATTGATTTTATTAATTCTTCAGTGCTTAAATTGGAAGTGTTGACCTGTGATAATTTTGTTGGCTGACTTGCTGTTGTTGTACCTGTAATTACTTCTGCTGTAGATGCTGGAATGTTTTCCTGCTTGTCTTTTAATGCCTTTTCAAGTTCTTTTTCAGTCTCATTTAGTTGCTCATTCAGTTTAAAGAGAAAATCCATCAATTCTTCTTCAGAGTTTTTCTTTATGATTTCTGCAGTTTGTGGATGCCTTGAAGATGGCAACTTCAGCTGTTTCCTTAAGGCTGCAATATCATCATATTTCTTCTTAATCAAGGCTTCTATACCTTTGACATCTTTGGGATTATGACCCAATCCAATAATTATTTCTTCCAAAGTCTTTATTCTGTTGTCTTTAGCCTGGGAAGAGGCTTTTTCAAGATGCAATTGAGCATTAGTATTCTCCAAAGAATCTTGTAATCTTTGGGTTATCATTGATTTATCAGTCAAAGTAGAATAAATCATTTCATCTGTTTGTTTATGCAACTCAATCTGATCCAAAGGATGAATAGCCTTTGCTATGACTTCAAAATTGGTTCTGACATAATCTGCAGTTGTTTGAGGCTATTGCACTTTGGGTTTGAAGTGACTCATTACCTTTTTACCCTGCTGGATGTCATAGGCTGACATCAATATTTGTTGATTTTTTGGAGCCATCTTCAAATATTGATTATAAACTTGAAGTCTTAATGGATCATTTCTGGCCTTTATATTTATAAATGTTTTCTTAATATCCCAGGCATCCTTCACTGGTGGCTTGAAGGAAGATACTTATGCACTTTGTTTTCTTTGTAGCTCCTTTCTCTGTGAATTTGTGGATGTCCCACTGATTGTGCATGTTTTCTGACTACCTAATTCTTCTCTCCTCTGATTATCAGTGGTTTCTTGAACAAATTCTACTTCTGAAAGATGATTTAATTATTGTCTTTTGACACCAGTTTGTTCTTAATATCGACTGATAGGGGTAGCTGTTTCTACATTTCTTTTCTTACCCTTTTCTTCATTGAGAGGAGTTTGCAAAATTGAAATTTCTACCACATTGATCTGAGTAGGGGAAATCTGTATTTGGCCATGTTCCTTAGAAGTTTCAAGCTGTACTATCATTGTGAATTTCTCTGTAACTTGTATATCAACCTCCTTTTCTTTCCTTTTAGATGCTACTGTGGCTGATGCACTGATTTCCTGTAAATTTTGCTGAGAGGTTCCAGCAGAAGAAGTACCAATTCCTAGTCTTTGCACCTGTCCAAAAGAATCCAAGTCAAGTATTTTCTCAAGATCTTTCATAACATTTTCAACACTGACCTGTTCACTATCTTGTTCTATCAACGTCCCTTCCATCCATTCATCCATATTGGCATATTGTTCAATTTCTCGAATTTTATGATGAAGGTATGGTGACAATTTGTTTTTCATCCTCCTATCAAAAATAAAGCTGTTTGGGTCATAAGGTACCCAGTAGAACCTTTTTTGCAATTTGAGATAGTCTTCTAAGATTATTTCAGCTTCTTTTCCTGCATCCCTAGAATTGTAGACAAAAGGACCTAATTGACTCTTAATTCTGAGCTGAGCTTTTTTCTTGGCATTGAAAAAAATGGACTATGTCTGAATTTATCATCTGTCTGAAATATTCTAAGGCAAAGAGCCTCATTGGGACATATTTTGGTAACTTGAAAGGACATAGCTCACACCCATATATTCTAATTTCTGTATGATTCCGGTATAGGTACCAATCACCTATCCTGTATTGCTTTGAGAGTTGGAGAATTTTCTTTATATCACTATTGACCCTAGGAGGGGAGACTCCTGTTAATAAGGAGGTTGCAGGGTGCACAAATAGGTCAATGAAGTCATTGTAAGAATAAGGAGAATCAGAGAAATTATGAGTGATTGCAGACCAAAAGATTACAGACCTAGGATTTCCTTTGGCATCAAGTTTCATGACATGGAAAGGGAAACTCTCTGATTGATAGTAAAGCATGAGATGGTATATAACAGAGGAATATTTAAACACTCTTTAATTTTCCAATCTCATGAAATGATCATGGATTTTATCAACAATGTAGGAAGCAAAATCATATTTGACATCAGGGGGCTGTCCAGGGGTAAAAATTGACAACAATACTAGAGTTAATTGATCAACATATTCACTAGTATTGAAACACATTATAGAAGATATCATATTCAAAATGAGTCTGCCCACATCAGTGAAAAAGTTATATCCATAAGGGGGAGGGCCTTTGGGCTGATGTTCTGGAAACAAAAAAGTTTGGCAGAGGCGATTCAACTCTTCTTGAGATAAATTGGCCGATTTCTCAAGTAACTCTTCCATGGAAAGGGGAGTCAGGGCTTGACCAGCTAAAACTGTAACATTTCATTGATAGAATGAGCAGTTATTGGGAAAAGGACGGTTTGACTCGAGGACATGACTGCTTGTTGATTGAGATCATAATTGGCATGGCAGTAGTGAATTATTTCGGGAAAAATGTGGACTAAGGGGAGAAGATACATTGGAAGATTGGATTCCCAAAGTCCAAAAATGTTAGAGCCGTTCAGGTAGCTATCTCTGCAGTGGCAAAAAATTCGGAGAGGATTTTCACTAAGGACGAGGTCTTTAATTTGGAAATCCCTATCTACTAGAGGCAGATTGTCTAAATCTCTGTGAGGGGCATTCAGGGGTGAAATATTCAAAGCCACGGGAATTTCCATTTCTGGTTCTTGTGGATTCATAAATGAATTCGGATTTTGATGAAAAAAAAAGGCACAATCACAGGTTTAAGAATACAATTGCAATTTTGGGAATTGAGGAATGAAATAAAGACCAATCTTGAACCTTGTTTCAGTTTTTTCGTGTGGAATTAAAACAAAAACCAGGATTTTGCAGAGTTCAACAAGAAATGGGTAAATACCTGTTTTCCGGGAAATAAACAGTGACAAAAACAGGTGTTGGCTATGGCGGATGAATTCTGGATTGCTCGACTGCAATTTTCCTCAGCAAGGTGGCGGTTGACAATCTTCAATAGTTGATTTTGGAATTTGTTGCATGGGACACTGGTCACTACATGGGATAGTGAAAATGATGCGGGTTCATTTGTTTTATTTGCAAAGTCAAAGGTTGGCAGGTTTTTTTATTTTTTAAGTGGATGACGTCAGCAAGTACGGTTGCTTTGACATAACAGGTAAGCGGTAAGCGGTATACATCACACCACTTTTGGGGACAGGCGGTTTTCAGTGGAGGGCGAGCGATTCCATACAATATACGACACGTGGTGTGGCACTGTTCAGAAATCTGCTTAGCCATCGCACATTATCGTTCGAATGGGGAGGCGCAACGATATGGTTGACAACCGTAGATCTTAGATTGGTTGATCGAACGGTCATTGGGGAGGTGAGATGACAGGGAATTAATAGGGCGGGCCCAATGTAATTAAGTGTGAATTAATCGCATCGGGGGCAATTCTATTGGTGAGGTGTGTTTTTAATTAACCGTGAGGGTTAATTAACGTATTTCAAATGCGGCGGGGATGTGGGTTCATGATTTGATTAATTAATCACCATATTAAGGTTATATTTCAACCAATGGGGTGGGATATATAATATTTGGGAATGTTATTATTAAATTAATACGGGGATGGGTGGATTTTCATAGGGATTTAAATAATAAAGTTAAAAATTAACATGAAAAATGAATGGAAGCACTAAGTGTAAAACATTAGGTTAATGTATTTAACTTATGCTTGCATGAATAGGGTTTTTTGTAAAATATTGCATAATTTTCCTAAGTAAAATGGGATTTTACTTAAGAAAATATTTTTTGGATGTGAATGAATGATCTTATGAATGGTTTTAAGTACTTAGGCTTTTTTCAATTATTAGGCCAAGGGTCCGGTCTCTCCAAAAGTCAAGGAAATTCCTTGAGCCCCTCTAATTTTCAAATGCCTTAGTACTTCGGGGAAACTAGTGAAATTTTTAGGGAAAAATGAGAAGGGAAGTTAATAATTTGACTTTGCTTTGCTTGAAATTCTTCCAGTGTAGTGTCTACCTTTGCACTTGTGATGAAAGTAAATATTTAACACATCTAGAGTCATTATTCATCACATGTAATTCTACAACAACATCTACCTACCCTACCTACTTTAACCTACCATTTTTCTTCTTTATTAGGGTGCACTTAGACTGGCAAACCCTTATCAAACTTTTTCTTTTACATATGGAAATCTATCTAATTCTAACCTTATTACATCCAAGGGCTCAGATTAAACTGTTGAGCTCCTTTTATTTACTCTACCTATCTACTTATCTGCCAAGATTAAACATTTTGGTCAGATTTTATTCTCTATCTCTAAAACATAAAATTGAAAAATGAACTAGCCAAGCTTAAACTGTTTGACTGTTCATAAATTGTGGCATAAGATACAAGTTGCACACAATTTTTTTATTTACATGAGAGAAAAAAGTAGTGGCATTTAGACTTGTGCACTTTCCTTGGCCTTTCTCTTGGTGGGGTTCATTTTCTTTTACTTTTTTGGCCATTTTTATCTTTTTAGCCTTTGATTTTTCTTTTAGGGTATACCCTCTTTACATTTTTTAAATTTTTTGATTTTTTTTGACAATATGGAAAACCTTTGCAACAAGGAAAGGTATGAACATATTACATAGCCCATCAAGTCAATCATGATATATGACACCTATTGGTATAGGAGTCTAACACTGGCTCCACTTGGGGATGGCTTTTCTTGGTGAAAAGTCAAGAACAGTAGGTCAATTTCCCTCAAAATGATTTCGACTGAACTATGGAATCTTCTTCTGCTTGTTGCTTTATTGTATGTATGAAAGTAATACTTTTGAAGCTTAGAGCCTTCTCTTCGGGCTTCAACTCCAAAAAGTTACTCTCCACTCAAAGCTGTGACATTACAAAGGATATAATATGTACATGTTAAAATCAAGATATCCTAATATATAGGATCAAAGTAATGTTTCAACATTTGACCATTAACTGGCCCATCCTCATTTTCTGTACCATCCAAGTTTTTCAGAAAATATGTATTGTTTCCTTGTAAAGCATGGATAACATAAGGTCCTTTCCATAGGAAGTCAAACTTCCCATGTTTTCCCTTATCCTCCCTTCTGGAATCTCATCTTAAAAATTTGTTTCCAATTTGGAAATCTTCTGCCTTAGTCCTTTTATCAAATATCATCTTTAGTTTCTCCTGCAATACTTGAGATCTCTGATATACTTCATCTATGGTCTGTTGCAAATTGATAGTCTGATTTATTCTCCTTTGAATATCATTAGGTTCAACCTGAGCTTCTTGAAGTAATTTCATTACAGGAACTCCTAAATATGAAGGAAATACAACCTCAATGCCATAGAATAACTCACAAGGACTGGTCCCAATAGATTTTTTGGTGGTTAATCTGTCTGCCCATAGTGCATTTGTAAGTTTCTTGTGCCAATTTTTCTTGTTTTCCTCCAATAATTTTTTAATAATATTTATGAGACTCTTGTTGGAAGACTCGGCTAGTCCATTACCTTGAGGGTAATAGGTTGTGGAATGGCTTAAGGTGATATGATATTTGTTACAGAAACTTATCATCTTCTTAGATTTGAAGGAAACAACATTATCAGTTATAATTTTCTCAGGGCAACCAAATCTTGATAATATATTGGTTTCTAGGAATCCTATGATCACAGTGTCATTGGCTTGTCTCGAAGGAATTTCTTCTATCCATTTGGTAAAATAATCTGTGGCAATGAGGATCCATTTGTGTTGGCTAGAAGAAGGAGGATGGATTTCTCCAATGAAATCTAGGCCCCATTGTTGGAAAGGTTTTTCAGTGGAAATTGGTTTCAAGGGTAAAGGTAATAGTTTTCTCTTGCTTTCAATAATTTGACATTTATGGCAAGCAGTGACAAATTTCTTTACATCGGAAAATAAGGTTGGCCAATAAAATCCAGCCCTCAGGATCTTGTCTGTAGTTGATTTCCAATAAAGGTGTCCACCACAGTCTCCTGCATGGAATTCATTGAGAGCCTTGTCAGCTTCGTCTTTTAACAAACAATTCAATAGAATACCTTCATGATTTTTCCAAAAAAGAACATTATCTAAAATAAAAAACTTTGAAGATGTCATCTTTAAAAACCTTTTCTTTGTTCTGGATAAACCTGGAGGAGCTTGCAGGTTTAATAGTACATAAATTATATCAGCATACCAAGGTGAATCTAAGAAGGCCTGGCTGATTTGTGAAGTCACCATCTCCTGTTCTTCATCCAGTTGATTAATATCCAGGGCTTGACAATTTGTTTTTGTCATGAGTTGAGCCAATCCTTGTCCTTTTATAAGCTTTGTAGGTTTTATTTAAATATCATACTCTAATATGGTAGTAATCCATTTACCTCTTTTGCCCTCAATTCCATCTTGAGTTAATATGTCTTTGACAACAACATTTGGTACATAGGCTATCACATGGGAATACAATATGTAGATTCTAAAATCTTTAATGGCTTTTATAAGTGCAAAAGCTTGTTTTTCCATGATGTTGTATTTTAATGATGCATCTCTTAGTGCTTTACTAAAAAATGCTATAGGTTTTTCACATCCTTGATCATCCTTTTGTAATAAAACAACTGCTATAGTGTGTTCTGATGCAAATGAAAATATTATGAAGTCTCTATCAAATTGTGGACTGGTAAGAATTGGTGTTCTAGTCAAAGCCATTTTAATTTCTTCAAATGCTTGTTTGGCTTCAATTGTCCATTTAATACTTGAATCCTTTCTTAACATGTTAGTAAGAAATTTAATTAGTTCAACTAAGCTAGATATGAATCTTCTCAAAAAATTGATTTTTCCTAGGAAAGCTTGAAGTTCTTTAACATTTCTAGGGTGAGGTATCTGCAATATAGCTTCTATTCTAGCATGATCAATTCTAATACCATCTTTGGAAATGATATGGCCCAAGAGTTTACCTTCTTCAAGACCAAACAAGGACTTCTTTGGATTCAAAGAGATACCATACTTTCTGCATTTTATGAATACTTTTCTGAGATGGTCCAAATGCTACTGATCTGATTTAGAAAAAACAGTTAAATCATCCAGATATATAACAAGAAAGTCATGAATTTCTTTTGCAAATGCAATGTCCATTGCTCTTTGGAAGGTTGCTCCAGCATTTTTAAGTCCAAATGGAATTTTAATGTACTTGAATGTGCCCCATGGTGTTGTAAAAGCTGTTTTTTCCTGGTCATCAGGATGAACCAGAGTCTGGTTGTATCCTAAAAACCCATCTAAAAGAGAAATCCTAGAAGCACCTACTACCCTTTGTAAAATGTGATCCATTTTGGGCAAAGGGTAATTATCCTTCAAAGAAACCTTATTTACATTTCTTAAATCAACACATAATCTGATCTCTCCAGTTTTCTTCCTAGTAGGGACTAAATTAGACACCCACCCTGAAAACCTAATGGGAGCAATTATCCCTGCTTCATACATTTGTTTGATTTCTTTTTCAATTAAAGGTAGCAGTACAGGGTTGATTCTTCTAAGTTTATGTTTAAATGGTTTCTGATCTTCTTTCAGAGGTATGGTATGCTGAATTATAGAGGTATCATATGATTTCAAGTCTTCATAACTCCAGGCAAAGACATCCTAGATTTCTCTTATTAGTTCAACATATTTTAGTTTTTGATTAGGAGACAAAGATTTAGATAAATTTATCATTTTAGGATTTTCTTCAGTTCCCAAATTATATTCCTCAATATCTGCTTTCAATGGTTCCATCTTGGGTTTCTTTGGAATATCATTAGAATAGAAAAGATCTTCTAGAGGAGTTAATCCCTTAGGAAAATGATTATCTTTTAAATTAATGATCTCAGATTCATTTTTCTATAATCTCATCAACCTCCATTTTTTTGAGGTCCTGTATTTCTTTTTTGGTGAACTTTGTTGGATGAAGCATTTGAATTGCACTTTATTTTGAAATTTCTATTTCTTGTTCATTTATTTGATCAGATTCAATGACTGTATCTTCATCTATGTTACTGTTAGAAAATTCATTCTCTAAAGTCAGGAAATTGTTAATCTGCTCATTGCTTGCAAACACTTTCCAGTTCTTAAAATTGTCTGGTATGGTTGGTCTGTGTCTAATCTTAGCTGTGAACTGATGATTAGGTTCAAATGGTAATTTACAAGTGCTGGCAAACATTGCTAAGCTATGGGCATGCAAATTCTGTTTTATTGGGATTTTCGCAAGCTGAGTTTGTAGAAAAGTATTGAGAATCTCTACAACTGTTCCTCTATATTCTCTCAGTCTGGGATCGTTTGTTAGAAAGTGTCCTTTGATATATTGAATGATTAAATTAGAATATCCTATGACAGATACTCTAATTGCTTCTAATCTTTTGACCAGTTTAAGACCTAGCAAAAGAGCTTCATGTTCTGCCATATTATTGGTGCACTTAAAATTTAATCTGTAGGCATGACCTTCAGCATGATCATTTTCAAGATTATGCACCCAAACTCCAGCTCCTACTCCGAATTTATTAACGGAACCATCAAATTCTAAATGCCAAAGGATTTCATGTTCGTAATTAGTATCAGGAGTTTCAGAAACTTTATTAACAGTGAGATCTGGTTTTTTACTTTCTTCGGGTTTTTCTTGGGTATGTGATGTTTCATTGTCCTCAGAGATTTCCTGGATTTGAACACTAGATTTTTCATTTACAATTTCTTTTGGTTATGTTGCTGGAACTTCTAATTCAGTAGGAGGATCAATTTCAGCGTTGTAAAGAATAAATGAGTCCATATCAGAGTGTACTGAGTAGATGGGGAAATTTTCAGGTTTCTCCTGACTACTACCCACATATTTCATTAAAATTTCTCTATATAATCTCTTAGGTTGGCTGAACACTGAAATAGTAGCGTATGAAATGTCCAATTGAAGAGATCCTTGAAGTTTTGCACCCCAAGATCTAGATAATAACATACCATATTTTAGAGGAATATCTGCTACTACTATGTCCATCAAAATTGTTTTTGCAGGGTATTGAACCAGTGAAACACACAAGTCTTTGATTAATCCTAAACATCTCACCTAACTTGAATCAAAAGAAAAGAGATCTTTGTAAGTTCTGGTGATATCTAGGTTCAATTTCTCCATTACAGACATGGGCATTGTATTGTGAGATGCCCCAGAATCAAGCATGGCATTATGAAGTATTTTATCATGTATATTTAAACTTACATAGAATGGAGGATTTCCTCCACTCCCTGGTTTTCCATTAACTTCAGGGCCAAAGAGTAATATGGGTTGGTCATCAAAAACATTTATTGAATCATCACTTCCAGTGATATTGAGTGATTTATTGATTTGACTTCAGTAGACATCATGTTTAGCTAATTCAGACAATGGAATAGCTATTTTTAATTTTCCTACTTTAGCTTCCAGATTAAAAGGTTTTTCAGTCTGAGTTCTTGTATTTCTGAGAGTTGGATTCTCTTTATCTTCTGTGTTTTCGGTATTTTTCTCCTTCTCAGGAGTGGGGTTGTGGGCTGAAGTTGTTTCCGCATCAACTTCTGGAGGTTCCTCTACATTTCCTTTAGGAGGAAGAGTATTGGAAAGTTGTTTATTATTCAGTTGAGTATCGGATACATCTTCGATTAATGGGTTGGTAGGATTAGGATCTGATCTGGAAAGAATATGTACAGGGGTAGTATTGGTTTTACCTTTGAGGGGCTATTTTGTAGCTTTCTGTTTACTTGTTTCCGGGACATCGATTCCTCTGCTCCTCAAATTATATTGCTTGTGGACTTCGTAAATGGTTGTGTCATATCCTTCCTTAAAGTCAAATGATTCTCCTGAATGGGTTTGAAATTGCTTAAGAATGTGAGCTTCTTGATCATCTTGGGTCAGGAAAACTTCTGGTTCATTCTTGTGTCCAGTCAAGTTGTTTATTTGAGCATCTTCAGTTGGTTCTTCAGAAGTTGAGGCTTCAATATAATTTTCCTAGAATGGGGGCCTAATATTTTGGTCAGGACCAGCTTTTCCAGTATTTTGGTTTTGGTTCTTTCTAAAATTTGGATTTCTCCCATTATTGCTTGGTTGACCATCCCAAGGAGATTTCTTTTCAATTGTTTCTACTCTATCTCCTAGCATTTCCGTCCCTTTAATAATAGCATCCAGTTTCTTTTCAAAAGATGAGGGTTCTTCATTTAAAGGCATTCTTCTTTCAGCTCTAGCTCTAGCTCATTTCTCTATTAGATTGGCTTCAACACTAATAGCTATACTTTTCATATCTTCTAAAGTTTGAGGATCTCTTTCCCTAAGTTGATACGCCATATCAGAATCAAATCCATCAGGGAATTTAATTAATACTGAATCTGGAGGAGGTCTAAGGTTTTGAGGAATACCATAGTAAACATCATTGAACCTGGTGTAGTAATCTTGCACAGTCTCTTTTGGTCCTCTTTTCAAATTTCCAAAGTCTGATAAGATTTAAAGAGGATCTTTCTTCTTTTCCCATCTATTTAAAAATGTTCTATAAAGATCTTGTAAGTCCGTAACACTGTTTGCAGGAAGGGCTCTAAAACAGGTTCTAACTTCTCCAGTAAGACTTTGGACAAATATTCTCATTCTTACATCATCAACATCTATTTATAAATTTCAAAATAATCAATCATCTTTTTAGTATGCTATTGTGCAGTGTAAGTACCAGAACCATTAAAGGGAGTGATTTTAGTTTGGTAGTCTTGGGGCATAGCCCCTAGATTGGCTGGTAATACCAAAGGAGCATATCTGTTTGCCATTGCAGGAGGTAATGATGAAATAACAGGTGAGGTTGGTCTATGAGTAGTGGATGGAGGAGTAGAAGGGGTAGTTTGAGGTTGAGATGTTTGAGGAAATGTTGATGAACTTGGAGAGGCTGAAGTGATCACAGGAAAATTTGATGTTCCTTCAGAGGTAAGCTCAGATTGTACGGAATCTCGCAAATTTTTATCAAGATGTGAAGTAACAAATTCAAATTGTAAATCTTCAATAAATACTAGGTCTGGAACCAAATTGGACAACTCAGATTCATAAAAATTTACAAATAAAGAGGTTTCAAATTGCTCATCAAAAGGTTCGTTCTCAAGGTAAATCCACTTCACAGGACAGAATATTGATCTATAGAGAGGCTGAGAACTAACAAAACTTTCTTGGATTTCCTGTCTCCTAATAATCCTGGAGATCAGATTCGGATTTTCAAACATAGGCAGGGGATTTGGATCAGGATTAGACCTGGTGTAATGAGTCCTTTTTGAAGCCAGGTTTCTAGATGATTCTCTTTTTTGGTTTTTTGTCTAAATGGAATGAACAATACAACTTCTACAATCTCTTTAAGAGCTCTAAGATTTTGGATTTAAATTTTCTTAAAGATTTTTTTGACTAGAGGAACTCATCAAATGTTTGAAACCGAATGGTCAGTTCATAAACTAGACCGGAGATAGACTAAAGCATCATTTATTTACTTATGCAATTGCAGAGCAAAAGCAGTTCAAAGGCTACCTGGCTAACTTCAGGGTTTGTCTGTAGTTTATAAAGTAAACAATAGTAACAATAAAATTATTTAGGTCCCCAGTATGGTCGCCACTATGTTATCACTCAGATTTTCCTTGAAGTTGTTGGAAGAGGAAAGGGGTCCGAGGTAACCACAAACCAACTTTTAGGTACAGAATCTAGCCAATATGCACCCAGAGAGGGCTCTCTATATAAGATTTAGCTTTGTTTTTAAAAGATATTAGGCTAGTTATGAAAGTTCAGTGATTTTGATTTTGTTTGTTTGGGTGATGAAATTCATTAGTAGAGGGCTATGAATGAGTAGTTTTGGTCCATTGGGTTAATGGAGTCAAAGAATATGGCTTAACAAGATGTAGTTTCTTAACAAGGGATGGTTTCACAGGGCAAGGTAATCAAATAGGGAACAATTAAAGATCTAAAATGAATGGAATGAACTCAAAATGGGTGAAGGGAAATTAAGAATCCTTCAATATTTTCGAAAGAGGGAACCTGAATGATTATTAACAAAGAGCAATTAAGAATTCTTTATCAAATAATCAGAGTGGATAAACTAGAAAACAAGAGCAATTAAGAATTCACTGTTTAAACTAGTTCAGAAGAAAACATCAAGAATAACAACGATTGAAAACAGATTGCACTTAACCACTTTCTGAATTATTCCTTTTCGTTTATCATTCAGATATGAAACACAGATGGTATAATAAACAAGTATAAAACTCTAAAACATAAGATATAGATGACTTATTGATCCATTGTCTGACTCAAGAATCCTGTGAAAAGTCTTTTGCATCAATTCTTTATCCAACTAGCCATACGAAATTTATCCAACAACACTTTATTCCAAAATAATCAGTATTATAGAAATGTCTAAGAATCCACCCCCCTCAATACTCCAATTGAGGGAGTATTTATACAAAGAATTATAAAAAATATCTCCTAAAAAAATGAGATATAATCTAGGATGAATCATGGATATATTACAAGAAAATAGAGACAGATGGTCTCGTAGATACGAGACAGGATAAACGATGTTTTGCTGTTTCCTTCTTTTGAGAATGTGCTGGAGGCAGGCCCTATGATTGGGCTTGCTGCTGTCCTCTTTAGTAATTCTGTGCTGGCTGCTTTGTTTTACTGATACTCTTTACCTGTACTGATACACTTTGAATTCTGTTTGATCTTTGTTTATCCTTTTATCATGTCTTACTGTAGTAAATAATCAAAATTCATGCAACGATAATATTTACAAAAATTCTAACATTTATTCCCACCATTGTGTTTCTGGTATTCTTGTTCTTTGAAGCTTCCTCAGAGTTTCATCAGTCTTTGTATATCTAAAGAAAGTAGGCTGAATTGGGAATAAGTGTTTTACCTCATGTTCGAGATAAAACAAATTTTCCAGATTGTCATGAAGAATCTTTCCTGTAGGCAATGATTTTGTTATTGATGAACTGGTTGATGAACTGGCCTAGTTGTCAGCATATTTATTCAATTTCTCAACATAGTTTTCCAGGCTCATAAGTTTATCCTCTGAAATTAAAGGACTTGGCAATCCTTTACTCTGAAAAATATTGAATCTCTGTGTAAAGGCATTGACTTCTTCCTACATATTAGAGCATCTTCTTTCTAGATTCTGCATCAGAGTTCTTTTAGTAAAAACTCTTTTAATCTCCAAAATTGTTCCTGTTCTGTCTTGGATGCCTAGTTCTTCAAGTTGATATCTGTTCTTGGTATTCAAAAATTGTATAAGATCATTGGCTTCTTCAGGCATGTTTCCTAATTCTTCTCTTGCCTTTAAAATTTCTTCCAGAGCCAATTTAATTAAATCATTCTGCTCATACATTATTTGGATTGATGGCCAGACATCTTTTATTGACTGAATGATGTTGGTCCAAATAATTTCTTTGATTTCTCCCAAAGGTTTCTCCAATGTGAGATCCCTTTCTAATGCTCTCACCATTTTTTCTAATATGTTGATCTCTCTTATCTTTTCTGCAAAAATTATCTTTGAGAGATCATATTTTTGTTCTAAGGTAATAAATTGTACCTTTGTTTTCTGAAGCTCTGTCACTTGGAGTTTCAATTCCTCCATTGATTTTATTAATTCTTCAGTGCTTAAATTGGAAGTGTTGACCTGTGATAATTCTGTTGGCTGACTTGTTGTTGTTGTACCTGTAATTACTTCTGCTGTAGATACTGGAATGTTTTCCTGCTTGTCTTTTATTTCCTTTTCAAGTTCTTTTTCAGTCTCATTTAGTTGCTCATTCAATTTCAAGAGCAAATCCATCAATTCTTCTTCAGATTTTTGCTTTATGATTTTTGCAATTTGTGGATGCCTTGAAGATGGAAACTTCAGCTGTTTCCTTAAGGCTACAATATCATCATCTTTCTTCTTAATCAAGGCTTCTATACCTTTGACATATTTGGGATTATGACCCAATCCAATAATTATTTATTCCAAAGTCTTTATTCTGTTGTCCTTAGCCTGGGAAGAGGCTTTCTCAAGATGCAATTGAGCATTAGTATTCTCCAAAAAATCCTATAATCTTTGGGTTATCATTGATTTATCAGTCAAAGTAGAATAAATCATTTCACCTGTTTGTTTATGCAGCTCAATCTGATCTAAAGGATGAATATCCTTTGCTATGACTTCAAAATTGGTTCTGACATAATCTGTAGCTGTTTGAGGCTGTTGCACTTTGGGTTTGAAGTGACTCATTACCATTTTACCCTGCTGGATGTCATAGGCTGACATCAATCTTTGTTTATTTTTTGGAGCCATATTCAAATATTGATTATAAACTTGAAGTCTTAATGGATCATTTCTGGCCTTTATATTTATAAATGTTTTCTTAATATCCCAGACATCCTTCACTGGTGGCTTGAAGGAAGATACTTCTGTACTTTTCTGTCTTTATAGCTCCTTTCTTGGTGAATTAGTGGATGTCCCACTGATTGTGCATGTTTGCTGACTACTTAATTCTTCTCTCCTCTGATTATCAGTGGTTTCTTGAACAAATTCTACTTCTGAAAGAGGATTTAATTTTTTTCTTTTTACACCAAGTTGTTCTGAAGATCCATTGATAGGGGTAGTTGTTTCTACATTTCTTTTCTTACCCTTTTCTTCATTGAGAGGAGTTTGCAAAATTGAAATTTCTGCGACATTGATCTGAATAGGGGAAATCTGTATTTGGCCTTGTTCCTTAGAAGTTTCAGGCTATTCAGAAAACTGCTTAGCCATCGCGCGTTATCATTCAGGTGGGGAGGCACAGTGATATGGTTGACACATAGATCTTAGACTGGTTAATCGAACGGTCGTTGGGGAGGTGAGATGACAGGGAATTAACAGGGCAGGCCCAATGTAATTAAGTGTGAATTAATCGCATCGGGGGCAATTCTATTGGTGAGGTGTGTTTTTAATTAATTGTGAGGATTAATTAACGTATTTTAAACGCGGTAAGGATGAGGGCTCATGATTTGATTAATTAATCACCATATTAAGGTTATATTTCAACCAACGGGGCGGGATATATAATATTTGGGAATGTTATTATTAAATTAATACGGGGATGGGTGGATTTTCATAGGGATTTAAATAATAAAGTTAAAAATTAATATGAAAAATGAATGGAAGCGCTAAGTGTAAAACATTAGGTTAATGTATTTAACTTATGCTTGCATGAATAGGGTTTTTTGTAAAATATTGCATAATTTTCCTAAGTAAAATGATATTTTACATAGGAAAAGATTTTTTGGATGTGAATGAATGATCTTACGAATGGTTTTAAGTACTTAGGCTTTTTTCAATTATTAGGCTGAGGGTCCAGTCCCTCCAAAAGTCAAGGAAATGCCTTGAACCCCTCTAATTTTCAAATGCCTTAGTACTTCGGGGAAATTAGTGAAATTTTTAGGGAAAAATGAGAAGGGAAGTTAATAATTTGACTTTGTTTTGCTTGAAATTCTTCCAGTGTAGTGTCTGCCTTTGCACTTGTGATGAAAGTAAAGATTTAACACATCTAGAGTCATTATCTATCACATGTAATTCTGAAACAACATCTACCTACCCTACCTACTTTAACCTACCATTTTTCTTCTTTATTAGGGTGCACTTAGACTGGAAAACCCTTATCATACTTTTTCTTTTACATATGGAAATCTATCTAATTTTAACCTTATTACATCCAAGGGCTTAGATTAAACTGTTGAGCTTCTTTTATTTACTCTACCTATCTACTTATCTGCCAAGATTAAACAGTTTGGTCAGATTTTATTCTCTATCTCTAAAACATAAAATTGAAAAATGAACTAGCCAAGCTTAAACTGTTTGACTGTTCATAAATTGTGGCATAAGATACAAGTTGCACACAATTTGTTTATTTACATGAGAGCAAAAAGTAGTGGCATTTAGACTTGCGCACTTTCCTTGGCCTTTCTTTTGGTGGGGTTCATTTTCTTTTACTTTTTTGGCCATTTTTATCTTTTTACCCTTTGATTTTTCTTTTAGGGTATACCCTCTTTACATTTTTTAAATTTTTTGATTTTTTTTGACAATATAGAAAACCTTTGCAACAAGGAAAGGTACGAACATATTACATAGCCCATCAAGTCAATCATGATATATGAAACCTATTGGTATAGGAGTCTAACACCAACCTCTATTTAATTTCCTCCATTTATAGTTTGTGAAGAAATACTATTGTTATAGTCATTCCTAATTGGTGAATCTGGACGTAGTGGGAATCGAATAGGTGGTTGATTCAACCATAATTGGTATCGTTCCTCTTCAATTTTTTCTCTTAATTCAGCCTTCTCTCGATTCGACATTGTCGTGGGGTGCAACAGAAGATGGTAGGTAGGTCGCTCATCATCACTGGAATCCTAATAATTTCAAAAAATTTATTTGAACATGATTAGTACAAAATCTATGATATCAATTAGTAAGCACATCAACAATGCATGATTAATTAATTTGACGTTGAAATAATTACATTAATATATCAAATAATTATTATTACCATCATTTTCTCAGGATTGTGGCTAGAAGATGTAATGTTACAATTGGAAGGGTGAAGCGACTGTCCATTTTCATCTACCAAATGTGCCTTGTGGTACGCTGCTCCTAATAAGAGCTTCCGACGTTTTGGAGCTATTTGAATATTTTGTGCATCTGAACTCGATTTTGAATCTGCATGAACCCGCAAATTTGTATACATTAATTTTAGTAAGCTAATTGACATGGATAAAAATAAATAAATTCAACTAGATAATGAAAAGATAAATAAAATCTAAAGTAAATATTACGTCTTGATATGTATAGGGAAAACTTCGTGATGGACTTTGAGAAATATTATGGAACGAGCTAGATTTTGAAGAATTTTTCATTCGATATAAATATGATATTTTCTCCCTGCATTGAGAAAAATAAACAATAAATTTTGGTGTACACACCTAAAAATAATTCCGGTGCCTTAAAAATGGACTTATTGTTATCAGTGCTAATGTACAGATAACTGCACTGGTGCATTTTAGTTACTACACACCAGTTTTGTGTTATTACTTGGCACACCAGTGCCAAATAGATGCAAATAAAAAGAGCGCAAATTTATTTTTTTAAAGTGAAAAAAACGGTAAAATTAAAAATGGGTGGCAAATTATTTTCGAAAATCTAATTTCATAAAACAATTCTTTAAATAGTAAAAAATGTTCATTATTTCTTTATTTTTGTAAAAAATTTCAAGGAGATATTTGCACGAGACATACCTGGAGAAAGAGAGCATGAGAGCACTGTGGAGCAGCGAAATAATTTCGAACATAACTATTCAGACAATCAGAATTCCAAACCTTTGGTGATTCAAACCTTGTAGCATAGAATTTCAAACCATCTCGTGATTAAATTTTACTGTAATAATTGTTTTTTTTACATTTTCTACAGTATTTTTTATGCAGCAAGTAATAAAATTAAATTTTACTGTTCATTTTTAGAAGAAAAAAAACAAAAAAATCCATTCTTATGCTAAACCCTTGATTCTTTTTGTTTCTGCCCTTGCTTATTCCTGTTTCTATGACTTCAGAATTAGGGATTTTCATTTTAGATTTATAGGGTTAGTATTGCTATATATATAGGCCTATGACATCTAACCCACGGGATGACTTACATAGTCAGATCCCAATCCATGTCAGCCCTTGCGTAAATTTTTAAAAAACATATTTTTTAATAGGTGCGCCCTGTGTAAAATAACACACCGGTGCACTATTTTATCACAGCACACCACACATGTACTGTTTGATAAAAAAAAAAAAATATAGTTTTTTTTAAATTCATACGCCCTGTGTAGATTAGTGCACCCTGTGTAAAATAACACACCGGTGCACTATTTTATCACAGCACACCACACATGTACTGTTTGATAAAAAAAAATTAAAAATAGTTTTTTTTAAATCCATACGCCCTGTGTAGATTAGTGCACCAGTGCGCTATTTCATTATAGCGCACCGCGCATATACTGTTTGATAAAACCATTTTTTTATTTATGTATTTGTTAATCGGTGCACCGATTAACATATAATTCATCGAGTCTTCTTGTTGACAGAGAGCACCATATGGTGGTCCCCTATTTTTTCGGCGTGTTTATAAGAACATGCTGTACCGCCCCCTCCACGACATCATATGCTACAAAAACTAACACTAGAGGATTTTTGTTAATTTTTCTGTGTTAATCGATGTACTAGTTAACATATAACGCACTGGTTCTCCTTGTTGTCAGAGAGCACCATGCGGTATTTCTACTATTTTGGTGATGCGTTTATAAGAACACGTCACACCGACATTGGTGCGTACTTCTTGAAAGGCACACCGTTTTCTTGAAAAAAAAAATTTACCTAAAAAGTTTGTAACTTATTTATAAAATATATTAATGAATGGTATGGTACAAGTTTCATATTGATAAATAAATGGATGACAAGAGATCAAGTAACAAAAATACTGATAACACATCGAGAAAAGAAAAAAAGACAAGTTCTTTGTAAATTCTTTACAAAAATTATTATTTTTGAACTATATGTAAGTTTAAATAATATGTATTTTTTACTCTATATCATGCAGAGCCACAAAATGATGAATCTCGATAAGATTATTTCTGATCTGGGACCAGAAGAGCGTAAAATCTTGATGGAAAAATTGCAGAAGGATGACTCAGGTGAATGAAAAATACTATCGATCCAATATGAGTTTTTTTTTTAATTTTCATTAATAATATACTTAAAAATATTAGGTAACATGTTTCAAACAATCTATTAATTAACATATGTTTAATGGTCTACAAGGACCAGCAACTCATAAGAAAAGAAAAAAATAGAACATGCAAATGAAAATGAATTTATCCTTAGTTCATATGGAGTGGTGTTGGAGGTTAACGAAAGGGGGAAAAGCTTTTAAAAAACTTTGAGGGATCAAGTGGAATGAATGTATAGACATTCTTTCCACTTACAATACAAAAATCAATCCAATGATTCCAAGAAACAAATTTTATCTAAACTACAGGATGAGTTTCCAGAGAATTGGTTAATGAGACATGTCAGACTTTTAATAGCAAAAACGTACAAAAAAGAAGAAGAAGGAATGAAAAAGTAATATTAATTTAAATGTTTTTCTAGAATTATATGTATATATTACTAGAAAGAAATCATTTACAAATATCACTTTTAATGTTATATTTACTTTTCATATATCAATATAAAAATTAAATAGTTTATTGTCATGTTAAATTTTCAGAAAGATTATGAAAATCTCCAAGGATGAATGAGTTGATATTAGAAATATGCCAGTAGGAATGTCCAAAAAGGTGCACAAGGATATGGTCAAATAAATGGACATAATTCCATCGCACGCGGAGCTATCTCAACAAAAATGTGCTTCAAATGTAATATGTAATCATTAAATGTTTTGATTAGGTACAATAAATAAACAATTTAGTATTAAATATTAGTTTTCAAGTATTTTCTTGCAGAAAAGAAAAGAAAACTGAACCCATTCAGCACATAAAACAAGATGAAAAGGAAGAAAAGGGTTGACACCTAAGTTTGTGAGTAATTGTTACTTCCATATAACAACTTAACTATATTTCATTTTTGTATATTTTGAGTTGTTTTACAACAATCATCATTGGATGTCTTCAAATAAGTGCTAACATACAAAGAAGAACCATCAGACGAATTGATTGGAATTGGGTTAAATATGCGTTGTTAGTATATGTTAGCATATCATAAATTAATTGTGGAATTTGTAAGCATCTATCAATCTTTTTTTACTTAGCTCTGTCTATAATTAATAGAACAAAAATATATTTTATATTAAATATATGATTTGTTATGGGGTATAAAACTTGCAAGAAACAAAGTATGGAACTGCGCCAACAAATGAAATGTTGAAATATGGCATGAAATTTGGCTTTGAAAGAATGTGTATAGTTCATGAGTCAATTCCTACTATGGTACATCATTTCTTTTCAATTTACATTGATGTATATTGTTTAATATTGTAATTTTCATTATTCTCACCAATGTATATACAATCATTATAGTTTATTTTTATGTTTGTAGATGGAATTTGAAGAAGAAGAAAACAATCATCACCATGAAAAAAAAATTCCTCAAAAAAACCCAAGTCATGGAATTAGCTTGAGTAGTGACATCAGTTCAAGCGAAGAATGATGATCAATATGTTTGGGTATCAAAGCAAGGCATTGTATTTTTTGAAATATTTCTATGTGAAATCAGATATTTTGTTTAATGTAATGGACATAGTGTCCCAATTGAAACACAGAGGGATACCAATAACTATCCCATTTTGTATGACAAAGAGTTTCATATTCATATATATAATAAAATACGTTTTAATTTATTCTATTGCATTCTCCATTGTCGCTGTGAAATGTTACACCATTGATTAAATATATGGATGACTAAATTTTATAATAAAGAGACGCGAAATATGATGATATGATATAAAAAATTAATCCAAACATCACATTCAAATGCACTAATAAAAAATTAATTGATATGAATACTGTTATAAGATGTGTCATCTTTTGATGAATAATGAATTTCAAAAAATCACAATAATTGCACTGTCACAGGTTGATGTTTCTAAAAAATACAAAATAAAATCTGGTGCATGTTAGTTACTGTGCCTCGATGCGTTTGTATGATATTGCACACCAATGCATTTCTACAACCTATGGGCACCGCAAAAATACCAATACCAATTAGAAAGCTCGGTGTGTTTGTGTGATACTCCACATCGGCGCGTTTTTATGATATTGTGCACCAATGCGTTTCTACGACCTATGGGCATTGTACAAATACCAATACCAATTAGAACTATCAGTGTGTTTGTGTGATACTGCGCATATGTGAGTTTTTGTGATATTGCACACCAGTGTGTTTCTATGACGTATGGGCACCTCACAAATACCAATACCAATTAGAATACATGGTGCGCTTTATCGATGACTACCACACAGGCGGTCTAATAGGCGTTGCATGCATCGGTGCGGTGTTCCTTTAACACGCACCAAGACGTTGCTAAATGCCATAGGACGTCTGAATTTTGTTTTCTGTCCCAATGCTTGGTAGGTTTATAGTACTGGTGCGTTCATGGTACAATGCCCTAGTGCATTGACACCTGATTAGGGCACCGATGATAAAACCATCCGTAAGAACCTCAAGCCACCCATTTTTTTTTAGTTGTGTTGAAATTCTGTTATAAGCTCCGCCAAAACATCCGTTACCGGAAACATATGTTGTAGCAAATGTTTTTTTGACAATTTTGGCCAATTTTATAAACTAAAAATCTCCGTTATAGCCTCTGCTAGAGGGTATTTTCCTTGTAGTGAATGTTTAATGTGGGTTTTAATATGAATATATTATGAAACCAACTCACAAAATAGAAGAAAAGATAGATCAATGACTTATAAATTAGCCTCTTCGAGGGGGAAACCTCCTTTACATTAAATAAATGAATAATTTTTAGATGATTCAAATGAAAAAAAATCCTTTCTATATATAGGATTCCAAGGGGTCACAATATAATACTAGCCGACATAATAATAACAATATAAGGGCACAACAATAACAATAGTGGGCTTCTATGGGGCATAATAATAACAATATGGGGACTACATGGGCACAACAATAACAATAAGGGGATACACTAGTATTACAGGAACCTAGCATGCCCCTCTCCTTCAATTTTTTTTTTGTTCCTCAACGCTTGAGTAGTTTTGGATTCTTCTGTATAAAATTCTCATCCTCACATGTCAAATCTTCAGCGGGTAAGTTCTTCCACTTGATGAGATACTCTGAAATTGATTGATTTTGTAGCTATCAAGTTCTTGTTTCCGTGACTCCTTCAGGTTCCATTATGATTTTTCCTTCTTCGTAAAGTTCTAGAAATATTGTTTGAACTAGGAACTTGTCACCTATAACCTTCTTTAGGCATGAAACATGGAAAACTAGGTGTACTAGGGAAGATGCAAGAAGCTCCAATTTGTATGTCATAGTACCAATATTTTGCAATACTTTGTAGGGACCATAATACTTTGGTGATAATTTATCATCCTTCTTAGCGTGCTTGAGGGACATTTGTCTGTATGGTTGTAACCGTAAAAATACCAAGTCACCTACATCAAAAAAAATTTCACTGCGATGTTGATCTTCTTCTTGTTTCATTCGATTTTGCGCCAAGGTGAGGTTATCCTTTAAGAATTAGAGAACTTGTTGTTGATGCTCAATATGATGTTCCACTGCTTGAACCTTATAATTTTATCTTAAATATAATGTGATGGAGAGTGTATGATATCCATAAAGTGCCATAAACGGGACCATTTTTACTACCATATGGAAGCAAGTGTTATACCACAATTCAGCGAGAGGTAACCACTTGACCCATTGTGTCTATTTATCAACTACAAAGAAACGAAGATATGCTTCCAAAAATTTGTTCACTATCTTAGTTTTCCCATAATATTGAGGATGATATGATGAGCTATGAGCTAATTGAGTACCCAAACAAGAAACTAATTTTGTCCAAAAATTTCCTGTAAAAATGGGATCTCTATCGTCTACAATAATCTTCGAGTTTCCATGTTGCTTTTAAATTGTTTCCATAAATGTAGTAGCAATTGTATTGGCTCTAAATGGATGAGATAATGAAAAAAAGTGTGCATACTTGGTGAGTCTATCAACTACCACCATGATGAAAATATTTCCTTTGACTTGGGTAAACCTATGATAAAATCCATTGAAACCTCCTCCCAATGTTGACTTGGAATGGATAAAGTTTGTAACAGACATGGGGTCTTAATTGTATCAACTTTATTTTGTTGGGAAACCAAACATTCCACCACAAAATTTTGAATATCATATTTAAGGTCATCAAAAAAAATTCCTTCTTAACCCTGTGGATGTTTTTAAAAATTTCGAGTGCCCTCCTAAGGGAGAGGTATGCAATTCCAAAAGAATATTTTGTTTGAGTTGGGAATTATTACAAAGATATAAGCGATCTTTGTACCATATGAATCATTTTTCCAGCTAAATGTTTTAGATGTACTGGGATCTTGTTGCAACTTTTGAATGAGTGTCTACACCTCTTCATCATTCTTCCATTCATCCCTTGCTTCATTTATCCACTTAGGTTGGATAATATAAATGGAAAAAAGAAATGCTTCCACATCCTCATCATTTTTTGAGAGTGGATCTGCAACAATATTTTGCTTCCCTTTTTTGTAGATGATTTCAAAGTCATAACCCAACATCTTTGTGACACATTTTTGCTTATTTTCTAAAGATAATATTTGTTCCAAAAATTATTTAAGAATATCATGAGCTGTTTTTACCTTGAAGTGTATTCCCATTAGGTAAGGTCACCATTGCTTTAGTGCATGTAGTATTTCAAAAATTTCCTTCTCATAAATAGGTTTCAGTAAATACTTTCCTTTGATTGGATGACTATAAAAAGTAATGGGTCTTTCTTCTTGCATTAAAACAACACCAATTCCATTTCTCGATGCATCACATTCCACAATAAAGGTTTTTGTGAAGTCTGGTGTAGCTATGACCAATGATTGACACATTTCCTCTTTAAGATGTTCAAAGGCCTTAGTTGCTTCTATAGTCCAAGAAAATGCATATTTCTTCAGTAATGATATTAAAGATGCCACTATTCTCCCATAATTCTTAAAAAAATTGGAATAATATCCTGTTAACCCTAGAAATCTGCGAAGATACTTTATTTTTGTATTGATTTTCCATTCCTTAATTGATTTAATTTTGTTAGGGTCTACCTTAACACCCTCATTAGATACAATATGACCCAAATATTCCACCTCTTGTACTCCAAAGAAACATTTGGAGGTTTTTTCATATAATTGTTTCTCCTCCAATAGTCTTAACACCATGCAAACATGTTGAACATGATCCTTCCAAGACTGATTGTAGATTAGTATATCATCGAAAAATACTAACACAAATTTTCTAAGGAAGGGTTTGAAAATGGAATTCATCAAAACTTGAAATGTGGAAGGTGCATAAGTAAGTAAAAAGTCATGACCAAAATTTCACGACCCTCATGAGTTTTGAATGTCGTTTTTGGAATGTCTTCAGTCTTCATTCTAATTTGATGATATCCAGAATGAAGATGCAACTTGGTGAAGTAAATTTCTCCATGTAATTCATCCAATAATTCATCAATGATGGGGATGGGAAATTTATCTTTAATAGTGAGCTTGTTGAGCTCCCTATAATATGGACACATACGCCATGATCCATCCTTCTTGTGCAACAATACTACTGGAGTAGAGAAAGAACTTTTACTAGGTTGAATTATACTAGCCTCTAGCATTTCTGCAACCATAAGTTCAATCTCACTCTTTTGAGAATAAGGATATCTGTAAGGCCTGATTTTTGGAGGAACACTTCCTGGAATAAAATGAATAGCATGATCATGATCAGGAATATGTGGGAGTCCTTTCGGAGTGTCAAATAACTTGGATGATTGTCCAAGGAATTTTGGAGATTTGGAGAAATAGATGATTTTGATGTTTGAACTTGTAGTGAGAATAATTGTGCAATTATGTCTCATTGTTATTTCTTTAGAAGATTTTTCATTCCATTAGAGCTAATTATGTTTCCTGGATTCCTTGCGATACCCCATAATTCCTCTTCCTTTCCTTTCGATTTTTTTTTTCAAGAAAATTTCTTTAAAATTAAAAGCTACCATCCCCAAAGATTGTAACCATTATACTCCTAGTACAACATCATCACCACCCATTGGGATGGAGAGAATTGAACTATTCAATACATATTCCCCCATGGTTAGTTTGATGTTATGGCACTTTCCATAGAAATTTATAGTTCCTCCATTTGAAACCATCACTTGACACTCTGGTGCTAGGTATAGGAAGAAATTAAATTCCCTGGCTACCTTACAATGAATAAAATTATGGGTACTACTTGAATCAATCAACACTATTACATTTTTCTTCTTGATATGTCCTTCTATCTTGAGAGTTTGAGGAGTGGTAATTCCTGCCAATGCATTACATGATATGGTCAGATTCATTTCTTCTTCTTCTAGGGTTGGTTCCTGGTGTATATCCTCTTCTTTCTAAGTTTCTTGTTCCTTTTCTTCCTCCTCTTCACAATCTATGTAAAATAATTTGTTCTCGACATAATTAGGACCTTTAGTGTATTTTCTATCACAACTATAGAGAAGACCATTTTTATTTTTTCTTCCAATTGTTGTGGTGTGAACCTTGTAGGTTTTGGAAGTCTAGGAGTAACAAAACTTCCATATTTATAGTTGTGAGTGGTAGGCTTCCTTGTCGTCATATTTTTTCTTTAAATTTTTATTTCCAACCTAAATGCCTTCTCCAATGAGTCAGGTTCCCAAAGACAAACCTCATGTTGGATATTATCCTTTAATTTCCCTATGAAGACATCAATAATATGTTCCTATGGAATATCAATTACTAGTATATTCAATTTTTGGAAATCCTTATTGTGATCCACCATTGAACCCTTTTGTTTGAGATTTATCAATTGGCTAAAGAAGGCATTTCTCTTTGTATCCTCATAATGTGGTATTGTTTCCTCCATAAAAATTGACCAAGTGACAATTTTTTTACGAGAGAAAAGCCATCGATACCATACAAATGTATTTTGTTATAAATATAAAGTTGCAATGCGTAACTTTTGTGTGTTTTGCACAATATGGAGATCAAAATATTTTCCATCTGTAGTATCGATGTTACCGGATACTTGACATCAAACTTCCTCATATCGATATTTGGAATATGGTGGGTCTTAAATCCAACATTAGAGTCTATGAAATCATGATTAACATTTCTTTTATTCTCATCATGCGTTTAATCTACTATAGTTTCTCCATTAGGAATCAATTCTTGTAGCAACTTTGTCAAACCTTCTTTAAAATTTTCCATGTATGCATTTAGACCATTCTTCATGTCTTCCATGTTTCCCTTTAGTATTTATCCTATACCATCGATCTTAGCTTCCATTTAATTCTTCAATCCATCCATGTATTTATTCAAATGATTCATCTTAGATTCCATTCCTTTCTTCAATCCATCCATGTATTTCTTCAAACCATCCACCTTAGCTTCCATTTCATTTTTTGTTACTCTTTGCGAGAGCGAAATTTGTTGCACTTGGTCTCATAATTTTGATATATCATGTTGCAATTATTCCTCTTCATGAGTCATATTAGATCCTTATGAGGGCTTAATGGGTGTAGAATTTTTTTTTGGGGCATTTTGAGAACCCAATACTGATATCTATGCTTCAATATGTCCTTGGAATAACTTCAAACTCATTTTTTAAACAAGACTTATGTAATTTTTTTAACACAATGCACACATTTTTATTTCTTTTGAGGAGCTCGATATTGAAGCTGATGTATCTATGTAATTTTGGATCCCCAATATTTTATCTTCAGTCCTGTAGTAGCCCTATAAGTCTTCTTTCCAATTCCACAGCTCAGACCTAATTTGGATTCTTCAAGATAAAGTTATGCCCTATCTCCCACAATGAACTAATTATGAAAGCAAACTTGTACATCATGCCATGTGTCACTATTTTGACTTTATACTCTGACATTGATACAAAAAAACGACAGTCCGTGCACTTGTCACCACTTTTTACAAAATTCCAATCCGATGTATGAAACGAAATTTATGACGATTTTCCCTTGGTCACCTATTTGAGATGAAATTATGGAGCCTGTAGAACCCTAACTTCCTCAGATCATATATTTGAAAATATAGCGAACCAAGGTCTGATATTTTTACACGACGTTCCTTTAGGTTTTGGATCAAATGGGTTTCGGTTTCAGCTTCTGATCCTTCGTAGAAAATACATTACAGCACAAATTTCAAGATGACCTTTTTGCAACAATGAAACCATAGAATCCAAATCTCTGATACCAAATGTTATGAAACCAACTAACAAAATAGAAGAAAAGATAGATCAATGACCTATAAATCAGTGTTTTCAAGGGGGAAAACTCCTTTACATTAAATAAATTCACTAGTACATATGGTAAAAATTCCGACACTTTTGTTCAGACACTTTTGACGTATTGTCAGAAATTTCCTCAATTTTGACCAATTTTTTTAATCTCGCTAACAAGTGTCGCTATAGCGACGGTTTGAGAATATCATTAGAAGAAAAAAATTTAGGGAAACCATCGATCATATGACGTTTAGGGACACACCATTGGCATTACGACATTTCGACGCCAACTGTGGGTCTTGTGACATTTCGGTCCCAACTGTCGCTATTGCGACGTTCATGGAAACCGTTGATATTGCGACGTGTAGGGGAAAAATGTCGGTGTTGGGACATTACAGGAGTATGCGTCGGTCTTGTGACATGTAGGAGACACACCGTCGGTCTTGTGATGGTTTAGGAATAATGTTAAGGTTTAGGGTTTAGGAACAATGTTCGGGAGTTAGGGTTTAGGGTTTAGGAACAATGTGTCTGGTCTTGTGATCGGGTTTAGGGTTTAGGAACAATGTGTCTGGTCCCGTGACCAGGTTTAAGGTTTAGGAACAATGTGTTTGAAACTGTCATTGAGTTTAGGGTTTAGGAACAATGTGTCTGGTCTGTGATTGATTTTACGATTTAGGAACAATGTGTCTAGTCCTGTGATCGAGTTTAGGGTTTAGGAACAATGTGTTCGGTCGTCATGTGATCAGGTCATCTGAGAGCACCCAAGGAGACACATTAGACACATTCAGGCTGGCCAGGTTGGGCCTGATCGAGTCGTGTCGTGTGAGGCCACCCAATGAAACGTGTTCAGGTCGGGTCAGGTCGAGTCATGCCGTATTGTTAGGGCGCCCAAGGTAACACGTTTGGGCACATCGAGTCAGGTTTGGTGATCAGGTCGGGTCGTGTGAGGGTTTTCATATCAAAAATGCTAAGTTGTGACCACCAGTGTTGCTTGTGCATGTTTGTGCGATCCATTTCTGTTTTCTCCCTTGTGCGCCCTAATTCGTTCGAGCGAGTCGAGTCGTGCTGTGTGAGGGCGCCACAGGAAACGCGTTCGGGTCAGATCGTGTGAGGAAGGACGTATAAATAATTCTAATTTATGATTGCCTGTGTGCCTTGTGAATGTTTGTGCAACCTGTTTGTCATTTTCTCCCTTATGCCTTCGACGTTCAGGCAGGTGATCGGGTCGGGTTGGGTTAGGTCATGTGATGGTGCCCAAGGAAACATGTTTGGGTTGGGTTGGGTTGGGTCATGTTGTACTGTGAGGGCACCCAAGGAAACATGTTTGGGCAGGTAAGGTCAGGTCGGGTCATGTGAGGGCGCCTATTAAGGAACATTTTCGGTCGGGTCGGGTCGTGTAAGGCCATGTGAGGGCGCCCAAGCTGGAAACGCATTTGGGTGGGTCGGTTAGAGTCATGTGTCGATGGCACTCAAGGAAACGTGTTCGGGTCAGGTCAGGCTAGGTGGTGCTGTATTGTGAGGGTGCCCAAGGAAACACATTCGAGTAGGTCGGGTCGGGTCGGGTCAGACTAGGTCGTGCCGTGTGAGGTTGCCCAAGGAAATGCGTTTGTGCGAGTTGAGTCAGGTAGTGTGAGGGTGGTGGTATAAAAAATGCTAAGTTGTGACTGACCGTGTTGCTTGTGCATGTTTGTGCGATTTGTTTTTCATTTTCTCCCTCGTGTGCCCTTTGTTCAGGTGGGTCAGGTCGTGGTGTGTGAGGGCACCATAGGAAATGCGTTCAGGTCGGATCATGTGAGGGAGACTATATAAAAAATGCTAAGGTATGACCGCCAGTGTGCCTTATGAACATTCGTGCGACCCATTTTTCATTTTCTCCCTCGTGGCTTCAACGTTCGGGCGGGTCGGGTTGGGTCGTGTGATGGCACCCGAGGAAACGTATTCGGGTTGGGTCGGGTAGGTTCGTGCCGTATTGTGAGGGCACCTAGGGAAACACATTTGGGTAGGTCGGGTCAGGACGGGTCGTGCTGTATTGTGAGGGCACCCAAGGAAACACATTCAGGTGGTTTGGGTCGAGCTGGGTCAAGTTAGGTCATGCCATGTGAGGCTGCCCAAGGAAACACGTTTGGGCAGGTTGAGTTAGGTAGTCATGTGAGGGTGGTTGTATAAAAAATGCTAAGTTGTGGCTGCCCATGTTGATTGTGCACATTTGTGCGATCCATTTTCTGTTTTCTCCCTCGTGCGCCCTTCGTTCAGATGGGCCGGGTTGTTCTATGTGAGGGTGCGATAGGAAATGCCTTCGGGTCGAATCGTGTGAGGGAGGCCATATAAAAAATGCTAATTTATGACCACCCATGTCATTAAGGAAACGCGTTCGGGTTGGGTTGGGTTGGGTCGTGTGATGGAATCCAATTAGGAAACGCATTCGGGTCGGGTCAGGTGAGGTCGTGCCATATTGTTAGGGCTCCCAAGGAAACACATTTGGGCAAGTCGGGTCAGATCGGGTCCGGTCAGGTCGTGTAGTGTGAGGCCACCCAAGGAAATGCGTTCGGGCGGGTCGGGTTGGGTCGGGTCGTGTGAGGGAGGCCGTATAAAAAATGCTAATTTGTGACTACCCGTGTGCCTTGTGCACATTCGTGCGACCCGTTAATTTGTCGTTTTCTCCCTCGTACCTTCGACGTTCAGGCGGTTCGGGTTGGGTTGGGTCATGTGATGGCACCCATTAAGAAAACGCGTTTGGAAAACATTCATTCAAAAGGAAACATCGATCCAGTATATTTTTCACACGGGCATCCCCCACTCTCTTGTTCCTCCACGTAGCAGATATTTTAATTAGATTTGAGTCAATAAGGTTCCCTTACCTTAATTTGTTCAAGAAAAGATGTGCAAGGGGATATACTTGAGCCATAGGGGCCCATGTTTCAGACAAGCCTAGGGATAAATTGAGGTCACCTCCCACCACCAAATTGGAGGCAAGAATGTAAGACTTTGAGAGAATATTTTTTCAAAAAATTATCCTCTCCTGATAGGGCCCATATATAGATATTGAAAATTGCAAAATATATAGCCTGTTCAGTTGAAAAGACCTTTGATCCAATGACCAATTCAGAGCACCATGAGTTTTTCAGTTTTATGGCACTGTCTTTTAACCCCAAAGATAATCCTCCCAATTTTCCTTTGACATCCACAGTAAAAAAATACCAACCCAAGATAATTTTCATGAGGGATGCTATAACTAGATATCCCTAGCCCAAAATCTACTGGAGCATAATCACATGATTAGGTCTATAATTAAGGAAGATAGCTTTTAGAGCTAGTTTCTTATGAGTGATAGCGAACCCTCTACAATTGAAAGACAATAAAAACATTTGGAAACATGGACAGGGGTCTGCGCCACTCTAAGCACCGACCCTTTGAGATATAGTTGTTTCCCATCCACTATGTCTATCATAGATTTTAATTGTGCCTTCGATATGTCAGTTTTTCGACCCCTTATTTTCTTGGGATTTTCAGGAATAGGAAGACATCCCAACCCCCCATTAAAGGCCTCAACAAAGAAGCATTTTTTATCCTACGGATGAAGGTTATATGGGATGGTGTCAATGGATAATTTAGGGATGGTATTAGTGATCATGATGTACATGGACATTATAGAAATATTTTTTATGCAAAATGGATCATTTACTAGGGGCCTGGAAGGAATGGGCGATTGAATAACATTTAATAACATATCAAGTGTATAATGAATAGAAGGAAGGGATTGAGTGACAATACCCACCAAGTCCGGTGTAGGTTACACTAGAGCCTTAGGGTCTTGTGCTTGGTTCAATATCTCACTGACAAGAGGGATATACAGTTGTTCAATCTGTTCCTCCATCCCTTCCATCAAGATAAGCCCCTCTTCCTATTGATGCACCACCTCTTTCATCTGTACCTGCACACCACCTTCTTACTGATCAGCTACCCGAGCCCGATAATCATTCCTGTAGACTACCCTTTGAGGATGCCTCCTGCTAATTCCTAGAGGGATGTCTTTGACCAAATGATCACCATACTTGTGACATCTATGGCACCAAAAAGGAAGGTGCTCGTAATCAATAATTTGGAAGAAATATTTTCCGCCAAGATGTAAGTGAATTTTTTCAACCAGATCTTCTCTTGGAACAATAAAAACCAATATACGAGCCACATTCTAAGATTTTGTAGCCTGAAATAACATATCCACATCCAAAAATATGCACATACTATTCCCAATGGCCTTAAAAATGTCCATTGTCCATAAGTGCAAAGGTAACGCGAAAAAATGCACCCAAACCAGGATCTAATCTGTTTGGTCTCAATCTAGTCTCCTAAACTGAGCTCATTTAATTGTCAACCAGGATTTGTAAACTGCTGAAGTGAAGTGTACTGTATGTACCTAGGTGTTTGTTTCCTAATGCGTTGTGTGTAGTGTTTTGTGATGTTTTTGGTCTTTTGTGGTGATTTATGATGTTTTTGGTCTTTTGGTGATTTATGATGTTTTTGGTCTTTTGGTGGTTTTATGTTCAGAAGGAAAATGCCTAGAAAGTTTATGGAAATGAGCTGATGATTAAAAACAGAGTTAAACCTAATTGATGGATAACAAATGGCAAATGCAATTGGAAACACTGAAGCTGAATCTAAACTATGACTAAATAAAAGGAAAGCTTGATAATGACTTTCAAACAAATGATTCAAAACACAAACTAAACTTGAGAAATGATCACTAAGTATGCAAATCCTCTAACTAAATAGTTAAACAACTAATCTTACAATGATGCAACATTTTTGTCCTTAATTAGAGATTTGAAACAGATTTGGAGGAAAAAAATTGATACCATCCTAAGATCTTCTATTCTAGGACTAGTTCCTAGTTCTATTCTGCAATTTAATTGAATGTCACAAAACCTTTACTCAAGAGTTATTGATTTATTTTTCAAAGTAGTCTTCTGAGGGAGAGCTCTGTTTATGAAATGATGAGGAAATTGCATAGGTACTTCAGGCCTTAAAATGATGTTGTCTTCTGTTCATATGGTTATAGATCAATGATGGATTTTAGAGCAAGAAGAGGTTTGTGAATAATGAAGGCTGTTTTGTTAATCCTAACAACTGAAATAATCTAATGTGCAGTGAATAACAATTGAATGTGGAGTGCAAATGCAATGAGTTGAACTACAACCAAAACTAACAGTGTTAAACTACAAGTCATTATCAAACCCAAAATAAAATAACTGAATCATGAATTAAGTGCAATGAAACTCCGGAGCATCCTAACTATGCTATCATGCATTATTCTATGAAATTACACAATCTATTTGTCCATCATTATTGATATTTTGGAATAATTCCTTCTTTTGGAAGAGCTAGAACAATTCTGACTATGTAATTGAGTGCAAATGCAAACATAAAGGACTGAAAGCAAATGAAAAACTAAGATATCATATCCATATCCTACTCGTCATTATGATGTCTTGGGCAAGCGTTTAAGAGCAAGAACAGAGATGATACTTAGTAAAAACACACAACTAAATCATTCATTATCACGGTCATGTCTTGAACTTCTTAAGAATTTCTTGGAAGAGTTTCTTCTTGTGGAAGAGTGATTGGAACAAGTGTAACTGTGATAGTGATCAACAAAAATTACAACTAAATCCTACAGTACTATAGACATTTCCCATTCATCATTATAATCTGTTGGAAGAGCTTCTTCTTGTGGAAGAATTAGAATGAGTACAACTACAGTAGCTAATTAAAAACAACTATGAATTCAACTTCTAATCCTACAATACTATAGTCATTTCCCATTCTTCATTATAGTCTTTTGGAAGAGCTTCTTCTTGTGGAAGAGTTAGAATGAGTACAACTACAGTAGCTAATTAAAACAACTATTAATTCAAATTCAAAACGTAAAGGTAGCTAGAAGACTTATCTAATTTACGCAAAATAAATCCGTGCAAGAGGTAGGGGCCCTCTACCACCTGACGGAATTCAACTCCAAATTAAATCAACGCCTTCACAACAACACTGTCTGCTTCATTAAAGATGAAAGAACTTGAACATAACACTCTGCGTCTTCAGAAATGTAGCACAGAGTCTAAACAAAATCTAGCATCAAATCCAACATAAAATCTAACATAGCTCTCGGTTTTCCAAGTGTTTATAAAGCAAATGCTCATAACAAGACTTGCAACAATTCAAGAACACTGTCTTTCCTTATCGAAATCACATTAGGACTCTTGAAGTGGCTGCGTGGAGAGGAAAAAGACATCTGGACTGAGACAGTCCTAATAGAAGTCTGATTTCCTAAATGTGTTCCCACGTTCCAAAACCGTACACAGAATTCGTTTCTTCCTCCATGATGAGCAATGAACCATGTAGACATGACGTGGATTATGCCCATATGCAGTTTTTCTTTAGAGGCCACCTGGAACATACTCAAATGTGAAGGCAGCTGCAGAATTGCCGGTTAGCTACGGAATGTTTGCATTCTGCAGCTAGTTCCGGTCAAAATGCTTTACAATGGCAAAAATCACAAAACTTAGCAAGTCAGTCATGTAAATCATTCTAGAAGTAATTTTAACTATATTCATTGATCAATTGGGTCTAGGATAGCAATGGCCAAAGGAAAATGAGGTAAAATGGAATGAAAGAAAACACAATTTTGAGGCTCAACATACCCCCACTGCTGTCTCTTTGCATGTCCTCATGCAAATTATCCTATGAACTCAGAGGCTTCTGCAAGGACATCTAATCCTCTTCTTCTCCTTTGTCTGGAAGCTAGAGATCTTCTGGGTTTCCTGATAACAAGTCTGAACCTTAGGTTGGTGAGTGCCCTGATTAACTTTTTGTTCCTTGTCTTCAACTTCTCATTGGTCTTCTCCACTTTGTCTATATGCAGGGATAAGGTTGAGTTCATATCAGTTTTGAGCTTGACTTGATCCTTGAGAATTTCATTCTCATTTTTGATGTGTCTATTCAGCAATTCCAACTCATACCTATCCCTTCTTAATATATCTATTTCAGACAGTGGAGGACTGGGGGTTCTCTCTCTGCTTTCTGAAGCTCTCCTCTCCAAAGTTTCCACATAGTCATAAATTTCCTGTTGAGCAGGGTCAATTTCAGGGGTTCCTTCATAAAAATCCTCTTCAACATCCTCTTCAACGGATGTTTCTTCATCTTCTATATTGATTACCCATGTTTTTTTGATTAGTGTTTTCTTCAGTTTCCCCTTTAGTCTGTGGCTTCTTCTAGGCTGAGAAGATCCCTCTCCTTTCTCCATGGCAGATTTCCTGATTACCTTTTCTTCCTTAAGCTGTCTCTTGATTTGAGTCAACTTTTCTAAATTGATTTCCTCACTGCTCTCTTGGACTGTTTTGTCAATTTCAACTTTTGAGGCCCTCCATTTCCTACTTCTCCTTGTAGGCTGTGGTTCTGGTGAGGGTTCTTTTGGCTCTTCAAAATGATTTCTTATCAATAAATCGTCCCATGTATCATTTGTTTTAGCTAGATGATGTTCAATTAGAATTTTGACCAAACCATGATGATATAGGGTTGTCTCTAAAAATTGAACCCTTCTTTGAACACAAGAAGCCATCTTCTTCAGACTTTGAAGCAAGAAATATGGTAGGTTTAAGTCTTCCCCCAGAAAATGCATTATCAGTCTAATGTGGTAGACATAAAATGTTCCATATCTACCCTCACATGTAATAAATTTTTGCAGAAGAAGTAGTATGTTTCTCCATTTATTTTTCAATGCAGAATTGGGAATTCCTTTCTTAAATACAGTGACATCCATACCTGGTGATTTTAAAATTTGTTTCCAGGATTCATTGTGGAATTCTCTGTTTTTGAACCATCTCTCTCTAGTTCTGAGCAACCCTGTAGCCTCTGCAATGAAAACTTCAGTGACAGTAAATTTGACATCTCCCACTTCAACTTCGGTTCCTTGAAATGATCTTGCAAATGTTTTAGTGACTTCCTTGTGGAAGCGATTAAATTTCTCCAAAAATTGAAGCCATCCTATTTGTTGTAACATTTCTTTGCATTGAGGGTAGCCTTCTAAATATTTTTAACCCACTGGTTCAGTCCTTACAATGAAACCCATGATTGCTTCTTCAATGTTTTAAATTAACACTCTTCTACCCACAAAAACAATGACTTTCACTTTCGGATTGAAATGGCTTTAAGTTCTAAATGGAAATGGCTTCAAACTTTGGAATGACATACCTCTGATTAATAGTGGCAACAACTTCAAAACTTCGGGCTGATATGCCTCTGTTGACAATTGAACTTTGGACTGATATGTCTCTGTTTGACAGTGACAACTGGCTTCAATTTCTTCACTGCAATACCTCTGACTCTTGGTAGTAAATGGTTTCGAATTCAACACTGTAACACCTCTGTCTTCTAGTGACAAAAGACTTCAAACTCCACACTGTTACACTTCTGTGTTTATAGTGAAAATGCTCAATCTCTTCCCACAGTGATACTTTGTCTTCCCACGGAATCAAATGGCTTCAAATTCTCACGCTGCTATACCTCTGAATTTACCCTTTTGCTCTGCTCTGAGTTTACAATGCTTAATGCTATTCAAACTGATATCCTTTGGCTCTGCTCTCGGTGATAAGAATATCTCTGTCTACGGAATGAAATGCCGGCTACAGAATGGAGTGATGGCAGTGGTCACGGAATGAAGTAGTTGAGTGAGGTGGAGGGAATGAATTAATGATTGAAGAGACGATGGAGATTTTTACAACGGCAAAGAGAATAATCATTGAATGATTTGGTTAAGAGACGTGAAGAATTCAAATACCTCGACCATTTTAACCGCTTAAATGATATCGGGCATGAAATTTGAAATGGGAGATTTTAATCCAAAGTCTGTGGAGGGTTTATTGGTCTTGATCAATAAAAATAATTAAAACAACCTTTTCGAAAAATCCATAACTAAAACTATGCTAAACTTTTATGAAATGCCATTATAATTTAAACTTGTTACCTCTGCCTTTCATTTGATTTTTATTTTTATTTTTTGTAGTCTTTGTCTTCTTGTTCACCTTTGGAAGAGTCTTCATAATTTTCTTGATGCTTTTGATTCATGGATACACTGGGTCATTTTGTTGCAATTCTAATGTCTGCTGATTGATGCCTTCAGGGTTTGTAGCTGCAGAAAGACTGTCTGGCTGCAGAAAGGCTGATCAGTTGCAGAATGTCTACTGAGCTGCAGAATGTTCCTGTAGAGCATTTTGATCATGAAAATGGAGTGTTTTTGGAATATGGGTGAAATGTTATATGTTATGAATGAAGATGGATGATGGATTACGATATGTATGAAGTGGATGATGAAATGGAATGGATTCAGTTTATGAAATGGAGTGAAAGAACATAAGGACTGTACTGCAATTCATGACATGTTTTATTCACTTACAACAAGACATCAAATTTTGTATTTTGACATGAAAATGAGATGGATGGAGGATGGAATGAGATGAATGATATGTGGAATGAAGTGAAATATGAATGATGGAATGAAATGGAGTATGGATGAATAAGTGAATGGAGTGAAATGAAATGAGATGGATCATAAGCACTATGGATCTGAACTTATGATTTTTGTAACAGCTGCTTGTAAAAACAAAAATGGGGAAAGTTAGAGTGTCAGAGAGACTCTGATTTTCACCCTATATTTTCTGTATAAACATGCCAATCAATGATTGGTTTTCATGTTTATACCTTTATTTTATTTTTATTTTTATTTATTTTTATTTTTATTTTTATTTTTTATTTTTATTTTTTAAAAGAAAAAAAGAAATGCTTTAGAAAATTTAATCAAGTTGATGAAGAAGAGAGACTCTTCTTCATTAACTTCACATCATTGCTTTCTTGGAACTTCTTGACAAACTCTTCTCTTGAGAGTGGCTTGTGGTATAGCTTCAGTCTATGACCATTCATAAGAAAAGTGACCTCTTCTTCATCTATAGTTCTGATTTTTACTGCCCCATTATCAAAAATTCGAACAATTTCATATGGCCCAAGCCAATGTGTCTGAAATTTCCCTTGAAAATCCTTGAATTTTGAATCAAACAAGAGAGCCCAGTCACCCTCTTTGAATTTCTTTTCTTTGATGTACTTGTCATGCCATCTAGCCCTTTGCTGTTGGACTAGACTTGTTTTCTGAACTGCATCTTGTCTGATCTCATCCAATTCATTAATTTTCTCCAGTCTATGCTTTTGTGCCTCCGTTAGATCAAGTCCTAGCTGAACTGCCATCTTGAAGGTTTGAATTTGGAACTCTATGGGAAACAAAACTTGCTTTCCATAAACAAGATCATAAGGAGTATGGCCTGTTGTGTTTCTCCATGTAGTTCTATAGGCCCACAAGGCTTCAGGAAGCCTATCTACCCAATCTCTTCTATGTAAATGAACAGTCTTTGTTAGGATTCCTTCAATGACCTTATTAGTAGATTCCACTTGACCATTTGCTTGTGGATGATAAGGAGTAGATTTTCTATGTCCGATTTTGTACTTCTCCATCATTTGCTCCACTAGCCTTGATGTAAATTGAGCTCCTTGATCTGTAACAATTTCCCTTGGGACACCAAAACGAGTGAAAATATCCTCAAAAAGAAAAGTAAATACAGATGATTCATTAGCAACAAGTAATGGTTTAGCTTCTACCCACTTAGTAACATAATCAGTGCAAACTAATATATATTTATTTTGTCTTGATGGAGGACTAATAGGTCCTACAAAATCCAAAGCCCATTTTTCAAAAGGTTCAATGTGTACCCGAGGTTGTAATGGCATCTCACCTGAAGGAGAAGGTTTCCCTACCCTTTGGCAACTGTCACACCTTTTGACATACTCCCTTGCATCTTTAAACAAAGATGGCCAATAATATCCTAAATTAAGGATCTTATAGGCTGTCCTCTTATCTGCAAAGTGTCCGCCACAAGGTTCATCATGACATGCCTTGAGAATTTCAGGCATTTCATCTTCACGAACACACCTTCTAATGATCAAATCTGGACCTGTCTTGTACAACTCATTAGCGACCCATGAATATCTTGCACTATCATTAATGATTTTTCTTTTATTCCTTGCATTCATAATTGAAGGAAATTTTCCTGAAACTAAATAATTGGCAATATCATCAAACCATGGAGTTTGAGTAGAGATTGCAAAAAGATATTCATCAGGAAATTGATCTTCAACCGGAGTGTCATCTTTGATATTTTGGATTCTAGATAGGAAATCAGCCACTGTGTTTTGTTTTCCAGGCCTATCTAAAATAGTAATGTTGAATTCTTGTAAGAGCAACAACCATCTTATAACTCTGCCATTAGTGATTGATTTGTTCATTAAGTATTTAATTGCAGAATGATCAGTATGAACAAAAGTTTCATAGCCTGTTATATAGTGTCTAAATTTGTTTATGGCATGAACAATAGCTAAAAACTCTTTTTCAGTTACAGTATAGTTTAACTCTGCAGGAGTCAAATTTTTACTGATATAATAGATGGCATAGGGAATCAAATCTTTCTGTCCCAATACTGCTCCTAGAGCTGTATCAGAAGCATATGTCGAGATATGAAAAGGTAACTTCCAACAGGTCTCTAGAGAGGCTTGCAGGTTTTGGTTTTGTGTCTTTAAAAGGTAACTTGTGAAATCGTAAGTCCACTTTGAATTACTATTAAATCTTTTTTAAGAAAATTTGAAGGAGAGCATTATTTTGGTGAAGTTTTCTATAAATCTCCGATAGTACCCCGTAAATCCTAGAAAACTTCTTACATCTCTTTGACAACTTTGAATGGATAGGTTAGAAATAACTTCAACTTTCGCTTCATCAACTCTAATCCCATCCCCTGAAATGTGGTGCCCTAAAACAATACCTTCAGTGAACATCATAAAACTTTTTTCATGACTAAGAGAAAGGTTTGCTTCTTGACATATTTTTAAGACCTTTTCCAAGTTTTCTAAAGCCTCTTCAAATGTATCCCCATAAATCCAACGTATCCATACACCTGCCACGCCTGTATTAGATCCCAAAATTTCGACATCGCTCAATAAATGTTATAAAAATGTATGAATCAAACAAAATAACACTGTAGGCATAGGTACCCACATACAAATGGTTTTATCTTGGTCTTCAAGTGCTACTTGGATTTGATTGTAACCACTAAACCCATCTAGGAATGAAAAGTACTTTTTGCCAGCTAATGTATCTAATAATTGATCTATGAAAGGTAAGGGAAAATGGTCTTTAAGAGTAGCTTTATTCAGTTCTCGGTAGTCAACACACACCCTCCATTTTCCATTTTTCTTAGGCACAATCACCAAAGGAGAAACCCACTGACTATCTGAAATAGGATAGATGAAATTAACATTTAACAATTTTTTCAATTCTTCCTTAACAATTTCCCTAAGATTTGGATTCATCCGTCTTTGAGGTTGTCTGATTGGTTTGCAATTTGCCTCTATATAGATGTGATGAGTACAAGTCTTGGGACTTATCTCTTTCATGTCAGTGTATTCCCATGCATATGCAGAAGAATGTCTCTGTAATACTTTGACTAACTCCTCTTGTTGAGATTTTTCTAGGTTCTTGTTTATGTTCAAAGTTTTGCCTGGAAAAATTTCACTTGTAGAGCTGCCAAACTTGTCCATAGAATGAAGAGACATCTGCCTAGATGACAAAAATTAAGTATTGGATCCCTCCTGAAATGATTCATGTTTGTGTTCTAGAGAAGATTCAAAATTTTCTAGAGTATTCAGAATTCGATTATCTTCACTCATTTCTGAAATTGTGAAGAGTGGTTGTAAATATTCTTCATCCTCTATCCATTGAGTGTCATCTAGATCTGTAATTGTCCTAGCTGGAGGATATAAAGTGAATTTCTTTGTTGAACTACCATCAGAAATATACATATCACCAGACCTACAACTAATAAAAGCATCATCTGTAGCCAACCAAGGTCTTCCTAGTATAACAGGATGGCCTCCTAGATTATTCTTAGGAGTTAGGATCATGAAATCCACAGGGTACTCCCAAGAGTCTAGGGACACTGGAATGTCTTCTATTACCCCATCTGGTCTGATCACAGATCTATCTACTAATTGTAATAGTGTGGGTGTAAAGAGAAGATTAGGAAGTTTTAGTTTGTCCATGATTTGTCTACTCATGATATTTATTGCTGCTCCTAAGTCAATGAGTGTGTTTTGAATTTCAATTCCATTGATGTGAATTTTGACAACTGGATTTCCTGGGTCAAGATACTTTGGAATAGCAATCTTTCCCATCATAATGTCTGCTATTTGTCCTACCAGTTGAATTTTCTTGGTTTCTCTTATTCTTTTTCTTGTTGTTTTCATACTCAACTCCTTTATTGTTTTGGTTAAAATTGGGATTTCCTTGATGGCTTGCAATAATGGAATTTTAATGCAAAAATTTCTCAATTCATCTAAGAAATCATAATTAGGCACCATGATTTGTTTTTCTACACCTCTATCAATTTGTAATCTTTCCGGAAAGGGAGGTATAGAAGTAGATGTGGATGGTTGCTCTAATACAAGAGTTGGATTTATTGGATCTTTTTGTTTTAGTTTTTCAATGTGTGGGTCTTGAAAGGATGTGTCTTCCTCAAGACTTTTATTCACCCGTAGGGAGTCTTCCTCATAATTATCTTGTTCTTGTATGATCACAGAAGGTTTCCTCTTTTCAAGTATCCTTCCAGACCTAAGTTGAACATCACTAAGGTCTAGAGGAGTAATTAAATAAGTTGGAAACTGTTGACCTTCTATCATGTATGTATTCTGAGGGTTTTTATTATTGGGGTTTGATATGGGTTGAGCTGGAAATTGATTGGATTTTTGAGGGAATGGTAATGGAAGTGGTTGATTTTGATGTGGTTGGTTCTGATGATGTTGTTGAGGATTTTGTTGAAAGTTTTGTTGAAGATTTTGAGGAGAATTTTGTTGAGGATTTTGAGGATAAAAATGTGGATATGGTGGATAAGATGGTGGATACTGATAGTATGGAGAGTATCTTCCATAGGGAATTTGTGTTCCTTGTGCCCAAGATTGAGATTTATTTTGAAATTGGGGCCAAGGTTGCTGCCAAGAATTCCAAGGTGGAGGTTGATTATACATTTGATCATGGAATCCTTGTGTCTGAGGTCCCTGCCAAGGTCTTCTAGATACAAAATTAAGAGACTATGTGGAATCTGTAGGAGTTTCTTCTAGAAAAACAGCCTTGAGACCAGGAAGAGAAGGACAATTCTTGGTCTCATGTTTCTCAGAACAAATGACACAAGTTTCTATAACTTTTACATCCAAAGGACACTCTCTTAGGGCATGTTTCTTTCTACATTTGGGGCAAAAGATTGCCAAAGCATCAGATTCAGCCTTTTGCTTGTTTTGTATCTTAAGGGTGTCTATTTGTTCACTAAGACTCCCTAAGATATCAGATTTAAAGTCATCAAGCATGTGTCCTATTTCGATCTACTTACCGTCCTGTAGCGCATTTACTTGCCCTTGCAAGAGCAGGATCTCTTGGACCTTTGACAGTTTTAGATTTACCTCTTGAAAGGTTGATACATAACTCATATATTTCAGGTAATGTGAGTTGTGATATACCCCCTTTTCCCATCATGTTAAGAATATCCAACCATTCATCCCTAATTGTTTTCAACAAAAGAGCTTTTAAGGTGTCTTGATCTAGATTTTCCATTTTTGCCCTTTTGATGTTGTAATTAAATCTCTCCAACAAATATTCTAAGTTTTCATCTTCTTTTTGTAACATCTTGAACACTTCTTCCTTATGATTAACCGGCATACAATAATCCAAATATCTCTCTAGAAATATTTGTTTCATGTCTTCCCATGTTCTAATAGAACTACTGATTAGACTCATAAACCACTTCAATGCTGCTCCCTTCAAAGTTGAAGGAAATAATTTCAGTTTTTGAGCATCTTGTAAGTAGTCATAAGTCCTACACAAAGACTTCAAATTCCGAATAAGACCTCTTTTTATCTTCGCTTTAAGTCCATAGAAGTTTGGAAGGACAGAGGTGAAATGTTTTTCATGGTTGCATTGGTTTCTTCATCAAGTATAGGGAACCCAAAAGAGCTTCCTATTCTACCTCTTCCTCCATTTGCACCTCTACCTCCTTCTCCTCTACCTCACCTCTTCCTCCAAATACAGGTTTTCTTCTCCATTAAAATCCCTCCTCCTCCTTCTTCGCCATGGTTGACTTCCGGTAAGTGGAAAGTTTTGTATCCCTACTAGGAGTCTTTAGATCTTCTTCTATGGCAGGTTCAGTGGATGAAGTGGAAGGCTTCTCTAATGGAATAGTTGACCTTAGATCTTCTGGAAGTCCAGGATCAAGGGAGGATGGAAGATGGGTTTGAGTTGAAGGTGTACTAGCTCTGGATCTAGATGAAACAAGTGGTGTTCTAGAAATCAAACTTCTGCCTCTGCTGCTTATAAATCTTCCCCTTGAATCTCTCTCCCTACGCATAATTTTTTTTTTTTTTGGATGCTAAGAAACAAAGGTTACCTAGTTTTCACTTCCCCAGCAACGACGCCAAAATGTTTGGTCTCAATCTAGTCTCCTAAATCGAGCTCATTTAATTGTCAACCAGGGTTGGTAAACTGCTGAAGTGAAGTGTATTGTATGTACCTAGGTGTTTGTTTCTTAATGCGTTGTGTGTAGTGTTTTGTGATGTTTTTGGTCTTTTGTGATGATTTATGATGTTTTTGGTCTTTTGTGGTGATTTATGATGTTTTCGGTCTTTTGGTGGTTTTATGTTCACAAGGAAAATGCCTAGAAAGTTGATGGAAATGAGCTGATGATTAAAAATAGAGTTAAACCTAATTGATGGATAACAAATGGCAAATGCAATTGGAAACACTGAAGCTAAATCTAAACTATAACTAAATAAAAAACAAAGCTTGATAATGACTTTTAAGCAAATGATTCAAAACACAAATTAAACTTGAGAAATGATCACTAAGTATGCAAATCCTCTAACTAAACAGTTAAACAACTAATCTTACAATGATGCAACATTTTTGTCCTTAATTAGAGATTTGAAACAGATTTGGAGGAAAAACATTGATACCATCCTAAGATCTTCTATTCTAGGACTAGTTCCTAGTTCTATTATGCAATTTAATTGAATGTCACAAAACCTTTACTCAAGAGTTATTGATTTCTTTTTCAAAGTAGTCTTTTGAGGGAGAGCTCTGTTTATGAAATGATGAGGAAATTGCAGAGGTACTTTAGGCCTTAAAATGATGTTGTCTTCTGTTCATATGGTTATAGATCAATTATGGATTTTAGAACAAGAAGAGGTTTGTGAATAATGAAGGCTGTTTTGTTAATCCTAACAACTGAAGTTAATCTAATGTGCAGTGGATGACAATCTGGATGTGGAATGCAAGTGCAATGAGTTAATCTAAGAATGAACTTAAGATGCCACTAATCTAAAACAATGCTAAACTACAAGTCATTATCAAACCCAAAATAAAATAACTGAATCATGAATTAAGTGCAATGAAACTCCGGAGCATCCTAACTATGCTATCATGCATTATTCTATGAAATTACACAATCTGTTTGTCCATCATTATTGATATTTTGGAATAATTCCTTATTTTGGAAGAGCAAGAACAATTCTGACTGTGTAATTGAGTGCAAATGCAAACATAAAGGACTGAAAGCAAATGAAAAACTAAGATATCATATCCATATCCTACTCGTCATTATGATGTCTTGGGAAAGCGTTTAAGAGCAAGAACAGAGATGATACTTAGTACAAACACACAACTAAATCATTCATTATCACGGTCATGTCTTGAACTTCTTAAGAATTTCTTGGAAGAGTTTCTTCTTGTGGAAGAGTGATTAGAACAAGTGTAACTGTGATGATGAACAACAAAAACTACAACTAAGTCCTACAATACTATAGCCATTTCCCATTCATCATTATAATCTATTGGAAGAGCTTCTTCTTGTGGAAGAATTAGAATGAGTACAACTACAGTAGCTAATTAAAAACAACTATGAATTCAACTTCTAATCCTACAATACTATAGTCATTTCCCATTCATCATTATAGTCTTTTGGAAGAGCTTCTTATTGTGGAAGAGTTAGAATGAGTACAACTACAGTAGCTAATTAAAACAACTATTAATTCAAATTCAAAACGTAAAGGCAGCTAGAAGACTTATCTAATTTACACAAAATAAATCCGTGCAAGAGGCAGGGGCCCTCTACCACCTGATGGAATTCAACTCCAAATTAAATCAATGCCTTCACAACAACACTGTCTGCTTCATTAAAGATGAAAGAACTTGAACATAACACTCTGCGTCTTCAGAAATGTAGCACAGAGTCTAAACAAAATCTAACATCAAATCTAACATCAAATCTAACATAGCTCTCGGTTTCCCAAGTGTTTATAAAGAAAATGCACATAACAAGACTTGCAACAATTCAGGAACACTGTCTTTCCTTATCGGAATCACATTAGGACTCTTGAAGTGGCTGCGTGAAGAGGAAAAAGACATCTGGACTGAGACAGTCCTAATAGAAGTCCGCTTTCCTAAATGTGTTCCCACGTTCCAAAACCGTACCCAGAATTCGTTTCTTCCTCCATGATGAGCAACGAACCATGTAGACATGACGTGGATTATGCCCATATGCGGTTTTCCTTGAGAGGCCACCTGGAACATACTCAAACGTGAAGGCAACTGCAGAATCGCCGGTTAGCTACGGAATGTCTGCATTCTGCAGCTAGTTCCGGTCAAAATGCTTTATAATGGCAAAAATCACAAAACTTAGCAAGTCAGTCATGTAAATCATTCTAGAAGTAATTTTAACTATATTCATTGATCAATTGGGTCTAGGATAGCAATGGACAAGGGAAAATGAGGTAAAATGAGGTGAAAGAAAGCACAATTTTGAGGCTCAACATAATCCACTCTTTCCCACTTCATATCAAATATGGGTGTCCATCACTGGAAGAGAATCAACACAATGCCAAAACCCCAATTGCACGCAAGGACCCATTAATCTAGGTCTCTTTGTTCGCAAACCTAATCATGAACCACCCTTTTAATAGGGTTATCACCTCCACCTCCTTATCCAGAGATTCTCCCCAATATTGTTCAATCCAATTAGCTATAAATTGAGTAGAGAAGAATTTTCCTCACACTATTCCCACCAGTATGGTCTCCAAGGCCACCATCGTCCGGTCTACTTGTATGTCCACTCCAAAAACTAGATTTGGGTATTCAAAGTTTTTCTTAATGGATTTTCCTTTTTTTCTTTTTAACCCTGATTGTTGATAGTTTTGGGGAAGTTCTGGAAGAGATGAAAACTTTGCGACATCCTCCCCCTCCTCTTTGAATATAAGCCCAAAAAACCCTTCCACTTGCACCACCCTGGTAGTACTAGCCCCAGGTACCTGTAAATCTTCCATAGACTCGGGAAATAAACCATGAGAGAAAACTAACTCATTATTCCCCTAACCCCTAAATGCACCTAAATCCCCTAAACCCTAAGCCCCCAATCCCTAACCCTTAACCCCTTAACCACTAACTCATTATTCTCCTAACCCCTGAACCCTAATCCTCTAACCCCTAATCCCCTATTCCCCTAACCCCAAATCCCCTAACATAAAAAATTATTTAATTAATCAATTAACATTTAGTCTAATTAGTAATTTTTAATTAAGTTTACTAATTCATAATTAATCAATTGACATTAATTATTACCGCATTTTTTCCTTTTTCCAGCAATATTGGCAAAATGCAATTCTTACAATTAAATCTTTTCAGCAATGCAAATGCAATTCTTACCACTTAATGCACTTCTGCGCACTGGCCTTGTAATTGTTTTTCAGTTCCATATTATCCATCAGTTGGAATGAAAGCATATCCCATGGAGGCAGTAGAGTAATAGAGGCCGGAAGTGGGGGCAACAGTATTGAACGACACTGCATTTAGAAATTTTCACATACGTTGGTTCATGGGTAAATTTGTCAACCCACAAAATGGTAATGACCTTTATTTTATTTTACAAAGACTGGTTAGCAATAGGACTATGTTTAGACTTACAATAGGACCTATTTCTTCTTTTGATCTAGCTTTCAACATTCTGTAGAAATTATTTTGTTGACATTTAAGAATATGGCCGATTATGCTTTCGTCTTGTCTTTAATTGTTTATTCTTACTCAAAATCGAGCTCTGGCTTGATACCTCTAATAACATATTCAGGGTGTTGATCCCTTCAGTGATCAAGTACCAATGTATGTGCACCTTGACATATAAATTTCAATTTATAGATTGCAGAGGTTTTTGCACCATTTGACTTCCCTATAGGAATCAATAAGATTCAAAATATGGGTATTTGATGACAGGAAATATGGACACATAAAATCATAACAAGTTCATTAATTAAACATGAAGGAATTATGTGAAGGGGAGCTTCTCATGCTTGCTTCTGGAGCTCTTTTATTTTTTATTTCCAAACTCATGTGCAGAAACCCTAGATATGTAATTCTAATAGCTGAAAATATAACAGAGCAAACTAACTAGAAATTTGTCCTACCTAAGCTAGACAACTATAAATGTTTTAAAAATCTACATCAAAATATCCTAACAACTAGCCAATACATATTCCTCTAGGAAAGTTGGCCCTATTACAAATCCCTCTAAATAAAATGAGAAAATAAAACTCTATCTACAATTTACATATAACTATTGGGCCTTTAAAAAAAATAGTACAGTTAGCACTGATGCCTCTGCATTAAAATACCTCAACGAAAAAATGTTGACCTCTTGGTAAATATGATTAATCCTCTAGGGTCCCAAAAAAAAATTTTGTTTCTGTGCATATGCACAATTGATGTTTCATTGACAAGCCAATTCCAGTCTCTTCCAAAAAAAATTTCCTTCTCTTCATCTTCCACGAGGACAGTATTTTCAACCTTGAGTACTGACAAATCTATGTTTACATAAAACATGTCATTTTTAAACATAGGAGACCTTCCAACATCTTTGGACGTCCTCTTCAGCAGTTCTTTTCTTTCCACTAGTGAATTTTATTAGACAAAGTTTCCTCTTCCTCCATTATGACAAATTCAAGTTCCCTTCTTCCTTCAGAGTTCAATTCCTTGGGAAGATATCATGACAACTATGTGTCATTTTCGTCCCTCATCATTATTGAAACCTACATCTAGATGCGACCTGTTAGATTTAAAAATTTAAGGTTCTTTGTCATTATTTAAAATCTTTGCACCCAAATTTCCATTTTTGTTTGAGTGTGTGCTCATGGTCTTCTCTTTGATGTAGGGTTGCAAAAGCTTTATCCAATTCTTATTGTCCATATTTTGCAGCTTTTTTTCCTTCCAACTTCAGCTTAGCATTCTAGATGCATACCTTTAAATCAACTATCCTATCCTGAAATGAATTAAATTCCATACAAATCAAAAATATCGATTTGATTTTTGTTTTTTAATCTCATCCTTTTTCATCCATTCATTTCTTTCAACAACTCAATTTATACATCATGATCCATGAGCTCTTCACTTAAACTTGTCCAGATGCCACTCTTAGAACTCTATTTTTTTTTTTTTTTGTGTTTCCTAAAGGAAACTCCATAACCTTTCATTCTTTATGGCAATTTGTAGTGATTTTTTCCCTTCATGACCTTCATGACCTGCACATGAGAAAACACATTAATTTCAAAATTTTGGAGATTTTGAGCCTTTTCAAATACTCCTAGTGTCATTTTCTGTTCCCCGAGATTCCCCATAGTCCATGAGACTTTTGATAAGTATCTCCTCTTCACCCTCATCCTCACTTTCACTCCTTTGCATAATACCTTTTGATGAGGGTTTATCTTTTCCATCAACATCATTGTTCCCATTTTCCATTATGAAAGTCTCTTTTGTGCTACCAGTTTCTCCTCGGTGACCTTATTCCAATATCTCACTAGCATCATCAATGAGGCCTTCTTCACACTCAATGAGACATTTCACTAGTGTGTCATCAAGATCATTTATTGGCAGCCATCCATAAACCTTAATGTTTGTCCATATCCACACTGATATATTCGATCATGAGTCATGTCTTCTGTCAGAAATTGATTCATCAAACTTCCTCATATGTTCCACCGTTATGCCATGCTGCTTTCCTTTGAATCATCTTCAAGGATCATACATCCTTACTCATGATTAGTAGCCCTGCACAAATTCATCCAGGAAAACATATACATCTGAACTTTTGAAACAAAATTTACCTCAGTGATGATCATGACATCTTACCGTAGGTATCAACATCCTTCATTCATGTTGACACATCTCCCCAGGTTATTTATTATCAAGGTTTCTATCTCTTCCATTAGAGACTTCATATTTTTCTGGGAGATATTTCTAGTCAAATCTTCTTGGTCTTCTTGGATGTTGATTGCTTCTCCCTGGTTTCATATCTTTGTAATCTCTTCCTTTCACCACACATATCTTTCTTAACAACTTTCAATCAGAGTTCCTTGATTATAGTTGTCCACCTCATACTCCATATGAGGATATATTATGTTGATTTCATCTAGTGTGACTTTATGATTTCCTGTATCCTTACAGAGGAGGAGATCCTTTTTCCTTGATCATGTTCCTAGTGATCTATATTACCTGCAACCATTCGACATGTCAATATAATATTAAATACAAGTATACATACCTAATTTTTCCTTCATGTCATCTATGTTCCTTTTATCAACTTCCTAGATTGAAAGATCTTTAATCCCTTTATCTATTCTTGTGTCATCATATCATCATTCACGAATTTCATAAGTTGGATTTTTTTTGAAACACTTGCTTCTTCTCTGTATCGGTGAATCTTCTAATGAAGAGTTAATTAGAGAATCTTGATGATATTAAATATCCCTACTTGATAGATGGTTCCCTTTTTATGCATGATGCGACTTGCTCTAGATGACTTATTTTTCTTCAAAATTTTAAGTGCAAAAACTATTTCCCTCAACTTGTCTTCTTCCATAAAAACACTAAGTTGTTGAATGAGGTAACTTACTTATCCCATAAATTTTGTTACCCTCGTGATCACATGAGTTCTTGTTTCAAATTATGTCACACCACATCCTATTATTTATTGTAGACATATCTTATGCAGGATCTAGGAGCCATAAAGAGAGTTATTGTTAGGGAGACCAATCTTTAATGATCTGTTACTCCCTCTTTCTATGGAATTATTTCTTCCACCCTTTTCGGTGTCATGAAATTTCTTTCCTATATTTGACTTTATCCTTTGAGGACCATATTTTCTTGTATTATTCATAATTATTCTTCTAGCTCATTTTGTGTCTCCAATATTGTTCATGTGAGAAAGCCTTAAGAGTTTCTTTCCATGAATTCAAAGGAGACCCTTATCTATGACTTTATTTATGAGGACTATGAATATTCTCCTTATTTCATGCAAGGAAATTTGATAATACAACCATCTTATTTATCTCCATGCACAAAAAAGTCATTTAACCAAAATTGATTATGAAAATGAAAGATACTTTCTTGGCAAGTGAAGAGAAGATCTTCACCTTGATGCTTCCTTGAATGATCTTATTCTTAACCTGATCCAAACTATGTGGTATGACATCCATTTGTGTAGCTGAACTTTAAGACTGTATTCTTCCGAGGTTGTGACAACCACTGGTAAGTTGAGATCATGTCATTGAGTTCAAAGATACATAAGAAATATCTTTACTGGAGGAAGCACCGAATCATATATATAGAATAGAATCAATATTGTAAGTGCCCTTTATTATCTTAGTTTTAGTACTGAGATTGGTGGGATTTCACGATGTACTACAAGCTCTTACTGTGATAGCATTAATCATACCAAATTATGATAGTATCACAGTTCTATCACTATGGTAGTACTAATGACCAGATTCTTGTTTATTTAGTCATGCCGATAATGTCACTATGATATGTGATTACCCTCCGAACTGTAGTATATCACTTAAATTTTCAGAATAAATCTGAGCTGTGGAGATGTATGTAGGCCTAGACTGTATTCAGGATACCTGTGTTACATCACTTAAAATACATGTATGCCAAGAATGTGGAGATACCGTGACTGTGTGCATGTAAGTATTAGTATATGGGTAATACTCCTTGATTGAGATCCAAGCGTGTTTAACACTTCTTCTTAGCCTACCTTTATTTTCCTATATTTGGTTGCCCAAGATAGAATAGGATATGTCCTCAATGGTATTGTCTCTCCACATTCTCCTTTATGCACTAGGTTGTAGACAAGATTTACCGAGAGTTTATCCCTTTCTTCACATGCTTTAGTGGCCTCTCCTACTGTGGTATGTCTCTTTCTTTATTTGCACTGCAGCTTGGACTTGTATTACAAAATTAAACCCAAACAAGGATCTTCTATCCTTCACTGTATAGGCTTATCACTTTGCTGTAATGTCTATCTTCTAAGCACCAATACACAGACTCTCAACTCGCACTTTAACTGTAGACTGATCCAAACCTTTTGGTCTGCCTAACCCATCCAAAAATATCAGAGGTAACCCATTGAAGAACTCAGAGAATAAATTCCAAAATTTTGTTCTACAATAGATCCGCAATATTCTTGCAGTGGATCCGAAATATTGTTCCTTTTCGTGCACAAATCAACAGGGTATTTATAGTTGTTTCTGTTAGTTAACTAGCCAACCTACCATCTGACTTGTCCATGGTGAATAGGCTGACTAGATATGGTTTATTCCAGCGTTGGAGAGTTGATTATTCACAACATTTAAGGCTTGTCTTTCATCGTTGCATAGAGGGTTGTTGTAAGCTTCTTCCACAAGGTCTTGGAGAATATTTTGATACTTAACTCAAGCCTAATGGACATAAAGAATATTTCCGTATACTTAATAAATCATGCTCATGAAACCCATGAACCACATACAACAAAAATATATATTGCTTTGAATTCTTCTTTTACATAATTACATAGTCAACATGAAGATTGACATGGTTACACTTTTCAACATTTTGAATAACAAATTTGTATTCAAAAAGACTTATACTTGGATTTAATTCCCCTATAAAAAAAAGTGGTCACAATATCCTTCAACCAACTCAAGACTTGCTAGAGGTCTATGTCATTGACAAACCAATTCCATTCTCTTCCGAATAAATTTTCCTACTCTTCCTCTTCCACGAGGACAGTCTTTTCAACCTTGAGTACTGACAAATCTATGTTTACATAAAAAATGTCATTTTTAAATAGATGAGCCCTTCCAACATCTTCTGACGTCCTCTTTAGCAGTTCTTTTCTTTCCACTGGTGACTTTTATTAGATAGAGTTGCCTCTTCCTCCATTATGACAAATTCAAGTTCCCTTCTTCCTTCAAAGTTCAATTCCTTGGGAAGATATCATGGCAACTATGTGTGGTTTTATTCCCTCATCATTATTGAAACCTACATCTAGATGCAATCTGTTAGATTTAAAAATTTAAGGTTCTTTGTCATCATTTAAAATCTTTGAACCCAAATTTCCATTTTTGTTTGAGTGTGTGCTCATGGTCTTCTCTTTGTTGTAATGTTGCAAAACCTTTATCCAATTCTTATTGTCCACATTTTTCAGCTTTATTTTCTTCCAAATTCATCTTAACATGCTAGATGCATACCTTTAAATCAACTATCCTATCCTAAAAAAAATTATATTCCATACAAATAAAAAAAAAAATGATTTGAATTTTTTTTTTTTTTTTAATCTCATCCTTTTTCATCCATTCCTTTCTTCCAGTAACTCAATTTCTACATCATGCTCCATGAGCTCTTCACTTAAAATTGTCCAGATGCCACTCTTGGAACTCTATTTTTTTCTGTCTCCTAAAGGAAACTGCATAACCCTTCCTTCTTTATGAAAATTTGTAGTGATTGTTTCCCTTCATGATCTTCATGACATGCACATGAAAAAACACATTAATTTTAAAATTTTGGAGATTTTGAGCCTTTGAAAATATTCCTAGTGTCATTTTCTATTCCTTGAGATTCCCCATAGTCCATGAGACTTTTGATAAGTATCTCCTCTTCACCCTCATCCTCACCTTCAATCCTTTGCATAATACATTTTGATTATGGTATATATTTTCCCTCAACATCATTGTTCCCATTTTCCATTATGACAGTCTCTCTTAATGGTTTATAGCACCCGTTCTCTTCCTACTATCGGTTTTGAGATGCAGTCCTTACACCCACTTATTTTTTTTGGAAATTTTGTTCTTGATTCTTCTTTTGATTTATATAAAGTTCACCCACTTTAAATATGAAAGGCCATCTAGTGACCTCTAGTATTTTTGCTACCAGTTTCTCCTCGGTGACCTTCTTCCAATATCTATAGCATCATCAATGAGGCCTTATTCACACTCAATGAGACATTTCACTATTGTGTCATAAAGATCATTTATTGGCAGCCACCTATGATACTTTGGACTTTGCACACAGTCCACGACACTCTCAAACAACCTCTCATTATCTTCTTCTCTGAAGATGTCACCTCTCACTATTTCACAAGTGTGAAGTGTTTAGCTATAGAATTAGTTGCACTCAGTTCTTCCTCTCTTATTGAAGTAATAAAAAAGTGCTTCAAATCTTTTCCTGGCGTCTTAAGGATGTTCTTCTTGAAACCCTACTATTTAACAAGCAACTTGAACCTTCTTTTTAGTTCCAATCTCTATCTCTAGTGTTCTCATTCTAGCATCATATGACAACTGTGTTTCTCACTCTCCATATGACCCATATGACATATAACGACAATGATTTGTATGAATTATATCCTCGAAACCAAAGTGTAAGGCATGAATCAATAGAGGACCTATCCCATGATACGCTCATGTTAAGGATATGGCCTACACCTAACCATATCGCAGCTACAAAGGGTCAGTTTGAGAATCATACATCGTGGAGCCAAGGGGTGGCCATATTGGTTTCCCATCCTTATAAATGCACCTCTAACTTGTTGTGTTGTATGTTGATATGAAAACTTAGAGAAGACATTGTCTTAATATTTCTGATTTACTGTTTACTCTCTTTAAACTCGAATGTCATTTGATGGTAAATTTGTACTCTTTAATGCACAAAGTTTATGTATTAGAAAGGTAAATTTAGAAATTATTTTAGTTTTCATTTTGTGTTTTCAAGTTAGATATTGTTTTCAAGATTTCAAATTTCTAATTTTATTGCAATGTGTTAAATTGATCATGGCAGTACAGGAGCAACCCCTGGATAGGTAAACAAATAACAATTTCAGTTTCATATTAGTTTCTTTATCTTTAACAATTTTTTTATATATTTCATGATTCTTATTATTTTATAATGTGGCAGGATGATCTTGAAAAGGGGCCAGCTGAAGAACATGTAAAGTGCCAGCCTTTCTCTATCTTCAGGTATTTTATTTCTTTAAATAAATGAAACAATGTTAATTTTTTTTAAATATGCAGACGCCTCGCCATGGTGCACGTGATGATTCCCTCAATGAGGAAGAGTTGTCTTCATCCCCATGTCCATTGGTGTTGCTGCGAAAAAAGACGCTAAAAGCAACCAAGGAACTTGAGCGTTTGGTAGAAATTGTGCCTAAAACACCTATTAGGAAAAATTATAAGACAACTTATGACCTAGCTAAAAACATATAAGGTAATAAAAAAAAATCAAAAGGATATTTTTATTGTTCTGCATGAGATCAATTGTGATAGGTTGATTTTTAATTTTTACATTAACTAAACTAACAAAAAAATTATTTTGTATTTAGCATTTTCTAGGACCAGATGTCCCTGGTGTTGATGGTAGTGGGACACAAAGGCAAGAGATTCCTGAGGAACCCTCTCTTGCACCTTCTATGACTTTAGGTAGCAGCCAAGAAACACACCCAGCCCAAGAAGACACGCAACCAATCGTTGAATGTGTTAGCATTGATGAGGCTAGTATGACCAACTTTATTATTACATTTCCTGGAGCTACATGTGTCACCTCCACGGAGACCATTCCTGACACGTTTTTGGTGAACAATGAAGGTGTTCCTATAAATATAGTACAACTCCCAAGTAAGTTTTAATATTTTAACTGTTTCATGTACTCTATATAAAACATATTTTATCATGATTATTATTTTTAAATTAATGATAATATCTTTTTCTGTGTAGGAAACAATGATTTATACAGGGCCTTGGAGAGCAAGGCATTGGTAATTTTTGCCCCAACCATACGTACAAGGTGGAATTCCTAGAATTCCAACCTGAAAAAAGAACTTCTAGATTATCTAGAAGGCCTTTTTGGGGTGGGCACATTTGATAGAACAACGGTTGCCCGTGAAGTTGGAAAATATTTGAAATATACCCGGGACACCTATAGGACGCACTTGCAAATTAACTCTAGATGCGGGCGTCCTCTCATAGTTCCAGAGAGGGAGTGGAGAGCACTCATTGATAATAGAAAAGAGAAAAATGCCAAGAAAGAAGGAAAAATGCTAACTGGACCCACAAGGTAAATTACAACTTCAATTCAATAGCTTTAATTTCATCTATGTCTAAAATAAAAGTGTGCTACATAACTGAATTCAATCTTTTGATGATAGGTTGCCTGACACCTCAAAGGCAACCAAAGATAGGATTGAAAAAAAAGGCCATCACAAGCTAGGCCAATGCGACTACTTGAAATTAGCCGCAATAATTGTAAGTAGCTAAACATCTTATAATTAATTGTATCGCCTTCCAACATTTTTGTAATTGCATCAAATAACATTAAAAATATACAATAAAATGTAATGTAGGGTGATGAATTTGGAATGAAAACCATAGAGGAAGACAGAGAGATCGCTTTCCGTTCCGGCTATCAAGCCATAGTTGAACTTCGTAGAAGCTTGGGACAAGTCCCAAGATCCAGAATGCCTGATAAGGTAAAACGTTAACTTTTCAATATGTTTGTTTTCGTCCATAAATTTAATGTCTAACATCTTTTTTTAAATCAGGGGAGCAACACTTTGAACAAGCCAAATAACCCAGGTGTAGAGAAGTGCGTTGAGAGTGAAATATTGCAAGAAGTACATGGTCCTCACATGCAACCTAATCATTCAGTGGGGACTAGGTCGACAATGCTACTATCAGTGAGGGCCACGATGATAATTAATTTATACTTATAATTTTTTGTAATTATACCTTGAGGGTTGTGTCCTCATAACGTTTTTTTGTTTAAATGACAGAGAATGTTGTACTTGAGCATCCTACCACTAGAGAGGAACACAGGGCAACTGTTTCAACGGTGACAACTAGTGCACTAGGTAAATAATGTCATTGTATTTTTTTTTATTAATATTACTGAACTAGTTCAATGATATTTAAAAACTGACAATTAAAATTTAATATTATTTATTTTTGTAGGTGATGCCCCGTCACTACATGTTAGGTCCCTATATTAATAGTGTAGTCCCTTATTATGTTAGTGTAGCCCCCCTTATTGTGTAGAAATTTGAATAATTTGTTGAATCATTCACCGAGATTATCCTGATTATACACTATTTAAGCTTCATGCATAATACATAACCTCTTCTACAATTGATCATCAATATGCGGAAATAGAAAGCAGTCGCATGCGCTCATTAAAACATAATCAAGCACACATATCAACACAGGATGTAATGGGGAAAGAAATAGCTGAAAACCGCCAAATATCTATATAGTATAATGATAGAGAACATGTAACAATACATAGCACAATACTCCTCACAAGTACTCAGTACTATCTCCAAAAATTTACACACAAACTAACTGAGATTTGAACAAGTCATGGGTTCAAATCTCCTCCACAAGTCTGCCTGCCTCTACTGCGCAATCCAAGTTGATTAATGATGAGATCCAAGTTCAAATCCCACTAGCTCCAACTGCGCAATCCTCATTGGCAATCTCCATCAATGTGTGTGCAAATCTCATGCACAGCCAATAGTCACAACTGATAGTAGACTCACCCTTTCACCCACCTCTAACACTGGTCTCCACTAAACTGTCCATGCATTGCAGTTAACTGATGTGTTCTTTAGTTGATTTATGAGTTAATAATTAGTGAATTAATTATTAATTAATTCACACCACTCATCACTAGTGTATTTTTTAGTTAGACTAAATACAACTAGTTCAACTAAGTTAAACCGAACACAACTCCACCAACTGTCTCATCAACTCCACCAAACTATGCCACTTGAGTCCTAACTGAAGTCAACCATGCAATAGCTCAACTAACCCTTAGAAAAAGCATATTTCCTTCTATCAGCTGCATGTGCCACATCCAAGCATCAAACTGAAGTGCTCCAAGAGGATAAGATAATGTTTATAGTCTAAATATTATTAAGGGTTAATAATATTTGACTGTTCTATTTTTAGCTCGGTAGTCTAAAAATAGAAACCGCCCAATGTCTAAAAATAGAGGTCCATCTATTTTTACCAACTTGACCAATCATCCATAAATAGCATCCTGCAACTCATAGACCATGATCCATATGTCTAAAAATAGACATAGTCTAAAAATAGACTTTGCAACAAAAATCACCTGTGTGGCCCCCACCTAGTTTAGGTGATCACTTTCCAACTAGGATCAGGAATGATGTTTCAGGATGCCTCCTTCACTGTTTCTTGTTGCAATCTTCAACACTCCCTCTCAACAATAAAGGACTGTCTTTGCATGCGACATGCAACTCCATGCATTCACCCTGCAACCTTCACAAGCGCCATGCAACTCCATGCATGCGACATGCAACTCCATGCATTCGCCATGCACCCTTTGCATGCGCCATGCAAACTCATGCATGCACCATGAAACTCCATGCATGCACCATGCACCCTTTGCATGCAATATCTCCAAAACAGAAAGGCCTCCAAACAACTCAATCAATCTGATGCGCCATGCAACTCCATGCATTTATCATCAAAGTCTTCGACTTCTGCTGGTACCACTGCACATGTCATCAGGAACCACTGCGCTGTTGAACTCTTGCACCCATGCACTCTGCACTTGCTGTCAACTCTGATCCGTGCTCCAGTATCCGACATTGTCACTTTGATCTGCCTGCATCAATCCAACTGATCATGCTACTGCTGCGCTATGGGCACCTCGTAGCCAGGTTCAATTCATGAGATCCACACCATCTCCATGAATCCTGCCCAGAAATCTCCTCTTGGGATTACTCATGCATGTCGCCCCACCTCTCACTTGGTGGTATAGCTGCATGCACTCCCTCTGCCCATCTGGCACGAAATTTCTCTGCATGAGTGGTTTCTTCCACTCCATGATCCTCATCTTGTGGCTGCTCCACATCCCGAGGTTCACTCTTACCTGCATGCAAAACTTGCTCCCTCTCAAGCATCAATTGCATGTCTTTCATGCACTTCCCAACAGTAGGAAGCTCCGTAGACATCCCATCTACTTCAAGTCTATAGAGATTCTTTGCTCGAATCCCAACCTTCTTGACTTGTCCTGTTGCCTTGTGCCGAAGGAAAACTTTTCCTTCACTGAAGACAAATTCATACCCTTTATCCTCTAACATTGTGACTGAGATCAAATTCTTCTTTAAACCTGGAACATGCACTACATCTTGTAAAAGAATGAGTTTACCTGACTCCCTCTGAAAGGTTATGGTACCAATGCCGGTCACATTGTATCATCCATTGTCGCCCAACTCAACATGCAACTGGAGATATTTCTCCACCAAGTCACTAAAAATATTCACATCTCCCGTCATGTGAAAGGAAGCGCCACTATCAAAATACCACCCCGATCCCAATGCACTAGAAACCATGCATGCGATCAATGAGAAGTCCAGCTCAAATTGTGAGGCAAGAGCCTCACCAGTTGTAGCTCCAGCAGCCTGCTTGTTCTTCTTCTTCTGTGGACAAGTCATGGTGTAATGTCCATGATTGTGACAGTGAAAAAACTTCACTTTGGACATGTCACACTCTTTACCATCCGCACCAGATTGAGAAGCATTCTTCTTTCCCTTTCCCTTCCTTGCTTTGGCAGCCAAAGCGCAATCTTATTCATCAGATGCCTTTGATGAAGATCCGTCTCTGGTATTCCGCCTTATCTCCTCTTGCACAAGATCTGACCAAAGTCGCTCCCATCCTGGCAATTTCTCTCGACCATTGACAGAATCCTGATAGGCATGCCAACTCTTCGGAAGACCAAGGAGAGCCAAGCTCACCAATTCCTCATCATCGACAGTCACCCCCACACTTCCCAGATCATCCCTGCATTGGATGAACTTTGTGAGGTACTTCGGCATACTGTTGCCTTTCTCCATCTTAATATGTCTGAGTTTATCCTTGAGCGCCAACTTCCTCTCGTCGCTCTTGCTTTGGAATAAATCTGTCAACGCTTTCCACATCAAGTATGGAGAAGCTTTTCCATGCATGTTGGATACAATGTGATCCTTCATGCCCTCCAACAGAATTCTTCGACATTTCGCCATCTTCTTTTGCCAAGCCTCAACTTGACCAGCATCAGTAGGCTTTGGGATCTCAGCTTCTATGAAATCCTTCAGCGCGTTATGATCTAATACCACCTCCATCTGGTCCTTCCGGTAGAAATTTGAATAATTTGCTGAATCATTCACCGAGATTATCCTGATTATACACTATTTAAGCTTCATGCATAATACATAACCTCTTCTACAATTGATCATCAATATGCGGAAATAGAAAGCAGTCGCATGCGCTCATTAAAACATAATCAAGCACACATATCAACATAGGATGTAATGCGGAAAGCAATAGCTGAAAAATCCATATTATTGTTCTTTTTGTACCCCTGTAACTCCAATATTGTTATTATTGTGCCCTTAAATTATTATTGTTAGGTCGGCTAGGATTACATTGTGGCCCCAATAGGATTACATTGTGGCCCCATGGACTCCTATATATAGAAGGAGGTTTTGGTCATTTGTATCATCCAAGAATTTTTCATTTATGTAATGTCTTGGAGGTTTCCCCCTTGAAGTGGCTTATTTCTAAGGTGTTGATATCTCTTTTCTTCTATTTTTGGAGCTGGTGTCACAACATTTGGTATCAGAGCTTTGGATTCTAGGGTTTCACTGCTCTAAACAGGTCATCGTGGATTTTTTGCTATAACGCTTTTTCAACAAAGGTTTAGAATCTGAAATTTTTAGGGTACGAAGTTGAAATCCTGAGGAAATGCGTTGAAAAATTTCAGAGCTTGGTTCACAATATTTTCAGAGATATAATCTGTGGAAGGTAGTGCTTTTTAAGGCTCTCGAATTTCATCTCAAAGAGGTGATCGTGGGAAAAGATTCATAACTCTCTCTCTGAGCATCGGATTGGAGTTCTGTAAAAAGTGGTCACAAGTACATCGACTGTAGTTTCTTTGCTATCAATTTCAGAGCCGAAGGACAAAAAAGTGACACGTGGAAAGTCATACAAGTTCTCTCTACTGAACCAGTCCATAATTAGGTCATTGTGGGAGATTGGACATAACTTTGCCTTGGAGAATCCAAATCAGGTTAGACCTATGGCATTTGAAAGAGAATTCAGAGGGCTACCTCAGTGCCAAATTTTAGATATTGAAGAGCCACAATCATAGAGATAATCCAATTTCAATATCAAGCTCCTCAAAAGCGAGAAAAAGGTGTGTATATTTTTTCCGAATTGCATAAGTCTTGTTTTAAGAATCAATTTGAATTGATTAGAAGGGCATATTGTAGAATAGATATCAGTATTGGGTTGTAAAAAATTCCCCATAAAAATAATTCAACACCCATTAAGCCTTCAGAAGGCTTTACTATGACTCATGAAGATGAAGAATTGCAACATGATGTATCAAAATTACAAGAGCAAGTGCACCAAATTTTTCTCTCGCAAAGAGCAGCAAAAAATGAAATGGAAGTTTTAAATAAAGGTGTGGAAGCAAAGATGGATGGGTTGAATAATAATATGGATGGTTTGAAGAAAGGCGTAGAATCTAAGATATATGGCATGGAAGCTGGCATGGAATCTAAGATGGATGACATGGAAGCTAAGATCGATGAAAAATTGGAAAACATGAAGAATGATCTAAAAGCAGACATGGAAGGTTTGACAAAGTTGATACAAGAAATGTTTCCTAATGGTGAAAAGATAGTAGAGGAAACTCATGATGAGAACAAAATAAATGTTAATCGTGATTTCATAAACTCTAATGTTGGCTGGAAGAACCACCATATTCCAAAAATGGATATGAGGAAGTTTGATGGAAAGGATCCTGTAACATGGATACTACAGATGGAGCAATATTCTGATCTCCATAATGTGCAAAACACACAAAAGGTACGCATTGCAACTTTACATTTAGAACAAAATACATTTGTATGGTATCGATGGCTTTGCTCCCGTAAAAAAATTGTCACTTGGTCAATTTTTACGGAGGAAATGATAGCACATTATAAGGATACAAAGAGAAACACCTTCTTTAGCCAATTGATAAATCTCAAACAAAAGGGTTTAGTGGGGGAGCACATTGAGGACTTACAAAAATTGAATATAAGGGTAACTGATATTCCAGAGGAACACATGATTGATATCTTCATAGGTACTTTAAAGGATAACCTCCAACATGAAGTTTGCGTTTTGGAACTTGATTCATTAGAGAAGACATTCAGGCTGGAAAGAAAAATTGAATGTAAAATTATGGCGACAAGGAAGCCTACCACTCACTTCTATAAAGAAGAAAGTGTTGTTATGCCTAGATTTCCACAACCTACAAGGTTGACACCACAACAATTGGAAGAAAAAAGAGCAAAAGGGCTTTGCTACAGTTGTGATAGAAAATACACTAAAGGTCATAGGTGTGCTGAGAAGAAATTATTTTACATAGATTGTGAAGAGGAAGAAGAAAATGAACAAGAAGAGGATATACACCAGGAACCAACCCTAGAAGAAGAAAAAATGAGTTTGACCATATCATGTAATGCATTGGCAGGAATTACCACTCCTAAAACTCTCAAGATAGAAGGGCATATCAAGAAGAAAAAGGTAATAGTGTTGATTGATTCGGGTAGTACCCATAATTTTATTCATTATAAGGTAGCCAAGGAATTGAATTGTTTCCTATACCCAGCACCAGAATGTCAAGTGATGGTTGCAAATGGAGGAGCTATAAATTGCTCTGAAAAATTCCATAATATCAAGCTAGCCATGGGGAAATATGTATTGAATATTCCAATGCTTTCCATCCCAATGGGAGGTGCTGATGTTGTACTAGGAGTACAATGGTTACAATCTTTAGGGATAGTAGCTTTTAATTTTCAAGAACTTTTCTTGAATTTTTTTTCGGAAGGAAAGGAAATCGAATTATGGGGTATCACAGGGAAGCCAGGAAAGATAATAAGCTCTAATGTCATGACAAAGCTTCTAAAGAAAGAACAATGGGGCATAATTGCACAATTATGCTCACTAGAAGTTCCAACATCAAAATCATCTATTTCTCCATATCTCCAGAATGTCTTGGACAATCATTCCAAGGTGTTTGATACTCCCAAAGGACTCCCACCTATTCGTGATCATGATCATGCTATTCATTTGGTTCCAAGAAGTGTTCCGCCAAACATCAGGCCTTACAGATATCCGTATGTCCAAAAGAGCAAAATTTAACGTATGATTGCAGAAGTGTTAGAGGCTGGTATAATTCAACCTAGTCAAAGTTCTTTCTCTGCTCTAGTAGTATTGGTACACAAAAAAGATGGATCATGGCACATGTGTATGGATTATAGGGAGCTCAATAAGCTCACTATTAAAGATAAATTTACCATTCCTATGATTGATGAATTATTGGATGAATTACATGGAGCAATTTATTTTACCAAGTTGGATCTTCGTTCAGGATATCATCAAATTAGAATGAAGACTGAAGATATTCCGAAAACAACATTTCAAACTCATGAAAGTCATTATGAATTTTTAGTCATGCCTTTTGGCCTTACCAATGCACTTCTACATTTCAAGGGTTGATGAATTCCATTTTCAAACCCTTCCTTAGAAAATTTGTGCTAGTACTTTTTGATGATATACTAATCTAGAGCAGGTCTTGGAAGGATCACGTTGAACATGTTGATAGGGTGCTCAAACTATTGGAGGAGAAACAATTATATGCAAAAACATCCAAATGTTTCTTTGGAGTACAAGAGGTGGAATATCTGGGTCATATTGTATCTCATGAGGGTGTTAAGGTAGACCCTAACAAAATTAAAGCCATTAAGGAATGAAAAGTCCCCACAACCATAAAGCAACTGCGCGGATTTCTTAGGTTAACAGGGTATTATCAAAAGTTTGTTAAGAATTATGGGAGAATAGTAGAACCTCTAACAACACTATTGAAGAAAGATGCATTTTCATGGACTCCTGAAGCAACTAAGGCCTTTGAACATCTTAAAGAGGTAATGTGCCTAGCACTAGTCTTAGCTATGCCAGACTTCACAAAAAACTTAATTGTGGAATGTGATGCCTCAGGAAATGGAATTGGTGCTGTTTTAATGCAAGAAGGAAGACCCATTTATTTTGAAAGTCGTTCAATCAAAGGAAAGTATTTACAAAAGGATATTTATGAGAAGGAAATGTTGGCAATACTACATGCACTAAAGAAATGGAGACCTTACCTAATGGAAAGACACTTCAAGGTAAAAAATAATCATGATAGTCTTAAACAATTTTTGGAATAAAGACTATCTTCAGAAGAGCAGCAAAAATGGGTCACAAAGATGTTGGGTTATGACTTTGAAATTGTCTAAAAAAAAGGGAAGCTAAATGTTGTTGTAGATGCACTCTCAAGAAAGGATGAAGAGGTGGAAGCATTTCTTTGTGCCATTTCAATTATCCAACCAGATTGGATAACCAAAGCAAGGGATGAATGGAAGAAGGATGAAGAAGTGTGGACTCTCATTCAAAAGTTGCAGCAAGATCCTAGTACATCTGATACATTTAGTTGGAAAAATGATTCCTTATGGTACAAATATCGCTTGTATATTTGCAAGAATTCCAAACTAAAACAAAATATTCTTTTGGAATTGCACACTTCTCCTTTAGGAGGACACTTGGGATTTTTAAAAACTTACCACAGGGTGAAGAAAGAATTTTTTTGGGATGGGCTTAAATATGATATTCAAAAGTTTGTGGTAGAATGTTTGGTTTTCCAACAAAATAAAGTTGAGACAATTAATACCTCGGGTCTTCTACAACCTTTATCCATTCCAAGTCAATGATGGGAGGAGATTTCAATGGATTTTATCACAGGTTTACCGAAGTCTGAAGGAAGGAGCGTCATCATGGTAGTAGTTGATAGACTTACCAAGTATGCACACTTTTGTGCATTATCTCATCCATTTAAAGCGAGTACAGTTGGTACTGCATTTATGGAAAAAATTCAAAAGCTACATGTAAACCCGAAGATTATTGTAAGTGACAGAGATCCCATTTTTACAAGAAATTTTTGGACGAAATTATTTTCTTGGTTGGGTACTCAACTAGTTCATAGCTCATCTTATCATCCTCAATTCGATAGTCAAATAGATATAGTGAATAAATGTTTGGAAGGATATCTTCGTTGTTTTGTATCTGATATGCAAGCACAATGGGTCAAGTGGTTACCTCTCGTTGAATTGTGGTATAACACTTCCTTCCATACTGCAGCAAAAATGAACCCATTTATGGAAATTTATGGATATCATCCACCATCCATCACATCTTATTTAAGGGAAAATTCTAGGGTTCAAGAGTGGAGGATCACATCGAGCATCAACAAGAAGTTCTCCAACTCTTAAAGGATAACCTAAATTTGGGACAAAATCGAATGAAAAACAGGCAGATCAACATCGCAGTGAGAGAAATTTTGATGTGGGAGACTGGGTATTTTTATGGCTACAACCATACAAAAAAATGTCCCTCAAGCAAGCTAAGAAGGATAATAAATTATCGCCAAAGTACTATGGTCCTTACAAGGTTTTGCAAAATATTGGTACTATGGCATACAAATTGGAGCTTCCTGCTTCTTTGCGAGTGCATCCAGTTTTCCATGTTTCATGCTTAAAAAAGGTTATAGGGGACAAACTTCCGGTTCAAACAATATTTCCGGAACTTGATGAGGAAGGAAAAACCATATTCGAACCTGAAGCAGTCACGGAAACAAGAACTTGACAACTACGAAATCGATCAAATTCAGAGTATCTCATCAAATGGAAGAACTTACCCACTGAAGATTCTACATGGGAGGATGAGAATTTTATACAAAAGCACCCAGAGTTATTGAAGCGTTGAGGACAACACTTGTTTGAAGGAGAGGGGCATGTTAGGTCCCTATATTAATAGTGTAGTCCCGTTAGTGTATCCCCCCTTATTTTTATTTTTGTACCCCTGTAACCCCAATATTGTTTTTTTTTTTTTTTTTTTGTAAGTAAGTAGGATCAATATATTATGATATGAACAGAGGTTACAGCTTTGGTGCGCGAAGACTTATGGCTTTGATAACGGAGAGGCCTACTTCGCTTCGATCTTACAAAGGACTGAGTTTTTACATAGCTGAGCAGTAGCTTGAACTTTGACCATCTTAGTCCTTAAAACAAAACTGCAGGGCTGCCACGCAGGGTCACCCTTTGATTGCAAAACTAGATCAAAATATTGCTGTAGGCCATAGAGGCCTTTTACAAGCCGAGAATTGACTGTAAAAAGACTGTAAGGAAACATAGGACATGAAACAGAGATTAACCAGTTGACAGAAAACAATAGGGAAAGCTGAGCCAATAGATAGTTGGAGTGGAAGCACCCGAGTGACCCCCTTCGACCGAAGTGACGCCTTCACCGCCTGTGGTGGGAGCCTGTGGCTTGAACCGTCTGATCACGGTGGCCTGCGCATCGTCCAAAGGAAGCTCGATGGAGACATGGTGAACGTGGTGGAGATATATTTCAAAGCGGCAGACGAAATTTTCCAGGGCCGTGCCATGCTGTTTTAATTCCGCGGTCAGCGAGTTAAATGCAACCTCCAGTTTGTCGAGGTGGGCAGTGTTTTGAGCCGATGCCATGGAAGTCGCCGCAAACGTCTCCTTTACTACTGCCCCTTGCATGGCTATGGCCTTGGCCAACATCGTTTTCACTTGCCAAGCGACGACTTGTGTTTGCACAAATTGGGTCTGACGTGTGGATGGAGTTCCAGGGTCCACGAGCCAATCAACCTCCTCACTAATGTTAGTGTCGTCCGTGTGTGTTCGAGCCATTTCCACTTCTTCCTCCAGCACCTCGATAGTCGGCTTACCGCGTTTAGAAACCGAAGCCTCATAACAGTCCATGGCCCTTTTGAGGGCTTGTGAGGCTTTGATGCTTCTTGGATTCATTTCCGCCATGGCACTTGAGACTGTTCTTGCACCGATCACTTTGTGTGAGCTGAAATCTAGATTAGAAGAGGAGTCTGCAGATTGAAAATCCAACGCAGGAATGATATAGAAAGGTTGCGGGGAGGAGATAATAAAGAAAATGGAGAAGGGTTGAAGCGTGCTACGGGGAAGCCATTTATGGCCATAATTGAGGGAAAGTTGCCTAAACGTACTGCCGCCAAGGCTGGGTGAATGGTCGGAGTTGTCCGTTCTGCCATGTAATCCTTCACACACTGTCATCCTGTGCTTAAAGCACTTGGTGGAGCTTTTTCCTCTGCCATAATTCCTTCTCATTAAGGACGGCTGATTCCGATGGCTTCTCGTTAACCTCTCCTGCGTTTGCTGCTTGACTGGCGCAATCACCATACCGTTAAGCCTGATTTTCTGATGATGACTGATCTGCCGTCCGTCCTACGGAATCACCTGCATTCAAGTCCTTCCTTGATATTGCGCTGCATTGATCCCGAAGCTTATCATTCATGAGCTCATGCCAACACGTGTCCCAGGCAAGAGTCGGGTTGTCAACCGCGTAGTTAGCAATGTGGTCCGCAAGCGAGTTTGCTTGCCTTCGCATGGATTGCAAGATTATTCCACTGAGAGATGGCAAATGCTGTGCTATCCTTTCCGTGACCGCGGCTAACCTCCAATGCTTGATTGCTTTGGTGGGCTGCGTTCCATGTTGGATTTTCTTAGCTGTGGTTATGGCCACCTGAGAGTCACCTTCCAAAATAACTCTCCTTTTGCTAATCTGAACTAAGAGTCGGAGACCCTGTTCTAAAGTTGTGAATTCGGCATAGTTTTTTGTGGTTTCTCCCAGATTTTTGCTTAGGATATGAATGATGCTTCCATTTTCATCACGTAGAACCCCACCTGCCCCAGCTGGGCCAGGGTTTCCCTTTGCTGCACCGTCAAAGTTCAACTTGCAGAAGCCTTGGGGCGGACGCTGCCAGATAACTGGAGGAGGAATTGGTCGGAGAGCCGTTTTCGTCAGGAGATGTTCCGCTGAATCGATGAGCCCAAAGATGCCCAGAATTCTTCTGTCATTGGGAGAGATTGTTTCAACCTTTTCCTCTGTGCACCAGGTACGAGTTGTTTCTGTAAGCCCTTGCATGATGATTATTTTTAAATCATCAAGTTGCCGAATGCTGCGCTTTTGGAAAATGCGGTTGTTTCTTTCCTTCCATACATTCCATATAAGGAATCTTGGACTTTTCTTCCACAGTGAATTTACCATAACGCTGTTGGAGTATTGTGTTCGCCAATTGGTTATGGTATCTTGAATTGAATTGTGTTGTCTGTCTGACTGCTGGAAGATATCTTGAAGCCATTCCCAGAGCTTGTTGGTCCAATCACAGCTGTTGAAGAGATGGTTGGTGGTTTCTTCCTGCTGCTCACATAATGGGCAACGGGAAGGCCCTATAAACCCTCTTTTGGTTAGATTTTCCCATGTTAGGACTTTCTTGTTTTGCACGAGCCACAGGAATATTTTAATTTTGGGCCATAGAATCCCAGCCCAGACATTTTCATACCAAGCTAACTTGTCCTGCTCCTCCCTATTATCCAAGTAATGCCTGGCTTCTTTCAGGTTGAAGGAGCCGCCAGCCAGCATGCCCCAGCGGAGTCTGTCTGGACCGTGCATTTCTCTGATGACTCTTTTCCTGAGAGTGTTATTGAGGGTGTTGTTTAAATTCTGAAGTAGTTCCTCCGGGGGAGGGGGAGTCAGTTGCCAGCTTCTCCATTGCTGCGGTTCACTGTTTTGCGCCCAGTAGTGATGGACTTTTATTTTTCCTTTTTCCTGATACCATTGCTGCAAAGGATGAAAATTAGGGCTTTCCAGTATTGGGAGCTGTTGCCAAGCATCTTCCCAGAAGAGAGCCGACTGCCCGTTTCTTATTTCCCAAAAGCAATGATTCTGAATTATATGTCGATTGGATCGAGCTAAGTTCCAAATGGGGGAGCCCATCGGGACCTCGGTGATTCTAATAAGCTCTTCGTGCTGCCAATGAGCTGCATATTTGGCCTTCCACAATTTTTCCCACGGAGTATGCGGCTCTGTTAACCATCTCCACCATAGATTGGCTCCATTGGCCTTATTGACAGTTCCAGGATCCTGAAAACCTATCCCTCCGAAGGTTTTGGGTCTGCAGAGTTTATCCCAAGCCGCCAAAGCCCATTTTTGCTTGCCAGAGTTGCCTGACCACAGGAAGTTTCGTTGGATGGTTCTAATTTTCTGAAGGATTCCTTGCGGTGCTGGGAGAATCGAAAGCATGTAGTGAGGAATTGCTTGAAGAACCGCTTTGGTCATTACCATACGCCCTGCCAAATTGAGGACTCTGTTGGTCCAGTGGTTGCATTTGTCAGCAAGCTTGGTTGTCAGATTTTCCCAATGAGACTTATGCCATGGCTTGTCAGTGAGGGGAATCCCTAAATACTTGGAAGGGAGAGAGCTTCGCTTGAAACCGAGGATCTCAGTTAAATGTCTTTGAACCGCCAGATGGGTGTTAAAAAATAAGACCATGGATTTTTCAAAGTTGAAATCCATTCCAGAAGCCTGACTGAACAAGGTGAGAATTTTCTTAAAGCCTTTTGCTTCTTTTACAGTGGGTGTGCCATGCAGCATAGTGTCATCCACGAACTGCTGGTGCGTTGTGGTTGGAAAATTGGTTAATGGCTGCAAACCCTTTATCAGATTGTTCTCCTGAGCAGATTTAATGAGACGGCTGAACCCTTCCATTAGAATAACAAAAAGGAAAGGGGAGATTGGGTCTCCCTGCCTTATACCCCTGGTTGGGTAGAAAGGTTGAGAGGGGGCTCCATTGATTATAATTGAATGGTTAGGCGTTTTGATCAGAGCTGAGATCCAAGTTATCCATCTTGTGCTGAAGCCAAAAGCTTTGAGGACAGCCTCGAGATAGGCCCAACTCACTTTATCATACGCTTTTGAGAGGTCCAATTGAATTATCATACCTGCCTTTCTTAGTGTCTTTAGAGTATGAATCATTTCGTGGGCTAACAGAACGTTATCCATGATCTGTAGTCCCTCCACGTACCCTGATTGTTCTTCTGAAATTATTTGAGGTAGGATAGGTTTAAGTCTATTAGCTATGACTTTCGAAATAATCTTATAAACCACATTGCAGAGGGCAATGGGCCTAAATTTGGACGAAGTGCAGGCATCTTTTTCCTTGGGGATCAAAGCAATGAACGTGGAGTTCAGTGACTTTAAGATGGAAGAAGATAGTCTTGAATCTTCCACCACTTCCCAAATGTCTTCTTTCACAATGTTCCAGCATGCTTTGAAGAAATCCACTGTAAATCCATCAGGTCCTGGAGCCTTCCCGTTGGCCATCTCTCTGACCGCCACCTCCACCTCCAGGAGAGAAACTGGTCGTTCCAGGGCATTGTTTTGTTCGTCGAAGATGAGTTTGGGTATGGTTGAGGTGACCCTGGCGATGGCCTCCCTTCGATTGAATTCTGGTTCAGTGGCAATGAACTGAAAATGTCTACGAAGTTGATTGGTGATGTCCTGGTGTGAGCTGAGAACCTCTCCATGCTCTCCTTGTAATCTTGTGATTCTATTGCTGCATCTATAGTCAATAGCAGACCTGTGGAAGAACTTAGTGTTCCTTTCTCCCTCCTTCAGCCATTGATTGCGTGACTTTTGCTTCCATAATATTTCTTCCCGCTCGCACCTTTCATTCCATTTCTTCATGAGCTACTTTTCCATCTCGATGGATTCTTGTGATGTATTACCTTGAATCCATCCATTGTGGATCTCTTCCAATTGCTGCTCCAGATGGCGTTTGTCTGCAAATATGTCTCCAAAGACCTCTCGATTCCAGGTTTTCAGTTGTGCTTTGATATACTTGAGCCTTGCTTGTAAGTTGAACATTTTTTTACCCTTTACAGGCAGAGGAGTCTTCCACCAAGTTTTGATGCGGCTAAAGAAATCTTTATGGGTAAGCCAAAATCTTTCGAAGCGAAAAGGCCTGTTTTTGGGGGTGCCTGAATTCGATATTTGCAGAGAGATGGGCCAGTGGTCTGATCCCCTGGAAGGAAGGATTTCAGAACTTATAATGTTCCCTTCAAGGAGAAGGCTTTCGGAGACTAGAAAGCGATCCAATTGGGAAGCTATAAGCCTGTCTCCGCCTTGTCTATTGGTCCAAGTGAACATACCATTGCTAGGTTTTATGTCTACCAGGCTTAGATCTTGAATAAAGGCATTAAAATCCCGGGCATCATTGCTGAGAGCCCTGGTGCCCCCTTTCTTTTCCTCGAGAGAGGTTATCATATTGAAGTCCCCACCATATACAGCCTGAGAGGTGTTGTGCCTGTGATACAGGCTGGTTAATTGACGGAGCAGCAGTAATTTGTCCTCCAGATGTTGGGGGCTGTAGATATTGACAAATAAGAAGGAGCCTTTTTCTCCGATAATTTGCATTTGCAGGGCTAGGAAGTGCTTTGAAGCTTCAGCATTAATGAGATGGTAGACATTTGGATTCTAGAGGATGGCTAAGCCTCCGCTCATTCCTGTTCCTTCCACAGCCAGATGCTCGAGATGTCTGCTCAAACGTTTAGTTAGCTCCTCCTGCTTCTGAATAGTACATTTGGTTTCCTGGAGGAAGACCATATCCGGTTTTTCCTGTGTTATTTTCTTTTTCAGGGGCCTCTGTTTCCTGAGGCTTCCCAGTCCTCTTACATTCCATGAGAGGACATTCATAGTTAACTGGGATTAGGATAAGAAGGAGAAAGCCTCAAGGGCTTTCATCTTTCCCGAGTTTATCAGCAACTGACCTAATTCGAGGAGAGCATCTTTGTTTGATCTTCTTCCTTGTTTCTTTTTGTACTGGCTGCTAGCTTGTGTATGGTGTAGGGTTTGTGATTTGATGCCCAGGCTCTTGGTAGCGCCACGACCCCGTTTCACACCTTTTGATATTGCATCCTGTCTGGCTAAGAATAGATGGTTGATCCTGTTGATTTCTTCTTCTGGTACTTTGTCTATCCCTTTTTGTTTCCATTGTTCCACTATTGAGTTAAGATCTAGCCCTTCTTTTCCCAGAATCTCATCCAATTCTAGGTCTTCTGTGCCCTGTTCACTGAGGACCATGTCCTCATCTCCTTCCTGGTTCTTGTCTTCTGAGTTTGCTGCATTGAGATCCCCCGAATTGAGGGTTTCTTTGGTCTGATCGTTTGTCTTCGTTAATATCTAAGCTGCTGGATTTGGATCTACCTTATTCTTTTGAGACTCCTCACCCAGTATCTCAAAAGGATTTGTAGTGCCAGTGTTTGGATCTGCTGTTTTAGGATGATTTCTGCGATTGGCTCTGTGCCTTCCTGTGGGTCGAATGAATCCATCTGAGGACGAAGAGGGTTTCCCTTTGGGGAGTTCCTCCGTTTTGTTTTAAGGGCATTCTCTAATTAGATGCCCATGCTCATGGCATTTCCGGCATCTGAAAGGTATTTGCTCATAGTCTATAGTTTGAAAGTAGGTTTCATCTCTGTAATCTAACCAAAGCCCTTCGTGCAGAGGTCCAGAAACATCCATTTCAACACAGATGCGAGCATAAGTTATGTACCTTTTTTGAAGAGTGGCTTCAGAAGCACGGACAAAAGTGCCCAGAGTGTTGCCGATTTGTTCCAGCGCTGCTGGTCTCCAATAGTCAATTGGCAAGGAGAAGAGTCTGATCCAGACTGGTACTTGAGTGAAGGTCTCCTGCTCGGGTGCGAAGTTAGGTTTCCATGGCCGCATATAGAGGCCAGCAGAAGCATAGAAGTAGGGGCCTCCTTCAAAGATCCGGTCCTTATCATCCAGATTGGTAAACACCACCGTGAAAAAGCCCTTGGCTCCTAGGTGAAGTTGTACATCCCCTCGCGGTTTCCATACTTGCTTGATCCATTGATAGAGAGCTTTTTCACTGGGCCAGAATCCCATGAATTTGCATATTACCGCGTAGATTGACATGTGATCCCGGTATTCTTGTAGATCTAGGTCAGTGATGTTTACCCTAAGGCTATGAAGAGCCTTTGGTTTGCATCGCCCTTGCAATTTTGGTTGTGCTCCATTTCCTCCAGAATCTTCAGATCGACCCAGATGAGTGTTTTGGTCGGCATTTTCACTCAGATATGCAGCTTTTCCTCGTGGATCTGCCTCTTGCGAGGGTTGATTGAGACGGATTCCTCCTTTGCTGGTAGATCCCTCCGTCTTTTCTGCCGTGAGGCTATCTGAGAGCATCTCAGTATGGCCGGCGTGATTACGAGTTGCTGAGGAGCCCGAGATCTTCGAACCCTCGGCCATCTTCTTGCCTTTGTCTATAATTACTTTCTTGAAAGTGGGGGCTCCAAGGGCCCCCGGCCATCCCATCTTCTGCGCCAGTTTCAGACCTTGTTTAGAGTTAGCTTATGGTTATTATATATTAGATATGTATATTTATGATCCACAAAGTTCATATTTAATAATAAATGTTTCGAGTCATCAACACAACCCATCATGAGGACATGTCCTAGTGATGGGGTAACCCCAATATTGTTATTATTGTGCCCTTAAATTATTATTTTTAGGTAGGCTAGGATTACATTGTGGCCCCACTAGGATTACATTGTGGCCTTGTGGACTCCTATATATAGAAGGAGGTTTTGGTCATTTGTATCATCCAAGAATTGTTCATTTATGTAATGTATTGGAGGTTTCCCCCTCGAAGTGGTTTATTTCTAAGGCGTTGATATCTCTTTTCTTCTATTTTTGGAGCTGGTTTCACAACACTACATGAGACCAGACATCGTGAGTACGCAACTAGATCAGCTATGTGGGAAATGCATGAAATAGTATTATAGCACAATGATGTTGATGATGTAGTTAGGAGCTTTAGAAGTAGGAATAAGAAAAATAAAATTTGATAATGCAAAATATTGTATTATTATAAGAGAAATGTTACCAGACTTGGAACCTTTTTTGTGTTATATAAAAACTCATTTATCATACTATTTTTATGCCAAGCACTTTCAAAGTTTTCTTACGTACTTTTTGTTGCATTGATTTTTTATTAGTTATTGAATATATATATATTATTTTATTTTATTTTATTTTTCTTTTTTCTGCTCATGAAAGTAAAAAATGAAATATAGATTGGGTATTGGGGAATTGAGAGTGATGTGGGGTGGGAGCGTGGGGGTAGGGGACATAAGAGCTTCCACCTTCACGTGGTTGGCCCTGTTTCGTAGAGAATAATTTATTGGAGTGATTTAATATTGGAGCAAACCTCCCTCGATCCAACGTAGAAACAAAAAAGTCATTGTTGTCTTATTTGCTACTCTTTCAGATCATGGGAGGCTTGTTCCAAGTTTAGGCGACTCCAATAAATTGTTCTTGAAAAGAAGAGGATCATATGCAGGTATGTTTTGACATTGTCAACATATGTTCTAACATTATCCTAAGAATGCATCTTAGAGTAAAAAATACTACAAATATTGCTTGTATTAATTGTATAGATAATTATGGATTTTGAATGACTTGGCAACGCACGTACAAATCCTCTTGCATCATGAGCAATACAAATTGTCAATTAGGGTCATGTATAGGATCTTTTTGCTTGTGCACTTGACCAGGTTCATAGTGTCACATTTTTTAAGTTCCTTTACAGTTCATAATTCAAGATGAAGCTTATTCATGATTATTATCTGGTTTTTTGTATGTGTTTTTTCCTCTATTTGATTGTAAGTTTGAACATGCTTTTAAACATTGAAACATTTTTTGTTTTTATAATATTTTTATACATAATTGTTCTAGTTATGGTGATATAACCACCATTGTATCATATCCATCTTATTACATTCCCTTGGGTTGTAGTTAGGTACAAAGGAACTCCAACCAGTTCCAATTCCATCACATTCTAGTTACAAGGACCATTGGAATAATTGGCACATACCACATTGGCTCAATTTTTTGGCCATATTCATTCAAGTAGTTCAAGAGTACATCATCATATTTTGGGAACAAGAAGTGTGTTATTGGTGACATGCATGTGAAAACATATCGAGTGCTTGCATGATCTTTTCCACCCTGGGCTCTGGTACCAAATTGCCCAAGTGGAGCAAGGAAGTTAATGTTGTTACTTCCAACAGAATATTGTGCCATTCCAATAATTGTGCTAGAAAGAATTTGCTCACTATAATGGTAAGCAAAATGCTCTGAGACATAACCCGAGAATTGAGCAACCTTTGCTTGTGTAACAAAATTTCTCTTGAAAGAGAAAAACAATATTTTCCTTTCCCCTGGTTTCAAACCATCAACCATGGATGGGATGGATCTTTGCAAATCAGTCATGGAAAATAGGATTAGATCCTTGTTTACAAAGTTGATGTACTTGATAAGCATGTCAGTTTGGTCCAAATATGTTCTCGGCTCAAAATTTCTTAGCCAGTTCTTTCTGGCCTCTATTTTCTTCTTGCTGAAGGCCAAATCAATTGCATCTCCATCTTCCCCATTTATCCACATGAATTCTCTTTTATGTTTGTCCAAATTGTTAAAATATTATTTCCCCTCTTTATACGTACTTATACTGAGACCTTTATAGTACTTTATGGTCCATCCTGATGCTGATCACCCAGATATTCTCTCTATGATTCATACTCAGGCATGGTATATAAATAAAATACCCATCCATTTTTATGGGTTTCCTTGAAAATAGGTGTAATGTATTCAACAAGAAATGAAGGAATATTGAGTAGAGATGTCCAGAAAGAGTGTATGAAGTTGAATTCTTCCCATGATAATATGTTCTCAACAACTCTACATTTATCAACTTTCTTCAAAAACTATTGAGAGAGTTCACACTTTGAACGAAATATGTTCTAACGAGTTGTCAGTGTCTCCTTGGTTTGGGATTCAAATGCAGGATTGGCAATCAAAGAATTGACAAATATCCATAAATGATTCTTTATCGTGTGTGATTTCACCGCAACTGTCTTGTTCTTCTTATTTACAATGTTCATCACATGGGTTGTTATCTGTTTTACTACTAAATCAACGTGGGAACCACCTTTAATGCTAGTTATTCCATTAAAAAAGCGGAGGTACTGGTGTCTGTACCTCATGTCATTTCTATGTGGATAGTTATTCGATTACTTCTACAAGCAGTAGTGAACTTAGAAAACCAAGTGAATCTTGGGGAGGTCCCCTATTATTGTCTGAAGTTAGAATGTTGTGGTGCTCTTGAGGATTTATTTGAAATTTGTACTATTGATATTTTGTTACCATTTGTTGCATATGGTCATGATTTGGATCAAAACCTGATCCTTTTCTCCATGTTTGTCTTGCATATGAAAGGTTTGATGGATATTAACAGATCAGAGAAGCTTTTAAGAACTAACTAGTGTTTGAGATGTGATCAGTTGAAAATGTTGGTGAAATTTTGATGAGATATAATTAGAAAAGGGTGATAAATCTCTATGCATTTCAGGATTAAATAAGTCACTAAACATCAATCAATACATCAATACTTAAGTCGAGAAAGTAAAAATACTATGAACTCCAATACTTAACAAATTTTCCATGTTGATTAATTTCTTTCTCATATCCAAGAATTGAAATAGTTCCTTTTCACCTACCTTCTAGACAACAAAAGGCTAATAAAACCCCTATATTATTTATATGATAGTTCACCAACAATCACCACAAAACAAAATTCCTTAAATGTTGAAAATAGTCACCGTCCTTGACTAAAATATCATGATTACCATGTTAGAGATCAACTTGTTAGTGTTATGTCATTTATCAAAGGAGGATGATTCTGGATGCTTAGAGACACATCCAAAAGCAATGGCCAACATTTCAACGTGGTGGCCAAGAGCATGTTCTTAATGCAAGAACAAGTTTGTAGATGGTTTGTATCCTACCACTACCCTTAGTTAAGGAAATGCCCTCAACTTTACATAGAAATCCTCTATTTCATGATGACACGTGTACACTATGACAAATGAAATGCACTTTATTATAGACCTAAATCTAGTTGTATATGTAATTCACACATTATTTCACTCAACATTATATAAAAATTGCTAAGGAATGTGTCAACTACATTTTAGATATGTGAATAACCACACCAGTATATGTGTATATATTTATCTATATAGTGAGGGGTTAGATATGGATCTTACATTCATTTTATTAAGGACCAAGATATATTTTTAAGGCATGTACCACATAGCCATATATACCCATATTTTAGTAATATAAATCCATTAACTATGGACACACATCAGGAATGCCTATCAATTAGAGGTCTGAGCTATGGGATGCATTATTCCTTCCACCTTACAGGAACTCCCTATACAAGCAACTAAATCCTGGGTTGTTCCTTAACCATAAATAATGTAGAAGTCCACTAATTTTGAAGGAATGCTCTTCGTGGTAGTCACTTTAGTAGGAATATGGGTCTATATAAATATATTATAGTCACTGGTTACAAAGCCACTTCCAAGGCCAGTAGAATGTGTTAAAGACAACCAATCATGTGACTCTATGTATATCATATCTAGTACAAATCATATCGAAAATCAGTCCAACATGTTATTCTTTGGGCATCAAAATTTATAGGATAGATTTCGGTGTAATACTAGTAGAATTCAACATAATAGTAGAAACATATCAGCATTCGACATAATCAGAACAACAAAAATAGAAATCATATAATAGTACGCCAATATATCAAGTGCTTGGATGATCTTTTCGACCTTGGGCTCTGCTACCAAATTTCCCAATTGGAGCAACGAGGTTAATGTTGTTACTTCCAACAAAATCTTGTGCCATTCCAATAATTGTGCTAGCAAGACTCTGCTCACCATGATGGTAAGCAAAATGCTCTAAGACATAACCCGAGAATTGAGCAACCTTTGCTTTCGTAACAAAATTTCTCTTGAAAGAGAAAAACAATATTTTCCTTTGCCTTGGTTTCAAACCATCAAGCATGGATGGGATGGATCTTTGCAAATCATCCATGGAAAATAGGATCAGTTCCTTGTCTACAATGTTGATGTACTTGATAAGCGTGTCAGTCTGGTCCAAATATGTTCTCGACTCAAAATGTCTTAGCTAGTTCTTTTAGACCCATATTTTCTTCTTGTTGAAGGCCAATTCAATTGCATCTCCATCTTCTTCATTTATCCACATGACTTATTTTTTTATGTTTGTCCAAATTTTTAAAATATTCTTTCCCCTCTTTAGAAGTACGTATCCCGAGAATTTTATAGTAATTTATGGTCCATCCTGATTCTGATCCACCCATATATTCTCTCTATGATTCATACTCATGCATGATATAGAAAGACAATACTAATCCATTTTTATGGGTTTCCTTGAAAATAGGAGTAATGAATTTAACAATAAATGAAGGAATCTTGAGTATAGATGTCCAGAAAGAGTGTATGCAGTTGAAGTCTTCCCATGATAATATGTTCTCAACAACTCCACATTTATCAACTTTATTCAAAAACTCTTGAGAGAGTTCACACTTTGAACCAAAGCTGTTCTGACGAGTTGTCAGTGTCTCCTTGGTTTGGGATTCAAATGCAGGATTGTCAATCAAAGAATTGACAAATATCCATAAATGATTCTTTATCATGTGTGCTTTCATTGCAACTGTCTTGTTCTTCTTATTTAGAATGTTCATCACATGGGTTTTTATGTGGTTTACTACTAAATCAACATGGGAGCCACCTTTAATGGTAGCTATTCCATTAACAAAGTTGAGGTACTAGTGTCTGTACCTCATGTATTTTCTATGTGGATAGTTAGTTGATTACTTCTGCAAGTAATAGTGAACTTAGAAATGCACTTTATTCTAGACCTAAATCTAGTTGTATATGTAATTCACACATTATTTCACTCAATATTATATAAACATTGCTAAGGAACGTGTCAACTACATTTTAGATATGTGAATAACCACACCAGTATATGTGTATATCTTTATCTCTGTAGTGAGGGGTTAGATATGGATCTTACATTCAGTTTATTAAGGACCAAGAGATATTTTTAAGGCATGTACCACATAGCCATGTATACCCATATTTTAGTAATATAAATCCATTAAGTATGGACACACACCAGGAATGCCTATCAATTAGAGATCTGAGCTATGGGATGCATTATTCCTTCCACCTTACAGGAATTCCTTGTACAAGAAACTAAATCCTGGGTTGTTCCTTCACCATAACGAATGTATAATTTCACTAATATTGAAGGAATGCTCTTAGTGGTAGTCACTTTAATGGGAATATGGGTCTATATAAATATATTATAGTCACTGGTTACAAAGCCACTTCCAAGGCTAGTAGAATGTGTTAAAGCCAACCAATCATGTGACTCTATGTATATTATATCTAGTACAAATCATATCGAAAATCAGTCCAACATGTTATTTTTTGGGCATCACAGTTTATAGGATAGATTTCAGTGTAATAATAGTAGAATTCAACATAATAGTAGATACATATCAGCATTTGACATAATGAGAACAATAAAAATATAAATCATATATGGTATGCCAACATATCAACCAGAACAACAAGATTGATTGAAGCAACAATTGTAACGTAGGAACATTGGAGAAATAATGAGGGATAAATGTATTTATCAAAACTTCTAACCTCAAACACTTCATTTCCCTCCAAGCGGTCCCTCTAAACTAAGTCTGACTCAATAAAAACATGTGTCAACATTTTTGTTCATTGTCTTTGGGATGGACTTTCGAGTCCCAAGTTTTAGGCCAAGACTCCCAAGTAGGGCAAGTGGGGAATTCCACCAGGGGATTATCTAGGGAGTACTTGTCCCAAAGCTAACTCAATAAGAATCAACCATTCTTGAGAGTAGGGGAAAATTTTAACACTAGTATAATAGATTCTAAGGAATGTTTATTTCAATTTTACCAAGATGGAAGAGTATTTTGAGCCCACATGAGTTTCTATATCCTATTTCTCCATATGTAGCTTTGTGAGTTTATGCATTATAATGTCTAGCAAAAGACAAGAACAATTTAGAACACATGGATATTCTTGCATAACTAGTATGATTGTTACACTTCCATGCAAGCCACCTGTTTCCAGGGCCAAGTGGTGGAATTTTGAGGTCATACACTAGCTGAAGCAATTGTAAAACTGATCATCTCACTGATGTAATTGGATAAAGTAAAAAAACTTGTTCGTGAATAACACCCAGATTATTGTACCACTTGATAAACAACTTTCAGTCACCTTTCCTTCATCAAGGAGATGTAGTACTTTAAGGATTTATGAGTCCAAGTATGGCATTCAAACACTCTAAAATAATTGATGGCGTGAGGGATGTTGTGTTGCAGAGTGAAAAGAAACCACTTTACTAAAAGTATAAAGATATAATAACAAGGGGGTATTATGTATCAGAGAAGTTGTTGAGATTTATGCTCTCGAGAATTGGATGTCTGTGTCAATTTTTTGGGAATGGAATCATTTTCCAAGGCTTGATATGCTTATACACGTGATTTTGAATACCCTGAATTACATGGTATCACTAGAATCATTAGAACCAGTTATAAGTCCTTCCATCCTTTCTGTCCTTTTTAGATATCTTGTTTAAAACAGAAGGAGGATTATCAAGAATTTTTACGTCTAAATGACATTCATTGAAAAATATTGGAACATAAGTCAAGATCGTTTCTCTAGAGTCCAAATACAGTGTGCTCACATTATCAGACATAATGAAGATGTATCTCTTTTCTAAATACCTTATGGTATGTGCATCAAAAGGCTACTCAAGAGAATTATATTTGTTTGAATTCTAGTTATAATGTTTCCATTTCATCTGAGGATATTTGTGCAGAAAGAAGAACAATGGAAACATGTCACTGAATATGTAAGAATTATCTTTGGGAATCGCACTTCAAGGCCTTCAATAATTTGAGCTATCAAATTTTTTTTTTAAACTCTATTAGGGCATACCAAAAATATTAAATGGATATTGGAAGTGAGGATGATAAACTCAACTTCAAGGTTTTTTTAAATTCACAATTTCTGATGATTGATAATTCTGTTGGCATAAGGCTCTGCTCTCTCTTTCTGCACATAAAATTTATCTGAGGGGAGATATTTCTCATTCTTCCTATATACCTGCTTATCATATTATTCCTAATTTATTCTTTCATTCCTACCCTTGTGGAGCATAATAGATGGGTGAAACAAAAAAGTTCAACTAGTCATGCCAAATTGTTTGAAATTTCACAACAAAGTTTCGGCTAACATAGAGTTTAAAATATCTTAACACTTATTTAGATGCAAAAAATGACCAGAATTTGGATATATTGCTTAAAAATGGTGCCAAATAATATGAAAAAACAATATATTGTGAGTGAAATCAAGCCACTTAACAAATTATAATAGTTGTTGAAACTTTTATTTTTCAAGGAATGTGGGGTTTTCAACATTTTCATAAATCTAGAAACAAAAAAGATACTTCATAAGAGTTTTAGCAAGATTTTTTTGACTTGTATGATTGAGAGATTCAATGGTATTTATCACATGCATAGAAGAGGGTTAAGAATTGGGGGGAATCATAATTTTAGGGACATTCAAAAAGCCCCGTCATAAAGAACATAACTGTATCTTTTCATGTGATTTAGAATTCAACTTATAAATAAACATTTCATACAATTTTAAATTCAGAGGTGTTATTTTACCTTCTTTTTTTTGCATCTTCCTAGATAATTTCATGTTTAAAAGTAAAAATCCTTAGTGACGAGTACAATAGCTACGTTATTAACATAAGTAGGTCACTACTTTCAATAAAGTGACCTACTGCCTAATTCTCAGCCAAGCACTTACCTAAGCAATATATCACCATAGTCATTGATCTTTTTTATTTGAAAACCCAAGTCCGAAAAAATATGGTATGAATTGAAGGCGTTTAATTTATCATTTACTGAAAAGTCAATTATAGAGCACATAAATAGTCTTATTCCAGAAAATATATTGCTCAAGATTGGTCCGCAAGGCACTGAAACTTAGTGGAAACTCATGAGATTGGAGAGGGCACTGCACCAAAGTGTTTAGGAAGTGACAAATAGTGAATGGATATTTTTAGCTAAGCCTAAAGTGTGTTTTTTATATTAAGCTCAATGGAGCCTGGAAATTTCCCTATAAGAAGAAGCATTGGTTGTATCAGGTTGAAACAATCTAGGAGCCCTATATCGAGTAAAAAAAGCCATTCTTCACTTGCTCATTGATTTTGGAAGGCCTTTCTCTTGGCCAACAACATAAATTTAATATATGTGGGTTCCCCAGCCCAATGACCCCTTTTGTAGTAGAATGAGCACCCTTGTTCTGGTAATTGTAAATCTACTATATTAGCCTAGGAGTGGACCTAGACTATTTGCAGCCAATTTCTCCGTACCACCATTTTCTGGAAGTCTAGTCTATTAGGTCATAAAACCCCTTGGGTCATTTAGTTCCAAAAACATGCCAATTATTTGGAGTTGAAATCTTATATCTCATATGGAAAAAAAAGAAAGATGAAATACAAGTTTATTTAAAAATGCTTAAAATTACAAAAAATTTACTTGGTATGGTGGTGTTATAATATGTTTCAAGTTTCCAACCTTCATTTGTAGGTCCAGGTGTAGGATAGAAAGTTGGACCTAGATCTAAAAAATTACATTGATTCCTTGAGTTTTTTCTAGGGGTTACTCCATGTACATAAAATGATTTCCACCCAGGATTCAAATCTCCCCACTCAGCCCAGTCTTGCAAGGTTGAAGGGTTCACCCAACACAAGGTTTATTGTACTAAGTGAACACAATGAGATCTACAGATAACCTCCTCCTCATTCAGATGGTGATAAATTTTCTTAAAGATCACAATCTCAATTTTAGCTAGGTTGACCTAGTTTTGTGGTCACCTATACAGTAATAAAATTATCTTATTTCATCTTATATTATCTCCTCACATTCATCATCCTAGAAGGGGATAAGCCACCGACCAATAGAATGATGGATAGGACACTTGTCACCCCCAACTAGGGGGCCTGACAATGAAGGCTAGGGGAAAAACCCCAAAAATAAGGATGGCTTTATGATGGAAAATTGGCCTGGATTTTTCCTACAAACATCAATCTATCATCACTAACTATTTATTCTACGCAAGGTATCTAAAGTCGCTTTATCGATTCATTTTAATGCCAAGAATTCACTACACGAAACAAAATCATTGTTATTTTTTTTCTAGTTAGGATAAATTTTATAACATTAAAAATTTTGTATTGGTTATAGGTCCATAGTGTTGCATATTTTCTATTTGAATTACATCAATATTTATAATAATTACGTCTATCTATGTGTGTGTAATCTCTGTGTGTGTATGTGTGTTGGCTCACACACAGACACAACGTTGAGCCATCAAAGATGAATCTCTAAGGTGTTTTTCAAAATATAAGTGCACATGGGCATTATTGAGCCAAAAATACCTGCATATTTCCTTCTTATGAACAAGTCTCAATGTGGAAAATACATGAAATATAATTATGTCAACTTTTTCACATAATTCTTCCACATTTTTCCAAAAAAAACACATTGCCACGTGCTCTTGTTTTCTCCTTTTTCTAAGAAAGGAAATGGGAGCATGTTATGCTATTTATGGTGAAGTATTTATAGTGGTTAGGCTTCCATAAATAATATGACATGAATTCTTGAATGGATGTGTCCTATTTATGTAAGCCGACATGTCAAATATATAGTTAATGAGGCCAACTTTCAAGATGACCGTGTCTTGTCTTTTGGAGGTCTTCTTTCAAGTGTAACATGACTCTATTAACATGAAAATGACTCTTATAAATCCTAATGACATCAAGAAGAAGTATATCTACATAATAAATCTTGATCATGAAACCCATGAAGCAAGTACAACAAAATACATTTTATTATCTTTGTCGTCTTCTTTACATAAATACACAATTACATAGTCAACATGAAGACCGACCTCGTTACACTTTTCAATAGAGAAGACCCTAGACCAGTGAAAAAACATTGTTGGAGGGTCGGATTAGTAACTTACCTATGGACTTGACCTTCCTTTAGAACCGAAAAGAGCTCAAACCTTGAGAATTTTTTCCTTAGCCCAGGTTTGAGAACAGTTGCCTTAGCCCAAACTTGTAGTTTGCAGTGAAGAACAGTAATATATTCATTGGTATGTGGAACACCCACATGGAAGATAACATGTCATTGTTATTTGGTTCATGATGTTGTGGCACTGAAGTAGAATGATGTGGCACACCTATGTGGTAGATGGTGTATCATCATGACATGGTTCATTGGTGATGTGGTGATGACATGGTGAAAACATTTCACTAACGTGGCACTGACATGGAGAGGGAGAGGAAGTGGAAGGTAATGTAGAGTTGGGTATTAACCTATTGTTATACTAGGATGTCGAGGAATTGATTCCAAGAAATTTGGAATCCCGTATTTGGCCTATCTCCCAATACTAATAGAACCTAAACTTTTTTAGTTGAAAAAATAATTTGAGTCTATCAACTTTATCTCAGTATCATAGACTAGAGACTTATTAATTGGCTGAGATAGTCGTATCTGAACTCAAAAATAATACATTAAAATCTTCAAAATTAGTTGTAGATCCAATTTTTTGGCATTTTTGAAAACCATTGGAAGTTGAAGATATAGAGGTTGCAAAACTTGAGTTTCTAGTTAGGTTAGCCTCAATTCTAGTTGAAGAGATGGTCTGCATCCCAAGTGCTTGTGCAAACAACCTCTGGGAAACTCTACCAAGAATATGTGCATTTGACATCCTTGTCAGTGATGAAAGATTTTGAGGATGAGATCTTAGTGCCTTATTGATAGAGGATTGATCCACCTCAGCCCTTGAAAATTTTTCCTCAGGTCTCAAATGAGATGTCAAGGAAGTGCTTCTCCTATATAAATTCACTTGAATCTAAAACATGCCAGGCATTCTTATTTGAAGGAATACCTACAATAAAACTTCCACATCCAAAACATTGTTGCTTCCAATTTCACGTCTTGTTGTAAAGTCTGAAACACCTTTAGAAGGACAATTTTCAAATGGAAGCCCCAATGACTGGGCAAACATTCTCTTAGCAGCTGTTGTAGGTTTATATTCAAAAGTGTCTTTTGCAGGCTGCAAAGACACATTTGTAACTTGTGATGAATCAGTCAAGGCTTTCTCTGTCATATTGTCATCTATAAAAGGAACCCTTGTGTTTGCATTTTTATCTGTCATTTTAACATTTTTAATTCCATGAGTTATTAGATGAAATTTTCATTTCATCTAAAAAAAACATATCAACGTAATAAACAATTACATAACATGCTATCTCTTTCAATATTGCAATGACCACTACAATGAGCCCCTTCACTACACCTTGTGTTGCTAATTCTAACAAGACATCCTCCATTTTATCCCATAAACATATATATAACTTACAAGGTTATATAAAATATGCTACTATTCATCCATACAAAGGAAGAATAATAGTTTAGTGTCCTCCACTCACAGTGGTATTCTCACACAATTTATTAATCAATTCTTTTGACGTTATTTTTTTTAAATATTATATTGTTAGTGTCTTTATTGCGACGCAGAATCTGCTCTGACATTTTGTTTTATAAAATAGTTTATTTCCATCGGTACCTAGACATCATTTTTTTTTTAAATGCTCGCAGTTCCATCAGTATTCCGACCTTTCCTCACCATCGCTCTAGCGACGTTTCCTTTTATGACAATTTGCGGTTTTGTCGGTCTTCCAACCTTGTACTCCCGTCTATGTAGCGATGAATATTTTTTTTTTTTTTAATTTTCATGTCATTAGTCTTCCAACGTAGAGGACCATCATTCTAGCAATTTTTGGTGCCATTGGACTAGTGACGTTCGGAGGCGTCAGACTGGCGACGTTTGGAGGCAAGGACCAACAATGCTTGAGGGTGTCGGACTAGTGACACTTTATCTCGTTAGAACTGCGATGCTTCAATAAACATCAGAAGTGCGACACCATTGTAAAACATCAGAGCTATCATCTCTACACCAAAATTTAATTCAAGTATTCGAAGTCCAACGTGAGGAGAAACCACATTTTGGCACACCTCAAAACGTCACTCTTGGGCTGCCTACATGTCGCAAGAGAGACATTTTGGCCATCAAAATTTGGGGCAAATGTGCTAGTGAAATGAAATATTCTCGGATGATTCAAATGAAAAAACCTCCTTTATATATATAAGAGTCTAAGGGGTCACAATATAATCTTAGATGACATAACAATAATAATTTAAGGGCACAAAAATAACAATAATGCGCTTCTATGGGGCACAATAATAACAATGTGGTGACTACATGGGTACAAAAATAACAATAAGGGGATACACTGGTATTATAGGAACCTTGGAGAAGACGACACAACCAAAAGAATAATCGTCAAGATTTGAAATGACTTGCGCATCCATCTGACTAAATCCAATTTTCATTGAATTTTATTCCATGATCTTTCAATGAGTCATAAATCTTATCAAAAAAATGTTGTAAAAAATGTGTATCATGTGTACGATCATCGATGATATAAAAGTGATATTCTTTATCAACATGTCGATTTTCACTAGTGCTTTCTATATGATCAACATTTTGAATAGTGTGTCTATATACAATATGGAAAAGCATAGAGACCTAGTCAGAATGATAGTATTCACTTTGTATTTCATTTTTTGCAACAAATGTGTAATTCTCTGGAAATCAACTATTAAAAAAATGGTCCCTAGTGTAAAAATTTTATGATATTTTTTGAATTTCGAGTCCTGCTATTGATCTCAATGGGAATACTTGGTGCATTTATAAATTTCCGCCTCAAACTTCTTCAAAAACTCTATTACAAAAAATTCTTCCTCTTGTAAATCAATCATTATAGTATATGTAGTACTACTTGAACCAATCGATGTATGAATATACTCATATCTCTTCCATTTCACTTTTATGTTGGACAATGATTGATCATTTATATCAATAGGATATTTTTTGTGAAATACAGTCAAATTTCCACAATGATAACATTTTTTACCACCAACACATTTATTTTGGTAAAATAATTCATGACTTTGTCTTGTACATATAATTTGGGATATCTAATCATGGATAGTGGAAGGAGGAGGTGAATTTTTCCAAAATGTTTTACCAAAACTAAGGAATGTGTCATAATATAACTGAAATTCCACATGATAACAACAATAGCAAGTGTCGCGTACAGTGATAGGTTTAATATATCATGGTTTTTGTTGCACAAAGTATTGATTGATACATTAATTCCATGATTCTATTCTATGAACTTATTGATTAACTCTATCTGAGTGGTGTCCAAGATATGTTTTTCATGTTCTTCATACTGATTTCGTGTTATTATTCGCCACATCACATCCCTTGATTTTGGTGAAACATGTGAAATTTTCATCCAATATTCATATATTATTTTTTTAACATATTCTCCAAGTCTATCTTTGTATGGTTTCCTACAAATAACTGTTCAACAAGTGAGCTCATCATTTGTATCTATTTTCAATCGAAATTTTCTGATGTTTGTGCAATGTTTTTCGTGAGGTCTCTAATGCCTTTTCCATAGATTTTACCAAACAGATTTCTCTAGTACTTGATGAAACCACTACCATTTGTATTTTGCTACGTGCATTTATATCACTTTTCTTTCTAGATCTTGCAATTGATTTTATAGCCCTGCTTATATTTTGTATCACATTTTCCTTCGCATTTGTTATATTTCATTGATTTTAGAATATCTAATAGAGTCGTAGATTATTTTCATTTATTTTATGTTAAGAGACTTCTCAAAATTTGGGCTTGAACTGCCATATTTTCATATTTGAAGAACTTATCAATAATGAGCTTAACACGATATCATATAACATGGTCAACTTTTTTATCTCCATATGTGTCAGTGTCAACATTTTCTAACATCTTATCATCAATATTGATTTCATCTGTACATATGAGAATTAAATGTACAAAATGGGTATACATATTCAATAAATAATTAAATTTAAAAATAGAGTTTGAATGAAATTGAAATTAATAAATATGTATAATTTCAATAATACACATGATATATATATACATACCTAGTGATTCAATTTCTTCACTTGAATTTATTTCAGCATCTTCAACAACATCATCAATGATTGGTTCATTATATTTTTCACTTTGTCTTTCAACATTTTCAATCTTATCATCAATGTTATGAGGAATATATCTATCTCTTTACATTGCAAAATATTTTTCAAATTAGTTCATTAAATACAAATTAAGTTTCAAAATACACTAGGTAAATTTTAAATATCATTTATAGTATTTGCATTTACATGCTTCAACTTCTAGTTGAGCTTGATTTTCCCTTTCAATATTTGAGTTTTCTTCTTTCCTTTTTTTTGTAATATTATTTCCCGTATTCTCTATGAGCCTTAAGGTTTCTTGTTCGATCATATTTTCTCTTGCGATTTCTTTTATTTCCCATGATAATTTAGTCTATGTAGATTTTTAAAATCTAACCCAAAAAAGTCAATCTCAAAAACTTGCAAAAAAAGCTCACTTTCAAAATTTAGACAAAAAATCACTTTAAAAATTCATCACAAAATAGTTAATTTAAAAAAAAAACTCTCTTTAAAACTTTAGCACAAAATACTTACTTTAGCCCAAAACACTCACTTTAAAAAACAATTTACTTTAAAAAGTTCGCCAAAAAAATGTCTTTTAAAAATGAAGCTAAAAAAATTCCTTTAAAAATTCAGCCCAAAAGATTTAGTTTGAAAATTTAGTCCAAATGAAAAAAATATGTGAAAAAAAATGTTTCAGTTTCATTTATTTATAGAGTTTTGCATTTCTTTTTTTGATGGGTCTCATCATTTTGTTAGGTCGATAGAAAGATAAACCAAAATTTTAGCCAAACTTTAAAAAAAGGTTCAGCCAAACTTTTTTGTCGTTTATATTAACGATACGTGATGCTGAAAAAAGTTTAGATGAATTACTAAAAAAGTTCGACCGAATTAAAACATCTGCAACTCCGCAACAACTCAGCTCTGATCACATTTCTCCAAATTCAGAATGGTTAAACTCCATCAAATTTGATGAATTAACTTTTGGAACCAATACTAGCATTTGCATAACTGAATATACTTTCAGCAGATATAAAATTTATGAAATTTCATAGATATTTACTAATTTTAATTAATTTTATAATAAAATGGGTGCAAAAAAATTATAAAGGTCATTATGATTCATTGAAATAAAAGTTTTGTATCTTCCAAAATACACTATAAAAATAATTGAAAATTTTATGGTTTTGTAAAATCTCTTTCGGTAATAATCACATATAAAGGAACGTTGTCGATGCGTTTCGAACCAACCAGTGTGGTTCATCATCGGGACTAGGTGAGAGATCAGATCAAATCAATAAGATTAAATAGATGTAGAGATGGTTAAACTAGCCGTTTAGAAAAAGGCTAGTTTGACTTTTTAATAATTTAAAATGTTTCTAATTAGTAACGACTAGTTCCCTCCCACTATTAAACCATTTAATAACTTTATTCACTTAGTTAATAAATTAATAAACTTAATAGTTATTTTATTTTATTTATTTATTTATTTATTTTTAATATATCAATAAAAATAAAAAATAATAAAAAATCAAAAATAAATAAATAAAAAATAAAAATAAAAAATAAAAAATAAATAAATAATAGATAAATAAATAAATATAAATAAATAAATAAATTAAATTAAATTAAAAATAGAAAAATAGCAAAATAAAAAATAAAAAATAAATAAAATAAATAATCAAACTTTCAAGAGAGAAAATAAATAAATAAATAAGTAATAATAAATAAATAAATAAATAAATTTAAAAAAATATAACAATAAAAATAAAGATAAAAATAAAAAAATAAAAATAAAAATAAAAATAAATAAATAAATAAATAAAAATATAAACAAATAAATAAATAAATAAATAAAAAGATAAAATAAATAAATAAATATAAATATAGATATAGATTAATTAATTGATTATTTAAAAAAAAAAAAAAAAGATAATCAGGGACATAAGGGAGGAGTCCAACACTTGCTGATGTTCCAACCATTATCTCTGTTAAGATTAAGGGGTGTTTTCTCGATTTCTAAGGCCTCTCTTAACTTACGATGATGGAAATGGTCAATCCTAGCAATGACCTTCGCCTCTTCAATGCAAATATGATGGTTAGTCTTTTCTGCATGTTCAGCTAGGGCAGACGAGCGGGATCTTCCATGCTTAATGTCAGCATCATGTTCAGAAATTCTTTGATTTATAGATCGACCAGTTTCACCAATGTAAGGCATCCCACAGGAACAAGGAATGATGTAGACACCTTTCCCATCTCTAGGGTCAATCGGGTCTTTAACCGATTTGAGAGAGCTGCGAATCGTGTTAAGGGGCTTGAAAGATGAAGACACCCTATGCTTCCTAAGGACCCTCGCAATTTTATCAGTGGTTCCTTGAATGAACGGAAGACGCACACTGCGAGACCATTGACTAGGGTCTTTATTCTTTTTAGATAGAGGACCTTTTGCTGCTTTAAGAAAAGCTTTAAGGCCTTGCGATCTACTATAATCATTTTTACAAAAGACACTTAACAGATGAGACTTTTCTCCTTCAAAGTGAGACCCATCAGAGATCCTCAACGCCCTTGTAGCCAAGGTGTTTAGGACACCTAATTTTTGAGCAGGGAAATGGTGTGAACTAGCGTGAAGGTATTGCTTAGTATGAGTTTTCTTTCGAAAAACTTGATGGGAGAAAGAGCCATCATCTTTTTTAGAAATAAGAATGTCAAGGAAGGGAATGCTTCCATCTATTTCATGTTCCATTATGAATTTTATGGAGCGTGATTGATCATTAAGGTGACGAAAGAAAATATCTAACTTATCTTTGCCATGCAGCCACACGACACAAGTATCATCTACAAACATCTTCCAAAGCTTTGGTTGGAAAAGAGCCGAGGAAAGAGCTTTGGATTCAAAGTCTTCCATAAACAAATTAGCAACAATTGGGGAAAGGGGGGAACCCATGGCAACACCACAAGTTTTCTCATAGAATTCGCCTTCAAAACTGAAGAAAGTGGAGGTTAAGCAGATCCCAACTAAATGGGCCGTATCAGGATCAGTAATGCGATTAATGACATCAATAGCCTCTTTTATGGGGATATTGGTGTAAAGAGAAATGACATCAAAACTGACAAACCTGTCCTCAGGATCCAATCTAATGCCCTTCAACTCATTAACAAAAGAAGCTGAATCTTTAACAAATGAGTCTGTACGACCTACAAGAGGCTTCAGTTTATGAGCTAAATACTTGGCTAGAAGGTAAGTCGGACCACCAATGGTATTAACAATGGGACGGATGGGGGCACCATCCTTATGGATTTTAGGAAGACCATAGATTCTTGGAGTAAGAGGATTGCTCTCAATAAACCTCTTACTCAGAGAGCCCAAGGAGCTACTGGATTTAATAGCATCATTGACAACTTTGGAGATATTTTTTAAGGGATTTTTAGGACGTTTCCTATATATTGGGAGTTATAGGAAACTTCCTAAAAATCCCTTAAAAAATATCTCCAAAGTTGTCAATGATGCTATTAAATCCAGTAGCTCCTTGGGCTCTCTGAGTAAGAGGTTGATTGAGAGCAATTCTCTTACTCCAAGAATCTATGGTCTTCCTAAAATCCATAAGGATGGTGCCCCCATCCGTCCCATTGTTAATACCATTGGTGGTCCGACTTACCTTCTAGCCAAGTATTTAGCTCATAAACTGAAGCCTCTTGTAGGTCGTACAGACTCATTTGTTAAAGATTCAGCTTCTTTTGTTAATGAGTTGAAGGGCATTAGATTGGATCCCGAGGACAGGTTTGTCAGTTTTGATGTCATTTCTCTTTACACCAATATCCCCATAAAAGAGGATATTGATGTCATTAATCGCATTACTGATCCTGATACGGTCCATTTAGTTGGGATCTGCTTAACCTCCACTTTCTTCAGTTTTGAAGGCGAATTCTATGAGCAAACTTGTGGTGTTGCCATGGGTTCCCCCCTTTCCCCAATTGTTGCTAATTTGTTTATGGAAGACTTTGAATCCAAAGCTCTTTCCTCGGCTCTTTTCCAACCAAAGCTTTGGAAGATGTTTGTAGATGATACTTGTGTCGTGTGGCTGCATGGCAAAGATAAGTTAGATATTTTCTTTCGTCACCTTAATGATCAATCGCGCTCCATAAAATTCATAATGGAACATGAAATAGATGGAAGCATTCCCTTCCTTGACATTCTTATTTCTAAAAAAGATGATGGCTCTTTCTCCCATCAAGTTTTTCGAAAGAAAACTCATACTAAGCAATACCTTCACGCTAGTTCACACCATTTCCCTGCTCAAAAATTAGGTGTCCTAAACACCTTGGCTACAAGGGCGTTGAGGATCTCTGATGGGTCTCACTTTGAAGGAGAAAAGTCTCATCTGTTAAGTGTCTTTTGTAAAAATGGTTATAGTAGATCGCAAGGCCTTAAAGCTTTTCTTAAAGCAGCAAAAGGTCCTCTATCTAAAAAGAATAAAGACCCTAGTCAATGGTCTCGCAGTGTGCGTCTTCCGTTCATTCAAGGAACCACTGATAAAATTGCGAGGGTCCTTAGGAAGCATAGGGTGTCTTCATCTTTCAAGCCCCTTAACACGATTCGCAGCTCTCTCAAATCGGTTAAAGACCCGATTGACCCTAGAGATGGGAAATGTGTCTACATCATTCCTTGTTCCTGTGGGATGCCTTACATTGGTGAAACTGGTCGATCTATAAATCAAAGAATTTCTGAACATGCTGCTGACATTAAGCATGGAAGATCCCGCTCGTCTGCCCTAGCTGAACATGCAGAAAAGACTAACCATCATATTTGCATTGAAGAGGCGAAGGTCATTGCTAGGATTGACCATTTCCATCATCGTAAGTTAAGAGAGGCCTTAGAAATCGAGAAAACACCCCTTAATCTCAACAGAGATGATGGTTGGAACATCAGTAAGTGTTGGACTCCTGCCTTATGTCCCTGATTATCTTTTTTTTTTTTTTAAATAATCAATTAATTAATCTATATTTATATTTATATTTATTTATTTATTTTTTATATTTTTATTTATTTAGTTTTATTGTTATATATTTTTTTAATTAATTAATTTATTTTTTATTTATTTCTTTTATTTATTTTTATTTATTTATTTATTTTCTCTCTTGAAAGTTTGAAAGTTTGATTATTTATTTATTTATTTATTTTGCTATTTTTAATTTAATTTAATTTATTTATTTATCTATTATTTATTTATTTATTTATTTATTATTATTTTTTATTTTTATTGATATATTAAAAAAAAATTAAATAAATAAATAAAATAAAATAACTATTAAGTTTATTAATTTATTAACTAAGTGAATAAATTTATTAAATGGTTTAATAGTGGGAGGGAACTAGTCGTTACTAATTAGAAACATTTTAAATTATTAAAAAGTCAAACTAGCCATTTTCTAAACGACTAGTTTAACCATCTCTACATCTATTTAAGCTTATTGACTTGATCTGATCTCTCACCTAGTCCTGATGATGAACCACACTGGTTGGTTCGAAACGCGTCGACAACGTTCCATTATATGTGATTATTACCGAAAGAGATTTTACAATTTTATATGGATCACAGAAGCATAGATTCTAAAATTTTTATGGTTCATTACATTGGTCTGCCGTCTGTAATGGGTAGTTTTTAGTTTTTTAATTTATAACTAATATGTTGAGAAAATTGACACTAAACTAAAAATATTCAAAATCTACAGTTTTTTCATATTGGTTCAGTTCAAAAAATTCTAGTAATTATGACATGCATCAATTGGTTTCGTAGATATAATGATATAGAAGTAGAGTCTGTCTAGATTGTTGTAACACATTATTTTTTTTGAAACACCAAGTTTACAAAGAATACACTAGTTTTAAAAAACATGGCTTTTTATGAATCCCTTGATTGTTAAATAACACACTCAAAGAATTACTAAGTTGAAATATCAAATGTTAATAAAATAATTGCAAAAAATAAGTAATATAAAGCTAATAAAATTTATAACAAGTTATCTTTTTATTTTAAAATGAAATTATAAACATAAAAATTTCTTTGGCTTGCCGAAAGTTGAAGAACTTCTAAAAATGATATTTTTTTTTCTCAAAAAAGGGAAAAATGTGTAACCCAACTTCACATTTTCACCTTGCAAATTGTATGGCCATGTTTTATAATGCAATTTTATAGTATTTTTATGCATGCATTCACAACTTTATATTAAAATTTAACTATCACCTTTAATAGACATCTACACCTAATTATAAGACTAATGTTCAAATGCATAATGTACCATGTGTTTTCTAATTTGCAATTTCAATGAATTCATTTTAAATAAGAAGTGACAAAACAACTTTAAACCAAACATAAGAATCATCTACTAACATTATAACAACATGATCATGCAAAATGTACCAACTAAATGAAATTTTACTTGAATCATTGCTACATATTCATGAAATTAAATATTTAAAACTAAGTTTTAAGCATCAAACCATGCATCATGCAAATTGTACCAAGAAAAATGTACATAAACTCCAAAATTAGCCTGCACTAAATCATAATTTCAAAAGTTCTAGATTTAAAATATGTTAAAAATTTATAAATCATTCAATAAAAGTAAATATATCATGTATTATATAAAAAGACTATCAACTACAATGTTGCATCAAGTTAGAGAAAAGTAAATATAACATGTACTATAAAAAGATTTTAAAACAAAATGTTGCATCAATTTAGAGAAATTGGCTGAAATATACATTCCATCAGTTTCCTTGTGCTCTCATCTGAATCATGGGGGCCTTGCACAACATGTGTAAATTGCGTATATATACATATAAGAAATTTATGTACATTAAAATTAATATTTAATGTTTTAAAATTAAATGAGAATGTAGTTTCATAAAAAATAAAATAAAATAAATTCCATGCAATACTTCATGTTGTTCCCCCTTCATTGTCCCCGTCTTGCGATCGCCCTGCATCACACCCTCCTGGATAAAATATACACTATACATGTACAAATATATATATTAAAATTTTAAAATTTTGCAAATGAAAATGCATAAACTCATGCAATTTATTAAAAAAAATGTTAGATGACTTCTTCAAATTGTTTGGATGTTCCTATCCCCATCGTCGACTATATCACTAAAGTGCTTGGAGAATAGAAATCATCTCTACAAACCTAAAATTCAAAAAATTTAAACTGTAAAATAACTTTATCTATCTCATTTTTTAATGAAACTTGCACTTCAATTTATAACAAAACGTAAGTGAAAATTGAATACTTGTGACAATGGAATATTTGGCACATCTCCTAACAAGGAAGAAGAGAGTGGCACCATTTCGAAAATGTCAGACGGAATCAAAATATATTAACTTTTAATAATATTTTCCGCAGAAAAAATCGAACCATCTATTAAAAAAAGAGGGTTACATAGCATATGCAAAGCATTTCCGTTTCTCTCTTTTCAGGCAGAGAAACCAAGATCAAATGTTTGTAGGAATTCCCAAATGTTCCCCAAAACAGCCTAGTCAAAACAATCCTTAAGGGATGAAAAAGTTCCTGTCGTTTTCCAACCTCTTGACTTCCTATAAGGAAAACAGCCAAAACAGAGATTGGATAAAACCACAGCATCAAAAGGTGCCAGTTAGTAGACACTGTCCTGGCAGTTTAAACAAAAATTATGGAGTTCAAAAATGGACAGGGGTTCAGGCCTCCTTTGAAAGGAAAAAAACACTGAGTCCTGTCATAGAGTTATACATGATCGAAATAGTTTTTCATAGCTGAATACATGAAGACATAGTAACAGAGAAATTAAAGGGGAGTTGTAAACAGCTCAAAAGTTAAGCAAAAACTGGAGGAGCAAGTGACCTTGCCACCCCATCAACCACCTCTTCTATTGTCCATGCGCCCATAGCCTATTTAGTGCCTTTTTTAGAAAGGTCGTCTGCTTCTGTGTTCCGTTCCCTGAAAATATGGCAAATAGTGAGCTCAGAAAAAAAACTTTTAAGATTGATGATCTCATTAAGCAAAGGAATTAAGAGATAGTTCCTGCATTGTTGCGTTGCATTGGTCCACTTTACTATGTTCAAATAGTCACCAAAAAACTGTGCTTCACGCTCGTTGCACAAGGAGAGCCAGCAAAGAAGTAGATGTAAGGCTTTAAGCTCGACAAAATTGTTTATTCCAATGCCAAGGCCAATGGAAGCTTTTAGGATTTTCTCGGAGGGAAAGAAAATAACTAGGCCAGCTCCACACCTCCTGTTTTGATCTGAGGCCCCATCGAAGTAAGCCTAGGGAATGGAGCCCTTGATTTATTCCCTATGGACCAGTCTAGAGTGCTGAGAGTTAGATGGAGAAGGGATATTCTCGAAAATGGCCACCCCTTCGGCTGCTAGGTTGGAAATAGGGAAAGAAGTGTCTTTAAATATCAAATGATTTCTGGCGAGCCAAGTGCCCCAAGAAACCAACAAAGGCATTGATCTGAATTTTTCATTAGGAGCATCCTGCCACCATCTGTGCCAGGCTTCAGAAAGGTCCTCTCCTTTCCACCTTTTGGGGATATTGGTCATCCTTAGCATTTCATTCCAAAGGCTTTTCGTAAAAGGATAGGAGAGAAAGACATGTTGAATAGTTTCCTCACTCTCTTTGCACAGATAGCACCACTCGGGTCCAATTCTCCCTCTTTTCTAGAGGAAGTCCCATGTAGGAACTTTATTTTGAAGAATGCACCAGAAGAAGACTGTGCCTTTTACCCATTTCCTAAAGGCATTTCCTAGATTGTGTTTAGATTCTTCCTTCCTTTGGCATAATTCTGGAAAAACCTATTATTTTCATCCCCAGCTTGGAGCCAGATAGCCCTACTCTTTATTCGCCAGCTTTCCTCCTTAACCTGGAGAATTTTCCTTCTAGCCGCTTCCAATTCCCGAATTCTGTTCTGAGATTCTAAGGTGGCATATCCGCCCCCTTCAGGATCTTCCAGAAGATCTAGCTCAGCATTAATAGCCCTCATCTCTTCATTTTCCTTTAAATATTTTTGGAGAACCCATTCTTTGGTTGCAGCCTACATCTTTTTGAGATTATTCATGAATGCCTTGCTTCGACTCAGACCATCTCCATCTCCTGGCCCGAACCTCCTCCAAGTAGAGTGGAAAAGAGCTATGAAAGAGTCATCAGATAATCAGGAGGAGTTAAAATTGAAGGGAGACCCCAGTTTTTTGAGGGCCCCTTTTGCCTCCAACAAGATCGGAAAATGGTCAGACAGGCCCCCTTCACCCACCCAATGCCTGAAAATAGACAGTTTCTCTGATAGCTCTTCTCCCAGAAGAAATCGATCCAGTTTCTTTCCCACCCAGTCCTCCCCCACTCTTTTGTTTCTCCATGTAGGTCTAGGTTTAAGCAGCGAGACATCTACCTGGTGAGAGGAGGAAATCTTAGAGAGAAAGAACTCGGTCAAGGGATCGGCTCAGGCATTGGTCCCCCACGATTTCGAGACCCCCGGGGAGAAATTGAGGTCTCCTCCAATGACTAGATTGGGGTGGGAAAGGTAAGATTTTTGAAAAAGAGAAGTCCTGAACAACTACCTATCCTGACAAGGCCCATACACATTAAGAAGGAGTAGAGGAAGAAGTAACTCCTTTGAATATAACTCCATCACCAGAGAATTTTCCGACCCCCAAGAAGAAATTTCTCTCAGATTACCTACTTTATATCCAATGACCACCCCACCAGAGTGGCCATTGGCATCCAGAGCCTGAAAGAGCCATCCTGGAAACATCTTCGAGAGAAGTCCGATGATTTCCTCACCTTTGCCGAGGGTCTCTTGAAGCATAAGAATATCTAGACTATGAACTCTAACCAACTCCCTCAGGGCTAGTTTTTTGGGTTGACTAGCTAACCCCCTATAGTTGTAGGAAAGAAGGATCATTTCAAAACACCAGGGGGTGGCTTTGCTGCTCTAAGCACCCCAGTCAAGGATTTTTGTTTCCTGTCTACAATATCAATCTTTGCTTTAAGATGTGCCTTTGAAATATCAGATTTCCTGCCTCTCGTTTTTCTGGGCCCAATAAGCACAGGATCCGGCTCTAAACCTCCAAGAGCAAAGCCTTTCCCAAGGCAGTTTACCAGTGATCTCAGGTTATAGTGGGGGGCTACACGGGAGGGAGAAGGCACCAAAGGGAAATAGGGATCCGGGGGATCAACCGGAGGGGTGGGAATGTTATCAGAGGGCGGAGGCACCGAAACAACCAAACTGTCGATAGGAGGAGTGTTTAAATTCAAGGAAGAGAATTCCATCTGTAATTGCCTGGAAGGAATAGACTCAGAGAAATCCAAATCAGAAACATAAGTAGAAAAACAAAGGGAAGAAGGGGAAGAGGAAGGCATACCCGCCTGTGAAGCCCCTCTTGTCTTAGCTGAAAAGGGAGCCAGAGAGGCCGACAGCGTGAGCGGTTTCTCAGGGATAGGGGCGGAGACTGCCTGCTGAGCCAGGTCGCAAGGAGGTACATTCCCAAGTTCGCCTATGTTTCCTCCTCCATAGTAGTCTGCGAGGCCGCCTTGACAGGTTCTGGAGCTAGATAAACCATCGGTTTCCTTGCAACATTGTAGAGTATTCTTCTACGTCGATGATCCAATGGACATTATTTAGCCAAATGACCATATTTGTGACATCTATGGCATCGAAATGGAAAATTCTCATAGTCCAGCTTTTGAATAAATTCCAGTTCACGGTATTTTAGGGTCATGGCATCCGCAAGCCCTTCTCTAGGATTAAGGCTTACGAGAATCCTTGCTGCACTGAGATCATTTGATTGAATATAGGACCTGTCGACTTCCAAGTATTTTCCCAGCGTATTTCCTATAGAGGAGAAAACTGAGTCTGTCCAAAACAGAAGAGGTAGCCCTGGCAATTTTACCCAGACAGGGGATTCATTCATTTTTTCCGTTTGGGCATCGAACATAGGAGTCCATCTGCGGAAGAGTATTGGTCGTTTTCCAAAACACCAATTCCGTTCGAGCACCCAATCAACATGGTCCTTATGAACGAAACTCAGGGTAAACCACCCTCTGTCCAGGACTTTGATTTCCATCGGCTTCCCAAGGGCATTTCCCCATTCTGTCTGAACCCAATCTCGGATGTCATCAACTGTATATTTTCTTCCACGCACTCTGCCGACTAGCCTAGTTTCAGAGGCTACCATCACTTCTTCTACGAGGATGTCCACACCAATGACACAGCTAGGGCAGGTCTCCTTTTTCTTGATTCGGATTTGTTTCTTGCGTTTTCCTCCCACTACCTCCGTCTGTGTGTCGCCCTCCCCCAACTCCTGAGCCGTCCGGGCATCTGCAACCATGTCTTCAGGCGACTCCTATCGCCTTTACTCAGAGGCTTGGGAGTCTCGACCCACCAACCCCTCGACCAAAGGCTCCTTGTCAGACTGGCCCTTCTCCAGTACCTATTCAGGCCCAGTATCAGCTTCCACCGAATGGCTTTTCCCTTCACCTTCCGCAGAGGAGTTCAAGTGACTCTTTGGTCCTGATCCAAGAGCAACAACCAAAAGCCAAATGTCCTTATGTGACTAATTCAAGCCCATCTGGGCTGGAGATTCAGTGGGAAGAGTTGATTCCGAGACCAACCTTCGTCTCGGAGCCGAAAACCTCTTGTCAGAACCTTCGCCCCCAGAAACCACCCCACCAAAATCAAGCCTTTTAAAACTAGTTTCGCTTGTAGCTTTAGGCCCTTTCTGCACATGCATGCCACAGCTAGCCACTACATCTTCTAAGCCTCCCAAAGGAGAAGGGAAAACAAGATTACCTGACCCCAAAGAGGGAGTAAGTGAGCCGAAAGCATGATCCTAGCCACTACTCGCCTCTCCTCCACCATGAAGACCACCACGACCCGAAAGAGCAGCGTTCTCAAGCTTCAAAGCATCAAACGGAGCAGATCTGAAGGAAAAGGGTCTAGCTCCTTCCTCCTTGCTCGAAAAGATAGCTTTCACAACCGATTTCGGGAAGAACTGGTCTAAGTTATGAACCGTAACTTCTTGACCCCAAACAGTAAGAATGTCTTCCAGCACCGGCTCAACGTCCATGTAATCACACTCAAACCTCATCGCTGCAGCTTACATAAAACCCTAGCCTGACACCGTTACAGCTAGAAACCCACAGCTATTCAGAAAATAAACCTTGTCGCGAGGTGAGAAGGGCTAAAATTTTTTTTACCTTCATTCTGTCGCCAATTAAAGTCTAGGGCTCTTCCAACCTTGGAAACACACGGATCGTGGCCGACCCAGAAGGATCCAGGTGTATGCAGGTACCTGACAGCGAGGGAACGCTCGTCACATCCCTCATCCCTTAAATTTTAATAATATACATGTGTACACATAATTATTTCTTTTAAAAATATTTCCTCATGATATTGATATAATAATAGAATAATAATTGTACATTAACATCATTAACTCTTTAAAAAAGCTAACATTTCCCAAAATATCATCTTGATTTCTAGAACCAAAACCTTCGACCATGGTATTATCAAAATTTTCGTTCAACAAGTGTGTAAACTGAAAATGGTGAACATATGATACATTAATGTTAGATTAACACATACAAATAAAAATGTATATGCAAATTACAAATTACTTTAAAATATCCACCATAACCATTAACACATACCGATCCCATGTCCTCTTCCTCATGAAGAATTAAGTCTTTCCAACCATTGCGACAACCCTTTTCATATGTTCTAATCTCCTCAATATTCATGTTATCTATCTCCTCATATGTTTTATGTACAAAGTTAGCATGTGAATTTTCTCTTGCTCTTTGTCACTTTAGAACAAGATCAATTCCACCAAATCTAGTTTGAACATTGTCTATGATGGCATCCTTTTCTTCTCTAATAATTTGAGAAGTGTCATCCATCTCTGACCATAAATAATACACATAAGGAGGTAGATGTACCAAAGGTGGCTTAGGGTGATGCAACTCAGTATCATGCTTAACACCCTTACGGTCACATAATCGACCTTTCCCAGGACCAAAAAATTCAAAAGGAAGGCCACTATAATTGGGTTTCATACCCAAAAAGAATTCAGCATAAAATAATTTTGCAAAATAAATGGGAACCTCATCATTCCATGAAAACTTTCGATAGGCTGCAAGGTACATATCATACCAATGGTTATATATATTAGGGCGCTTGAAATATTACACCTTCAACATCTTTCTTTTCAGCCTTACCTTGAAATTAAACATAGATTTTTCCATTTCTATTTTAACCATGTTTTTAACATCAACCCATGTATCATGACCCGTTACTGCTTCCTTTCTATGCCTAATAATTTCTACAAAAATATCCATGGTTGGCCCAAGCTTCTTGTAAACATCTAGAAATGTGATTAGATTGTGCAGAACTATTTGTAAGCTTTCCCAACTCTCTGCAGGGAGCTCCAAACTCCCAAGATCTTTCCTCAATTTTGAATAAATACCTTCGTACCTCTCTAATGTAAATTGTTGGATGTTTGTTTCCCAATGTAATTCATCAGGAATTTCATATGGATAAGTTGTAGTTCGTGTACAACCTTCTTCTTGAATTGTGGATTTCACCTACGTATTTTTCGAGCAACATTTTCACGCTTTGTATCAATATATAAAATTATGTATAAATAAAAAAACATGTGAAAAAATTTACAAATTTGTTTTAACATAAAAATTATATAATTTAACAAACTGATGTTCACAATAATAAGATTGAGATTGATGGCCACTTGGATATGGTTAAGCACCATCATGCCCACCCGGAGATGGTTTAGCACTAGCATGACCGCCCATTGATTGGCCACCAGGGGAATGTTTACCACCACCCTCACACAATGAGAGCATAGCTTCATAAAAAAAAATAGATTTTTTATTCAATATATATATATATATATATATATATATATATATATATATATATATATATATAACACGATGGTGTGAATGATCTAAAATTATGCAAGAACGTAATAAAACAAATAAATACACATAAACCTAGATATGTAACAAAAATAACACTTCATTTCCTTAATATCAAACAACTGAAATATGCTTATAGACTGAATGGAAATAAACTAGCTAGGGCACTGGTAGCTTATCACTAAGAAGAGATGTGGCAGTTAAAGGCCTATGAACTATGTTACAATGAGGCTTAAAGGCCTTTTTTATTATTGAACAACATAGAAAAACCCTAAACAATCAAAACCCTAACTCTAGGAGATGAAAAACAAAGATTTTGTGGGCCTCGTTGGGGTTAGTTGGGAGGCCAACTTCCCGGGGTCGTAACTTGGCCATATTATCTCCATTTGGTGCATAAGATATATCATCAGAAACACATCTCCGAGTACTATAGGTTTTGACACAAGCACCTTCCAATGGCTATGGGCCTACTGCAAACCTTAAAAAAAAAACCATTTAGGGGGTCGAAATTGCTTTGGAAGTTCACGACATGAAAATATGCTAAAAATAGTAAATGATGCTATAAAAAAAAATCGATGAAACTTATTAGAGGTATAGGTGGAATGGGTTGGTTTCCACCAATATCCATCTAGATCATTCCTCCCCCATTAGGGAGCAATTGTCCCTATTGCGTGTAGAGCCTCCATGAGGTGAGGAAATTTTTATTGAACATGTTCCTTCGTGAACCACTTGCCTTGGTGAAGGAGTTGGCCTTCTTTGACAACTCGATATAGCTAGATCCTCCACTGGAAAGTGTTCTTGATATGTGTGTCCATGATCTGATCATTTGTGGCTTGTTTCATGTAGTCTGGGTTTAACTATGTGGGTGTGAGTTGTTCTGCCACATCGGATGTGTCTAGTAGAGGTGGAAAGTAGGGCCAAAGGCAGTCCACATTGAAAAATGGGTGCAGAAAATGGAATGGTGGAATAATGAGCTCGAAGGAATTCCCCCCTACAATATTGGTGATGATATATGGCCCATATCAGAGTGGTCGAAGCTTGCGATGAATTCCAACGAGGCGCTCCTTCTACAAATGTAGCCACACTTTGTCACCCACCTGGAAGTTGTGTGGCATCTGATGTTGATCATGTCATTTCTTGTACTTATCATTAGATATGTCCAATATCTCATGAAATTGTTGGAGGATGTGTTGAATGCGATCAATGAAGCTGTTCTCCTTGTTCGCTTCAGAGTGGACACGAGACGAATCTTCCTAAGTAGTCGCACATGGCATGACTACGTAATGGGACATAGTGGATGGAATCCCAAGCCCAATTGAATGGTTTTGTGGTTGGTTGAGTTGTGGAGAGCCTAGTTATAGGCTCGTTGTACATAGGGGAGACTCTAATCCCATGTGCATGGATGCTTTGAGTTGCACATGCAAAAAATGTGTATGTTAGGTTCCTATATTACTAGTGTAGTCCCTTATTGTTGTTAGTGTAGCCCCATTATTGTTATTTTTTTGTAGCCCCTATATTTTTATTATTGTGCCCCATAAAATCCACTATTGTTATTGTTGTGCCCTTACATTATTATTGTTAGGTCGGCTAGGATTATACTGTGACCCCATGGACTCCTATATATAGAAAGGAGGTTTTGTAATTTGTATCATCCAAGAATTGTTCATTTATGTAATGTAAAGGAGGTTTCCCCCTCGAAGTGTCTTATTTAAAAGAATTGATATCTCATTTATTCTATTTTTGGAGCTTGTTTCATAACAATTGGTATCATAGCTTTGGATTCTAGGGTTTCACTACTTCAAACAGGTCATCGTGGAATTTTTGCTATAACTTGTTTTCTACGAAGGTTCAGAAGCTAAAAAAAAAAACTCATTTGCGAAGAAATCTTGAGGAACGTCGTGTAAAACTTTCAGATCTGGGTTCACAATATTTTCAAAAGATATGATCTGTGGAAGTTAAGGTTTTTTCAGGCTCCCAAATTTCATATCAAAGAGGTGACCTTGGGAAAATCGTCATAACTCTCTCTCTGAGCATCAGATTGGAATTCTATAAAAAGTGGCCAAAATTACATGAAATTTGGTTTCCCGTGTATCAATTTCAGAGCCGGAGGAGGAAATAATGACATGTAGAATTTCATACAAGTTCGCTCTATTGAACCAGTCCATAATTAGGTCATTGTGGGAGACTGGGAATAACTTTGTCTTGAAGAATCCAAATCATGCCAGACATGTGGCATTGGAAATAATATTTAGAGGGATACTAAATTACCGTAGACAAAATCTCGGGGATTCGAAATTACAAATATAAATTAGTTTCAATATCAAGCTCCTCAAAAGTAAGAAAAATATGTGTATTTTTTTCAAATTGCATAATTCTTGTTTGAAAAATTAGTTTGAAGTGATTCCAAGGACATATTGGAGCATAGATATCAGTATTGGGTTCTAAAATTCCCCCTAAAAATAATTCAATACCCGTTAAGCCCTCAAAAGTCTCTACTATGACTCATGAAGAGGAAGAAGTGCAACATGATATATCAAAATTACAAGAGCAAGTGCAACAACTTTCGATCTCACAAAGAGCAACAAAAAATGAAATGTAAGTTTGAAGAAAGGCGTGGAAGTTAAGATGGATGGTTTTAAGAAATGAGCGGAAGCTAAGATGGATGGTTTGAAGAATGGCATGGAAGCTAAGATGGATGGTATGGAAGAAAAAATGAGAGACAACATGGAAAAATTAGACATGGAAGGTTTGAAGGAAGGTTTGAGAATGTTGATACAAGAAATGATTCCTAATGGCGAAAAGGTAGTAGAGGAAACTCATGACGAAAAAAAAATAAATGTTAATCGTGATTTCATAAACTCTTAATGTTGGATTGAAGACCCACCATATTCCAAAGATTGATATGAGGAAGTTTGATGGCAAGGATCATGTAACATGGATATTACAGATGGAGCAATATTTTGATCTCCATAATGTGAAAAACACACAAAAGGTACGCATTGCAACTTTTTATTTAGAACAAAATACATTTGTAAGATATCTATGGCTTTGATCCCATAAAACAATTGTCACTTGGTCAATTTTTACGGAGGAAATGATAGCACATTATGAGGATATAGAGAGCACCACCTTATTTATCCAATTGATAAATCTTAAACAAAAAGGTTCAATGGTGGAGCACATTGAGGACTTCCAAAAATTGAATATAAGGGTAGAGGAACACAGGATTGATGTCTTCATAGGAATTTTAAATGATAACATCCAACATGAGGTTCACCTTTGTGAACCTGATTCATTGGAGAAGGAATTCAGGTTGGAAAGAAAAAATGAATGTAAAATTATGGCGACAAGGAAGCCTATGACTCAAATCTATAAAGATGGAAGTGTTGCTACTCGTAGACTTTGACAACCTTCAAGGTTGACACCACAACAATTGGAAGAAAAAAGAGAAAAAGGGCTTTGCTACCATTGTTATAGAAAATGCACTAAAGGTCATAAGTGTGTTGAGAAGAAATTATTTTACATACATTGTGAAGAGGAGGAAGAACATTAACAAGAAACTTCAAAAGAAGAGGATATACACCAGGAACCAACCCTAGAGAAAGAATAAATGAGTCCGACCATATCTTGTAATGCATTGGAAAGAATTACTACTACTCAAACTCTCAAGGTAGAAGGACATATCAAGAAGAAAAAAGTAATAGTGTTGATTGATTCGAGTAGTACCCATAATTTTATTCATTGTAAGGTAGCCAAGGAATTTAATTTCTTTCTATACCCAACACGAAAGTGTCAAGTGATGGTTGCAAATGGAGGAACTATAAATTTCTTTGGAAAATGCCATAATATCAAGCTAACCATGGGGAAATATGTATTGAATAGTCCAATGCTTTCCATTCCAATGGGAGGTGCACATGTTGAACTAGGAGTACAATGGTTATAATCTTTGGGGATGGTAACTTTTAATTTTCAAGAACTTTTCTTGAAAAATTTTTTGAAAGGAAAGGAAGTTTAATTATAGGGTATTGAAGGGAAGCCGAGAAATATAATAAGATATAATGTCATGACAAGGTTTCTGAAGAAACAAAAATGAGGCATAATTTCACAATTATACTCACTCGAAGTTTCAACATCAACATCATATATTTCTCCAAATCTCCAAAAAGTCTTGGAAAATCATTCCAAGGTGTTTGAAACTCCAAAAGAACTCCCACCTATTCATGATCATGATCATGCTATTCATTTTATTCCAGGAAGTGTTCCTCCAAACATCAGTCCTTACAGATTTCCTTATGTCCAAAAGAGTGAAATTAAACGTATGATTGGAGAAATGTTAGAGGCTAGTATAATTCAACCAATTCAAAGTTCTTTCTCTTCTCCATTAGTATTGGTGCACAAGAAGGATGGATCATGGCACATGTTTCCAGATTGTAGGGATCTCAATAAGCTGACTATTAAAGATAAATTTCACATTCCCTTGATTGATGACTTATTGGATGAATTACATAGAGAAATTTATTTTACCAAGTTGATTCTTCGTTCAGGATATCATCAAATTAGAATGAAGACTGAAGATATTACCAAAAACAACTTTTTGAACTCATAAGGGTCATTATGAATTTTTGGTCATTCCTTTTGGCCTTACCAATGCACCTTCTACATTTCAAGGGTTGATAAATTCCATTTTCAACCCCTTCCTTAGAAAATTTGCATTAATATTTTTCGATGATATATTAATCTATAACAGGTCTTGGAAGGATCATGTTCAAAATGTTGACAAGATTCTTAAACTATTGGAGGAGAAACAATTATATGCAAAAACCTCCAAATGTTTTTTGGAGTACAAGAGGTGGAATATTTGGGTCATATTATACCTTCGGAGGGTGTTAGGGTAGACCCCAACAAAATTAAATCCATTAAGGAATGGAAAGTCCCCACAACCATAAAGAAGTTGCGAAGATTTCTCGTGTTAACAGGGTATTATCACAAGTTTGTTAAGAATTATGGGAGAATAGTAACACCTCTAACAACATTATTGAAGAAAGATGCATTTTCATGGACTCTTGAAGAAACTAAGGCCTTTGAACATCTTAAAGAGGCAATGTGCCTAGAACCAATCTTAGCTACACCAGACTTCACAAAAACCTTTATTAGGGAATGTGATGCCTGAGGAAATAGAATTGATGTTGTTTTAATGAAAGAAGGAAGACCCATTGCTTTTGAAAGTTGTCAGTTCAAATGAAAGTATTTACAGAAATCTATTCATGAGAAGAAAGTGTTGGCAATACTACATGCACTAAATAAATGGAAACCTTACCTAATAGGAAGACACTTCAAGGTAAAAACTGATCATTATAGTCTTAAATACTTTTTGGTTCAAAGACTATCTTCAAAAGAGCAACAAAAATGGGTCACAAAGATGTTGGGTGATGACTTTGAAATCATCTACAAATAGGGGAAGCCAAATGTTGTTTCAGATGCACTATCAAGAAAGGATGAAGAGGTGGAAGCATTTCTTTGTGCCATTTCTATTATCCAACCAGATTGGATAGCCGAAGAAAGGATGAATGGAAGAATGATGAAGAAGTGTGGACACTCATTCAAAATTTTCAGCAATATCCTAGTACATCTCATATATTTATTTGGAAAAATGATTCTTTATGGTACAAATATCACTTATATATTTGTAAGAATTCCCAACTAAAAAAAAAGATTCTTTTGGAATTGCACACCTCTCCCTTAGGAGGACGCTTAGGAGTTTTAAAATCCTACCATAGGGTGAAGAAAGATTTTTTTTGGGATGGCCTTAAATCTGATATTCAAAAGTTTGTGGCAGAATGTTTGGTTTGCTAAAGAAATAAAGTTGAGAAAATTATGACCCCGGGTCTGCTACAACCTTTATCAATTCCAAGTAAACTTTGGGAGGAGGTTTCAATGTATTTTATCACAGGTTTACCTAAGTTCGAAGGAAAGAGTGTCATCATGGTGGTAGTTGATAGACTTACCGAGAATGCACACTTTTGTGCATTATACCATCCATTTAAAGCAAGTACAATTTCTACTACATTTATGGAAACAATTCAAAATCTACATGGAAACCTAAAGATTATTGTAACCGACAAAGATCCCATTTTTATTGGAAACTTTTGGACAAAATTATTTTCTTGTTTGGGTACTAAAATAGCTCATAGCTCATCTTATCATCCTCAATCCGATGGGAAAACTGAGATAGTGAAAAAATGTTTGGAAGAATACCTTCATTGTTTTGTATTTGATAAAAAAACACAATGGGTCAAGTGGTTACCTCTGGCTGAATGGTGGTATAACACTTCCTTCCATATTGCAACAAAAATGACCCCATTTATAGCACTTTATGGATGTCATCCACCATCCATCACATCATATTTAAGAGAAAATTATAAGGTTCAAGTAGTGGAAGATCACATCGAGCATCAACAACAAGTTCTCCAAATCTTAAAGGATAACCTAAATTTGACACAAAATCGAATGAAACAATAGGAAGATAAATATCATAGCGAGTGAAGTTATGATGTAGGATAATGGGTATTTTTACGACTACAACCATACAAAAAAATGTCCCTAAAGCAAGCTAAGAAGGACAATAAATTATCGCCAAAGTACTATGGTCCTTACAAGGTTTTGAAAAATATTGGTACTATGGCATACAAACCGGAGCTACCTGCTTCTTCTCGAGTGCACCCAGTTTTCCATGTTTCATGTTTAAAGAAGGTTATAGGTGAAAAAATTCTAGTTCAAACAATATTTCCAAAACTTGATGAGGAAGGAAAAATCATATTGGAACCTGAAGCAGTCACGGAAACAAGAATTTGACAGCCACAAAATCGATCAATTTCATAGTATCTCATCAACTGGAAGAAATTACCCACCAAAGACTCCAAGTGGAAGTATGAGAATTTTATATAGAAGCATCCAGAGATACTTAAGCATTGAGGAAAACACTTTTTTGAAGGAGAGGGGCATTAGGTCCCTATATTACTAATGTAGTCCCTTATTGTTGTTAGTGTAGCCCCTTTTATTGTTATTGTTGTACCCTTGTAGCCCCCATATTGTTATTATTGTGCCCCATAAAAGCCACTATTGTTATTGTTGTGCCCTTACATTATTATTTCTAGGTCGGATAGGATTATATTGTGACCCCATGGACTCCCATATATAAAAAAGAGGTTTTTTCATTTATATCATCCAAGAATTTTTCATTTATGTAATGTAAAGGAGGTTTCCCCCTCGAAGTGGCTTATTTCTAAGGCGTTGATCTCTCTTTTCTTCTATTTTTGGAGCTGGTTTCATAACAATGTACGATCATCCTGTTGACGACATCTATCTATCCATTGGTTTTGGGATGGAAAACTATGGACTTGGTGAGCTTGGTGTCCAAAATTGACAAGATACTGGACCAAAATGTATTGCGGAACCTATTTTCCCCATTTGAGATGATAGAATGTGGGAGACCAAAGTGTACCCACACTCATTCAAATAATATTTTAGCAGTGGAATCTGCTGTGATATTCTTCTTGTAGGCTGCCATAATGGCCATCTTCGAGAATCTGTTGACGACCACAAAAACAGAGTCATTTTCATTCTTAGTAGAAGGAAGGCCCAATATGTAATCCATGGAGATGGATTCCCAAGGTCAACTAGGGGTAGGAAATGAATTATAGAGGCCTTGATTCTTAACGGTCAATTTGGCAATGGCGCAGGCACTATAGGATCTGATGTGCTTTCCGATATCCTGTCGAAGGTTCGACCAATAGAAATAATTCTACAGTATTTCCACTGCTTTCTCGACCCCAAAATTCCCAGCGACCCGACTGTAGTTAGCTTCCCAAACCCTCTTGGCATGATCTCTTGAAGGAACACAAAGGTATCCCAGGTGACATAGTAGTGCATCCTGAAGGTAAAAATATGGAACTGGCTTACCCTCCAAGAGCGTCTTGTATGTGTGGCAGAATTCTAGATCGCTTATGTAGAGAAGCGACCAATCGAAAGCCTTGTGCCCATAAGATTTGAGCACATTGGTTAGCGCCATGATTGGTGGTCAACTGAGGCAGTATAAAACATTATTGGTGCTTCCCTTCTTGTACATGATGTTCAAATGATTTTTTTTTAAGTATGATTTTTTTTTAAGTATGTTGACCACTTATGATGGCGATTGTTCTGCAAATTACCTTGTTTCTGTATGAATTGTAGGGGTAAGTGGCCTATGTGGATGACCATTTCCCTCCCAAAAATTTAATGCTTCCATTTTTAGCAAGCCTGCACAATGCAATACATCTCTTTGCTATAAGTGGGATACTTCCAGACTGTGTCGGAAAATGTCTCATTTTGATATGCCACAAGATGCCCCTGTTGAGTAAGAACTTCCCCAATAGCATAGTCATAGGAATCTATCTCGATCTCAAATGGTTGTTGAAAGTATGGTAATGTGAGAACTTGTGCAAAGAAGAGGTGATGTGTCAACTCTATGAACACCTTCTGTTTAGATTCATGCAAAAATAATTTTTCTTTCACTCCTCCCTTGGTGACTTGACTTAAGGGCCAAGTGATATGAGATAATCCCAACACGAACTTGCGGTAGAAATTGGCAAGACGCAAAAATATGTGGAGCTCTGTTAGAGTGGTTGGGGCTGGCCAATCCCGAATGACTTGGATCTTGGGTGGATCCACATGCACCTCCCACTCATCAATAATGTAACCTAGATACTGAATCTAGGTCATGAAAAAAGATCACTTCTCCAAATTGGCACACAACTTGTGTTGCCACAGTGTTTGGAGGACCTGTCAAATGTGGTGGAGGTGCTCTTCCCAATTCTAGCGGAAGATCAGGATGTCATCCAAGTACACCACCACAAATGCGTTGGTGGATGACCGCAAGATGTTGTCCATCAACCTCATTAAGGTTGCGGAAGCATTCATCAACATGAAAGGCATGACCAACTATTTGAAAATTCCCTCCTTAACTTTGAAGAAAATATTCCACACATCAGAGGGTTTGATTGGTACTTGCTGATACCCAAACTTCAAGTCGATATTATTGAAATATTTTTCCCCTTTGAGTTGGTCCAAAAGGTCAAAAATCTATGGGATCAGGTACCTATTCCAGACAATGACCTTGTTGAGTGCCCAATAGTTAATGTAGAGTCTCCAAGTCCCATCCTTCTTCTACACCAACATGATTAAGCTCCCAGAGGGTGACGAACTCGGCCACATGTGACCTTTCTGCAATAGCTCTTGAATTTGCATCTTGATTTCATCGTTCTCCATAACAGAGTACCGATATATTGGTCCATTGGGTAGTGGAACACCTCGGGTTATATCGATGGAGTGCTTGACTTGACAGTGCAGAGGAACCCCTGTGGATGAGGTGAATATGTCCCCATACTCCTCCACAACCTTTTCCATATGTTTTTGTCATGCAGAGGTTCCCTGTCTAGACGTCGTGGCCACAATATTCTTCTTTCCTTGAGGGAAGATCATAAGGAAAAAAATTTCCCAATTTTGGAAATGAACTTACTGCATTGTTTGGCAATATTGTGGTAGGTGGTGCTACCTCCGTTATCCTGTATAACTTGTTGACCAAATTAACAATAACAACATGAGGCATGCACTCATAAAAAACATGTCATGTTCAAATGTATGGTTGGCCTAATAATACATCAAAAAAATTAAGAGGAGAAATGTCACATAATACCTCATCCATGAAGGGCTTGATGTTGTAGGGAAGGAGAAACTGTTGATTGACGTGGAGATCTTGTCCTTGGTGAAGACACCCTATGGTGTAAGACTGTGGGTGTTTTGTGGTCTTCAAGACCACCCATTTCATGGCCTCTACTGAAATGAGGTTCTTTTGGCTCCCACTATCGACAATGAACTGTAGCGGGGAACACTTTACCCACATATTAGAATGGAAGAGGGGCTCCCCCTCCTCTGGATCTTCCAGTTCCTCATTATGTATCTTCGTGATGGAAACGGTGGCGTTGGCCTCCAAATTGATAATATGCTTCCCTTTATCATTCCCATTGTCGGGTTTTGATTCATATATAGAGCATGCATCTTATTCAGAAGCCTTCAACATGGCTACCAGTGACTGCTTGGCCCGACACTTACTTGTCTTGTGACTTGAGATCTTATGGAACTCACACCGCTTTCCCATTTCCTTCTTTGGCTTCATAGTGTTGTTATTTTCTTGTGGCTTTGGATGATTGTCCTGGGCCACTTTTCCTTGGATTTGTCTTTTGTTATGAGGTTTGGGGGCACCTTTCCCTTGCTTCTAATTCCTAGATATACAGTCTCACATCTTCTGTTTGAATTTCTTCTCAATATTGCCAGTATATCGGTATGCTACACCAAGTGAGGAGATGTCGAGGAACTCCATTTCCTCTTGAAAGTATTTGTGTAGACAACTGTGGTATTCCAACACCAATTGTTTCTCCGAATATTTGATACCAACCTTTTGCACAGGGTATGGAATATATTCGTCAGCTCATGCACATATTCATCACTTTTCTACTACAACATAGTCCATTTTATGTAATTGTCCTCATATCTCCCCATGTGATAATATTGTTCCTTGATGGCACCTCAGCAAGAATCTCAAGTGGGTGTGGATGAGAAAAAAGAGGCTTCCTGTGTAGTCAATTTAATTTTATTAAATTTCAAGCATAAATGATCGACCGTAGTTAGTAAACTAATGAAGTGCAAGTGAACTATGTGCTAGAAATATTTTTTGTTATGGTGATGATTGAATTTTGATCTTTTGTTAATTTTTTTATTTTTGGATTAGTGTTGAATTCCTATGGATCAATGAGTTTTGAAGTAAAGTTAGAGAGATTTATCATCTATGTCAAATGTTATTCCTATAGTTAATTTCAATTGAATTGAGTTGTTAAAAATGGTTTGTGAGATAACCATCTTCAAAATATATGTTAGATTAACTTCTACTTTGTTTTTTTTATCAATTGTTTTTGAGATTTTATGCTGCAGCGAAACAAAGAACTAAATCTAAATTAATTATGAAATCTTGGAATATTGTACAAGTCCTAGTTTTATGAAAGCATGAGAATTGAAAAATTAACTGAAACTAAATCAAAATGATAAGAAATACAAAGCTTCTATCTACTGAAATGTTAACCTAGAATGTAAACAAAATAAAATAATTAAATTGAGCTATATAAAATATCGAAAGAATAAAAGAGTGACTCTCCAAAAAAGTAAAGAAATAACATTGAACTAATTAAACTGAGCTTGAAAATTAAATATGAAACAGAGCATTGATCATATTCTAAATATGAAATGACAATGTGACTGAAAAGAATTTTAAAGACTGAAATAAAATGAACTGATGTGCATGCAAGGGCCCTCCGCAACTCAATAGGTTTATTTAACACTAACAATGCATCAATGCACAAAAAAGGAGCTTTGAATTAAGAGAAAAGTTTCAAACAAAATACTCAGAAAAATAAAATATGGCGCGCCCCGAATACACAAAGCTTCCATAGTTTTATAGAGTCCTTTTAAACAGTATGCGAGCTCTATGCCTATGGGTCTCTTAAGAATCCTTATACAAATTATAAAACTAAACATCTATCGCTATCCTGTCGATTTTTTATTAGGAAAGCAAATCGACAAAGTCGTGACATTCTCAGACTTTGTTTCTGAGTGCTGTTACATGTTGACTTCCACTATTGATCGCATAACTGTTTGATTTACTTGATGAATTGGATCGGATAATCAAGAGGTGATGCATGAAGGAATCATCCTCTAAATACCCATATAATCCTTTGTTGAGCTGTCATACATGAAACCTGTTATCAATGGAGGTAGTTGTGGATCTGTGAAATAGTTGCAGAATTATGTCAATTCTGTAGCCAAATGTAATCTTTAACAAAACAATAGGGCATATTATAAAATATAAAAAATAGGACACAAAAGTGTTTTACCTTGTCAAAATCATATGATTTCTGCATTTATTAGGTTGATATTGATGAGAAAAGAAGGAAAACATGGATGAAAAAGGGTGTCAAAACAAAACAATTATGGGACTCTACATTCCCCCACACTGAAGGTTTTGTATGTCCTCATACAAGCTCAAAATTTGTCATTTATGTTAAGTTCCTACATATCCTTGGACACTTCTGGCAGTACATCCAATTTTATCTTTTTTACCCTCTTCCCTTTTACTGCCATCCTTAGTTTCTCCATAAGGATTTTGTACTTCAGATTAATGATTTTTCTCTTCATGGCCCTATTTGCTTCCTTCAATTTCTTGTTCTTTTTGTACCATATACTTAAATGTAGTAGAAGGTTATCACTCTTGGAAATATGAACTTCATTTTTAGCTTTCATAGATTTATTTTCACCTTTAATATACCTGTTTAATGTCTCCAGTTCAAATATTTCATGTCTCAGAATATGGAGTACTGGAGGTTCTTGTGGTTCATTAAACTGGTCCTTCTCTTCTTCTTGATTTGGAATTGGTCCCTTGGCTGCTTCTCTTTTCTCCAATGATTCTATGTAATCATAAATTTCTTTCTGTATGGGATCAATACCTAAAATTTGTCCTGGACTTCGAGGAGGTGAATGTAGGCGGGTGATGATGTTCTTGGAGAATTTACTGAATTTTCTTCTGCCTCCATATCAATGTGTTCTACATCTTTTGAGGGTATTTCTTTCACTATGTTAAGCCTGTTTCTTCTTCTTAATCCTATGACAGGAGTATTTTAAATTTTAGGCTTTTCTTTGTGGGGTGAAATCTTTGTTTTTTTGCTGAATTTCTTTCTTGTAACCTCTTTTGAATTTATTTTCTTTAAAATTTATGCAATTGGTATGTTATCTTCTAACAAATCTTGTTGTTACTTTGGTTCTTGTTCCAATGATGTCTCAACCTTCCTTTTCTTATGAATTTTGCTACTACTTGGTTGTTCATTTGTTTCTTGTTCAAAATGATTTCTTACTAGAAAGGTTTCCCATGTATCCCCTATACTTTGAATATGGAATTCCACAAGTATTTTAACTAGCCCATGGTGATACATTATGCTTTCTATGAACTGAATGCTCTTTTGAACATTCCCTGACATCTTTTTAAGACTATTCAATAGGAAATATGGAAGGTTCATTTCATGTTCTTCAAGAGAATTCATCAATATCCTTATATGATAGAAAAACACACATCTGAATTGACCTTCACAAGTAACAAATTTTTGGATGATTAAGAGGAAATTCCTCCACTTACTTTTTAGTGTAGAGTTGGGGATGCATTTCTTGAAGACAATAATATCCATTCTTGTTTTCTTGAAGAAACCCCTTGAGTCATCTCCTTTGATTCCTCTGTTCTTGAACCATTTTTCTCCTATACGAGGAAATCTGGTGGCTTCTGCAATTAGAGATTCTCTCACTATGAATTTAATATCTCCTATTTCCACTTCTACACCATCAAAAACCCTTGCAAAAGTTTTGGTGACTTCCTTGTGGAAACCATTGAATTTTTCCATGAAGTCCAGCCATTGCACTTTCTGTAATAATTCCCTTTCTTGTGGATATCTTTCCAAAAATTCCCATGGTTGGAAGATGTTTCACCTCCAGAAATTGTTTTTCTTAATGAGATGTTAGCCTTCTAGGGTTTTTCCTTGGTGCAAAAAGGCAGATGGTGATGGAAAAATAAGAGGGAAGGAAGGCATGATATGAGGGTATAAGCAAGTGAATTAGCCATTAGGCATTCATAGTTATGATTGAGGTGGCGATCAAATCAATGAATCGGGACTTTGAATCGTGATATGATGACAAAACGAAAATGGCGAATTATGAGGGATTTTTCATGACGCTATCACCTTTAACAATAATGATTTGATTTGTTCGGTAATATTATGTATGTATAATTCATACATATAATATTTTGACCCCTATTGTTAAATTAAAATATTACATACCTTTTATTTATTTTCTTGTTAACCTTTAATTGACATCTTGCAGGTGCTCTGTATCGTAAGGAGTCAATCACTTCTTATTTTTGAATCATCAAATGCTTTTGTAAATTTGGCTACAAAAACTGGTCAGAGCTACAAAAATCTGTCAAAGTTGCAGAACATCATCAATTTTGTAGGTCACTTATTCTTTTAAGAAAGGGATGCTAGAAGAATGGAAATTTTTATAAAAATGGGGAAGAGAAAATTTAAGGTGCCAAAAATAATTTTTGTTTTCACCTTGAATTTTATCTATAAAACATGCCAACAATTTGTTGGTTTTCATGTTTATACAAAAAAAAATTATTCATTTATTTTAAATTTTAAATTTTATTTTTATTTTTTTAAGAGAAAATGCAAAAAAAACTTTTAAGGTTGAGAAGGAGACTTCTTCTCAACCAACTTTACATCAGAGTTGTTTTGGAAAATCTTGATAAATTCCTCTCTGGTCATTGGCTTTTGATAGATCTTGAGTCGATGTCCATTTACTAATAGAGGAATTTTCTCTTCATCAATAGTCTTGATTCTAACTGCTCCATTGTCAAAAAATTCTTCAATCTCATAGGGTCCAAGCCAGTGAGTTTGAAACTTCCCTTGTAAATTCTTGAATTTTGAGTCAAAGAGTAGTGCCCAGTCTTCTGGATGAAATTTTCTTTCCGAAATGTATTTTTCATGCCATTTATATATTTGTTGCTGAGCCAAGCTAGTCTTCTGGATAGCATCTTGCCTTATCTAATCAAGCTCATTGAGTTGTCCCATCCTTTTCTTTTGTTCTTCTGATAAGTCAAGTCCCAACTTGACTATTGTTTTATAGGTCTAGACCTGGAACTCTATTGGAAATAAGACTTTCTTTCCATAAACAAGTTCGTATGGAGTATGTCCTGTAGTGCTCCTCCATGTAGTTCTGTAGGTGCATCAAGCTTCTGTAAGATTTTCTACCCAGTCCCTTCTATGGAAGTGTACAGTCCTGGTGAGAATGGCTTCAATCACCTTCTTTTTAGATTACAATTTCCCATTTTCTTATGGATTGTATGGAGTGGATTTCAGTACTTGATTTTATATTCTTCCAACAACTCCTGTACTACTATGGATGTGAATTATGTTCCCTGATATATTACAATTTCCCTTGTAACACCAAAACAAGTGAAGATATGCTCAGAAATAAATGAAACTACAAAATTTTCAATAGAAAAAGAAAGTGCTTCAGTTTCTACCCATTTAGTAACATAATCAATACATACCAGAATATACCTCTTTTGTTTGGAAGGTGGATTAATTGGACTAGCAAAATCCAAAGGCCATTTATGAAAAGGTTCAATAAGTACCTGAGGTTGCAGTGGAATTTCACTTGAAAGAATAAGTTTCCCCATCCTTTGGAAACTGTCACATTATTTAACATATTCTTTGGCATCCTTAAAAATGAAAGGCTAATAATATCCTAAGAGAAGGGTTTTATAAGCAATTCTTTTGTCAGAGAAATTGCCTCCACATTATTCATCATGGGAAGCTTTAAGTATCTGTGATATCTCATCTTCTTGTACACACCTTCTGATGATGAGATCTGGTCCTGTTTTGTACAATTATTCATTGATCCATGGGTAAGAAGCACTTGTTTGGATTGTTTTACTCTTTTCACCGGGAAACAAATGAGATGGTAATTTTCTTGTAGCCAAATAATTAGCAATATATGCATACCAAGTTGATTTAGTAGATATTGAAAAAATATATTCATCTGGAAATTTATCCTCTACGAGCATATTATTATTATCATTTTGAATCCTGGATAAAAATACGACAATTGTATTTTGTTTTCCTCGTCGATCTAGAATGGTGATGTTAAACTCTTGCAATAGTAATAGCCATCTGGTTATTCTGCCATTAGTGATTGGTTTGTTCATTAGATATCTGATGGCATAACGATTTATGTGAATGAAAGTTTCATAGCCAGTGATATAATGTCTGAATTTATTAATGGAATGCACTACAACTAAAAAATATTTTTCAATTACGCTACAATTTAGCTCTGCTGGAGTTAAATTTTTACAAGTATAATAGATGGCATAAGGAGTAAGATCTTTCTGTCCTAACACCGCCCCTAAGGTTGTATCTGAAGCATCAATGCATATGTGGAAATTCAATTACCAATTTGTTCCTTTCAAAATAGGTGCTTCAGAGACTTTCTTTTTCAAAGTTTCAAAGGAATTTTGACAAATAGAGTCCCAACTAAATTCACAATCTTTGGTAAGTAATTTGAAGAGTGGAGATGTTATTTTCGTGAAGTTTTCTATGAATATTCTATACTATCCAGTAAAACCAAGAAAACTACTAACATCTCGTTGGAAATTTGGCACTGAAAATTTGGAAATAACCTCTACCTTAGATGAATCTACCTTTATCCCAATTCCTGAAATATGGTGACCTAAGACAATTCCCTCATTAAACATCATAAAACATTTTTCATGACTTGATGAAATATTTTCTTCCTTGAATCTTATTATAAATTTTTAGAATTTTTCTAATGCCTCTTCAAAGTAATTACCATAAACTGTGAAATCATCCATATACACTTCCACACAATCATGAATAAGATCAGAGAAAATTCCAAGAACTTCTCTTTGGAATGTTGCTATAGCATTTCACAATCCAAAAGAAGGTACTGGGTAAGCATAATTTCCCCATGGATAGGTAAATGTGGTTGTTTATTGATCTTCAGGTGCTACCTGAATTTGATTATACCCACTGAAACCATCCAGAAATGAAAAATACCTTTTTCCTGCTAATGTGTCTAAGAATTGATCTATGAAGGGAAGTGGAAAGTGGTCCTTCAATGTTGCTTTATTCAATTCCCTGTAATCGATACATACTCTCCATTTTACATTTTTCTTAGGAACGATTACAACGGGTGAAACCCATTGAATGTCTGATATTGGATAAATAAAATTTACATTCAATAGTTTATGTAGCTCTTCCTTAACAATTTCTTTCAAGTTTGGGCTCATTCTTCTTTTGGGTTGTTTAACTGGTCTAGCATTCTCTTAAATATAGATGTGATGCATACAATTTTTAGTATTAATTCCTTTCATGTTTGTATATTCCCATGCATAAGTAGAAGAGTGTTTTTTCAAGGTCTCTACCAATTGATTTTTTTGTAGTTCTTCAAGTTTTTCATTAATATTCAATTTTTTTCTTGGAAAATTTTCTATTGAATAATTTCCAAAATTTTCCATAGAATGTAAAGACATTTGTCTAGATGATAGATTTTCGATATCACATTATTCTTGAAAATTTTGACTATTGTCATAATATAAGGAGGGTTCATTGTTTTCTATTGAATTTAAAATATGCTCCTCCTCATTTGTTTGTATAATAGTAAAGACAAATTGTATATCATTATCATCATCTATCCATTCTTCAATTTCTATATCTATTGTTGTTTTGTAGACGGATATAATGTAAATTTATTTGTAGAACTGCCATCTGAGATAAACATGTCTCCTGATCTACAACTGGTGAAAGCTTCAACTATAGCTAACCAAAGTCTTCCTAAAATTAATGGATGTCCTCCCAAGTTATTTTTGGGCGTTAAAACCATGAAATCGACAGGATATTCCCAAGAATATAAGGATACAAAAATATCTTCTAACACACCATTAGGTTTGATTACAAAAATGTCTACCAATTGTAACAATGTTGGTGTGTATTGAAGATTACGAATTTTCAGTTAATCCATAATTTGTTTACTCATTATGTTTATGGATGCTCCCAGATCAATCAGTGTGTTTGGTTTTCAATTCCATTGATTTGAGTTTTCACAATGGGGCTTCTTAGGTCTAAATAATTTTGAATTGTTGTATTCCCCATCACGATGTTTGCAATTCTCCCAACTAATTAGATTCTTTTTATGTCTTTTCGTTTCCTTCCTGATTTTTGAGTACTCAATTCCTTAATTATTTTTGCAAAAATTGGTATTTCTTTTATAGCTTGCGATAAAGGAATCTTTATACAAATATTTTCAATTCATCCGACATATCATAATCAGGAAATATAATTTTTTTTCTACTTCTTTCTCAATTTTCATCCTTTCAGGAAAATTTGGTCTTGTAATAGATATTGAAGGTTGTTCTATGATAGGAGTATCATTAGAAATTATAGGAATACTTTCTTTTTTTATCACTCTTTTTCTGAGGAAGAGAAATTTCTTCTTCTTCAGGTCTATTATTATTTTTTCGAGAAATTTTCTTTTCTTCCTGAATAACAACATAGGGTTTCTTCTTTTCTAATACTCTACCAGATCTTAACTGAACATTATTTAGATCTAGTGAAGTTATTATATAAGTTTGAGAATTTTTCCCTTCCATGTTGTAAACAGACTTATTATTTGGATTTAGGAGTGGTTGAACATGTAATTGTTTTGGTTTTTGTGTGAATGGTAAAGATAGTTGTGGATTTTCATTTTGAACTTGAGTTTGAGGTAATTGATTATTCTGAGGAAATAATTGTGGTGGATAATTTTAATAGGGTGGTGGATATTGTAGATATTGAGCATACCTTCCATAAGGATTTTTCCACCCCTGATTCCAAGACTATGGTTGTGGTTGAGCCCAAGTCTGCCATGGCATAGGTGGATTCCAATTACTTTGTGAAGATTATGAAAATTGTCAAGGATTATAATTTTGATTTTGAGGATTTTTCCATGGTCTTCTGGAAATAGAGAAAAGAGGATCTACCTGATTTGACATTTCCTCTTCACTATATACAACCCTAAGACTTGGTATAGAGGAACATTCTTTAGTATCATGATTCTCTGCACATATTACATAGGTTTATATGGTTTTTAATTCTAAATGACATTCTCTTAAAGCATGTTTCTTTCTACACCTAGGACAAAAGATAGATAATGCATCATTTTTCAGTTTTTTGCTTGTTATGTATTTTAAGGGTGTCAATTTGCTCAGTAAGAATCCTAAAATATCTGTCTTGAAATTATATGGAAAATTACCTAATTCTTCCCTACTAACTATCCCAACTGCAGATTTGTTTATTCTTGATAAGAGGGGATCTCTTGGTGTTTTCCTAATTCATGATTTACCCCTTGAAATATATACACATAACTCACAAATTTATGCAAATGGTAACTGAGAAATATCTCCTTTTCCTAGTAAATGGAGCAGGTAAATCCAATCATATATAATGGATTTTTGTAGGAGAGCTCTCAAATTTTCCTCATCAGGATTATGCATTTTTTCCTTTTTAATGGTATAAACAAATCTTTTGACAAAATGTTATAGATTTTCCTCTACCCTTTATGCCATTTAAAAAAAATCATCTTTCAAGTTGTGAGGCATACAATAATCCTTACATTTCTCTAAGAATTCTGCTTTCATTTGTGCCGATGTTCTTATAGAATTCGTTCCTAAACTCATTAACCATTTTAAACATGAATCCTTTAGAGTAGTAGGGGAAAATTTTAATTTTTGAGCATCATGTAGATAATCATATGATCTACATAATACTTCAAATTTGAAGAGAAATGTTTATGGATCTTCACTTATTATTCCATGAAAATTAGGGAGGATAAAAGGTGAGATATTTTTCATTGTATATGTTGTAACCTCACCAAGAATAGGGAATCCAAAAGGTTCTAGATCTCCTCTACCTCTATCTCTACCTCATCCTCTTCCACCTCCTTTATTTCCTCCTCTACCTCCTCCAATACTAGGTTGTTCACCATTGACATTGTGTACTTCCCCTTCTCCCTCTTCAACCATGATGGATTCCTCAGAACTAATATAAATATCTGGTTCTACAACAAGATTTTCTAACTCTTCAGGTCCTCTATCAATGGAGAATTTGAATGAGTGTTCTTCCTCTTCACTGGGAAGTTCTAGTTCCTATCCTAGAATTTGTTCTCCTATTGAAGATAAGAATATTACTATTGTGGTTGGGGATGTAGGACTTTCTTCTTCAATTGTAGCTTCGGTAGTTGAAGTAGGTGAATCTCTAGGTTGGATTTTAGATCTTAGGGTTTCAGGAAGTCCATGTTGGCCTCCTACATATGGAATTCGAGTTTGAGTGGGTGGTGTAGAAATTCGAGGTTGGGTTGGAGTGGGTGATGATGTGGAAATCAGACTTGTTCCTCTTCCTATAAACCTACCTTTAAAATCTATCTCCCTATGCATATCATGTTTTTTATTTATAATACTTCTATTTACACTTCCCCAGCAATGACGCCAAAATGTTTAGTCAATTTAATGTTCTTAAATTGAAAGAATAAATTATCAACCGAAGTCAATTAACTGATGAAGTGCAAGTGCACTATATGTGCTAGCAATCTTTGTCGTTAGGGTGATGATTGAATTTTGATATTTTTTTAATTTTTGGATTAGTGTTGAATTCCTATGGATCAGTGAGTTTTGAATTAAAGTTAGAGTGATTTATCATCAATGTAAATGTTATTCCTATAGTTAATTTCAATTTAATTGAGTTGTTAAAAATGGTTTGTGAGATAACCCTCTTCAAAAGATATGTTAGATTAACTTCTACTTTGTTTTTTTAATCAAATTGTTTTGAGATTTTATGTTGTAGCGAAACAAAGAATAAATCTAAATTAATTATGAAAGCATGAAATATTGTACAAGTCCTAGTTTTATGAAAGCATGAGAACTAAAAAATTAACTGAAACTAAATCAAAATGCTATGAAATACAAAGCCTCTATCTACTACAATTTTAACCTCGAATGTAAACGAAATAAAAGAAATAAATTGAGCTATCTGAAATATGGAAAGAATAAAAGAGTGAATCTGCAAAAAAGTAAAGACAAAGCATTGAACTAATTAAATTGAGCTTGAAAATGAAATACGAAACAGAGCATTGATCAGATTATAACTATGAAATGACAATGCGATTGAAAAGAATTCGAAATACTAAAAGAAAATGACTTGATGTGCATGCAGGGCCCCTTTGCAACGCAGTAGTTTTATTTAACACTAACAACACATCAATGCACAAAAAAGGATCTTTGAATTAAGAGAAAAGTTTCAAACAAAGTACTCAGAAAAATAAAAGATGGCGCACCCCGAATACACATAGCTTCCATAGTTTTATAGAGTGCGTTTAGACAGTATGCGAGATCTATGACTATAGGTCTCTTAAGAATCCTTATAAAAATTAGAAACTTAAACATATTTCGCTATCCTGTTGATTTTCTATTAGGAAAGAAAATCGACAAAGTCATGACATTCTCAGACTCTGTTTCTAAGCACTCCTACATGTTGATTGCCACCATTGACCACATAATTATGTGATTTCCTTGATGAATTAGATTGGATAATTAGGAGGAGATCCATGAAGGAATCATCCTCTAACTACCCATATACTCCTTTGATGAGTTGGCGCACTAGAACCCTGTTACAATGGAGGTAGTTGCGGATCTGTGAAATAGATGCAGAATTATGTCAATTCTGTAGCTAAATGTAATCTTTAACAAAAAAATAGGGTATATTAGAAAATATGAAAAATAGGACACAATATTGTTTTACCTTATCAAAATCATATGATTGTTGCCTTTATTAGGTTGACAGTGATGAGAAAAGAAGGAAAACATGGATGCAAAAGGGTGTCAAAACAAAAGAATTCTAGGACTCTACAATTCCTTCTCATCCTTTTCTCATAGTAGGTTTCCCACTAGTCCTTGACATGGGGGGCGTATTTGAGGAGTGAAAAAGTAATATTTTCCCAGTTGGAAAAGTCATGAACCAAGAAATATCCTTCTAATAGATTCAACCATCTATTTATGATGTCTGCATATATTTGGCCCTCAAATATGGGAATGTCAAAGTTTACTTATACCTTAAAAGGAGTGGTTGATGGATGTAGATGGACCACCGATGGGAAACTATTCAAGGATCTAGGAATTATTATCCATCATCGCGTTCTTTTATTTCTCAAGGGCCTCCTCGAGAAATATTTTGATAGGATATCCTACTCCCTCATCTTTATTTTCTTCGCCCATGGGCGGCCGTCAGGGTTTGCAAGGCTGATATCGCAAAGGTTCAACTAGATCGATCCCTAACTCCTTATACCCCGACCTTGTTGGGGACATGCAAAGAAGGATCTAGAAATATCAGACCGATCTGATACCACTAATTCAGACTTATGTAGGAATGCAATGAAATATAGAAATACACATAAACGAAGAGATGCAGTAGAAATAACACTTCAATTCATTAATATCAAATAACTGAAATATGCTTACAAACTGAATGGAAATAAACTAACTAGGGCACTGTTAGCTTATCTCTCAGAAGATATGTGGTGGCTACAAGCCTTTGAACTATGTGAACATGAGGCTCAATGACCTTTTTATTATTTAAAAACATAGAAAAACCCTAAACAACCAAACCCTAATCCCATGAGATGAAATGCGAAGAGTTTGTGGGCCTTGTTGGGGTTAGTTGGGCAACCAACTTCCCCGAGTCGTAACTTGGTCATATTATCTTTGTTTAGCACATACAATATATTTATTGGAAATATCTCTCTGAGTAATATAGGTTTTGCCAAAAGCCCTTGTCTATGGCCACGGGCCTACTGCAGACTTAAAAAAACGTCGTTTAGGGGGTCAAAACTGCTTCTAAAGTTCAGGACCCAAAAAAATACTAAAAATAGTAAATTCTGCTATAAAAAAGGAAACTAGTGAAACTCACTGGAGGTCCAGGTGTAATAGACGAGTGTCTACCAATATCCACCTGAATCATTCAACCATGGCTCTCCATTGACTGATCCCCCCCTCTCGTAGATCCATGAGACTCTATTTATGCTTGCCTAGAAGAATCATGTGGAAAATTTTCATCCATGATATATATGGATATCTACAGATACATATATACATGATGTTTAAAAATTTAGCTCATGCATTTACAATTATTTTTAGAATTACTATTTAAAAAGTTTGAAAGAATTCAAAAAATTGATGTAATTTACACAAATGTTAAAGCACAACTTGAACACAAATGTAGAACACAAATCTTAAAGAAAAAATTGATGGGTAAAACTCACTTGAGTATTTAAACACAATTTTTTTGAAGTTGTGCACATTTTGAAAATTAAATACAAAATTTTCTAAAACATGAAGTTCGCCAAGTTGTGCTTACATAGTGGGTGGCACACTTTGTATATAATTGAAAAAAACACATGGTTATTGAAAACGACACATTTGTAACAAAAAAACACACATATCAAAGATATCTTACAATGTCCATCAATAAATTTTGATGGAGATATACTTCTTAACACTAATTCATCTTTGACACACAAATCTTGAATTGACATTTCCCCATACAATAGATCAATAGAAATCCTATTAACATTTTCACAATCTCTTATACTAAATTATTGAAATTATCTAACAATATTGTTTGTTTATCCATGTATTTGTTTTAACCTCTCCTTGTTAACTTGGTACATGCCTTTCATCTAGTTACACACAAGTTCAGAATTGGTGAAAAATACAATTCCATTGGATCCATTCTCCCTAGCTGTTCATAAGCCTTTAATCAGTGCAGTATAACATGCTTCATTTTTTGTTGTTCTTCCAAGTATATTCATTTTCCTTTGGAGCATTGTGTTCATCGCAATATTTCATAACACATACGTAATCACTGCTTTATCTGAATTGGGATAACAAGAAACATCTATGCATAATGTCCTTTTTTCAACCATGTTTAGTGGGCTTTCTGATCCCTGAAAAAAAAAATTCAATAAAATATTAAATTATTTTATTTCAAATGCCTTATTTTATGGGATAAATTACATACATGGTTTCAAAAAACACTAGGACCCTCCCTGCATTTAGCTAAAATTTTTATAATAGTTTACAGCCAATGAAAATGAGAGTAACAACACATCCTAGCCTAACTACATCATAGCTAGATCAATATTTAATGCATACATTGGCATCTAGTCATGAAAATTTTAGGTGTGCTATTATTAATTAAATGGACCCATATGAGGTGTATGAGTTGTAATAGGTATCAAACTTAATATTTTGTACTTTATCTTGAGAGGCATGAGATTTTTTTGTAGCATTTTTTGGCACCATTGCTGGAGATAAATTCCATTTCCCACCATTTCCCAAAAGATGACATTGGATGAAATCCAATCTTGAATGTACCTTTCCACATAGGTGAATCCATTTGAAAAACAAATAGCTTGTTCTTACAAATTTTTAAGACTTGATGCTTGTGAGGTGATACATGCACCCTGCGAAGGCATTAAAAACTCACCCTGAAGGCTCCATTTTGAAAAAGGTGTAAATTGCATTTATCTTCAAATTTAAATTTTTGTTCATAAGTGGTATAGGGTTAAATTTGAAAGGTTAATTTTCTTTATTTTTATCAATGCAAGTCGTCAATGTGATAGAAAAGAAGGATAATTTGGTTGCCTTGGAGATAGTGACACTTTGAATCAAAGAGAAATATTGTAGTTTTTTTTTCCAAAGTATGATGATGTATCTTTTGACCCAAAATAACACTTTTGTGGAAACATTGGAAAGGAAAACATTGTTGAAATTGAGGAATAAAACCTTCTTTATTACACAATTTAAGACCACCATGAATATAGGGTGAACGAGAGAGTTACCACATATCTGCAACAAGTGCAACCCCATTATGTTTTTGAATATTCTGGATGCAATGCCGAGGAAGCTAATCGAAAAGTAATTTTGGATCAGATTATTGAGGATAAACATATTTCAAATGAATATGTAGAGTTCTTGTGTGGTAAACCCATCTTCGGTTTAGACCATATTGTCATTCTTTCTATCCAAACAAATAGTGAAATTAAAACCAAGAAGATAAGGGATATCTTGAAGTAAAAATAGAAAAAATATTCAAGTTTTTTAATGGTAACCGACATGTAGTCATCCCAAATCATAGGCCCAAAATATCACTTTTGTGGCAACAATAATGGAGAGGAAAATTTCATTGTTTAAATTGAGGAAGAAAACCTTCTCTATTACACAATTTAAGACCACCATGAATATAGGGTGGAAGAGAGAATTACCACAAATCTGCAACAAGTGTGGTTACAATGCCGATGAAGATAATTCAAGTAATTTTGGATTAGATTATTGAGGATAAAAATATTTCAAATGAATATTTAGAGTGCTTGTGTGGTAGACCCATCTTATTTTTATACCATATTCTCATGTTTTATATCCAAACAAAATAGTGACATGAAAACCAAGAAGATGAGGGATATCTTGAAGTTCTCATGCTTTCTATCCAAACAAAATAGTGACATGAAAACCAAGAATATGAGGGACATATTGAAGTATATAAAAATGTTGAAGTTGTTGAATGGCAGCTGACACATAGTCATCCCAAATTATAGGTGGTTGATTTTAAGGATTCTCCCATCTATGATAGTTATGATCCACATGGAAATTAAACTATATTGACGGATTTTGATAAATTATTCAATGATTACTATAGACTAGTAATGAATTTTTTGTTGGAAGTAGAAATTGGTAATTCTAATGATTTTGGAGATGGAAATTCTTTAAGGGGTGAGGTGTTTGAGCTAGCAAGAGAATATATAGAAAACTTATTGACCATAAATTGAAACAGAAGTGGAAATTCACTAGGTCCACTAATTGATATATTTATACTAAAATGAAAATGGAACTAGAGTTTGGGGTAAAGGTTGATGGATATATTCATGAAACAATTTTGTTCAAAATTAGATAGAGAAATTTTATGGTAGCCCAACTAATCAAAGGACTGATTTTTTTTTTTACTAGCAGACTCTTTGATTGGGTTGTGAGATAGCATTTTTTTTACTAGCAGGTTCTCGAATTGGCTTGCGATCTAGCATTGAAAGACGTCACAACCTAAATGTATCGAATATTTGATGCTTCTTTTTTCTCCATGATTATTAATAATAAGGGAAAGGGCCTTCATTTAGATACAATTTTGAGGTGGTTACATTGGACTACGAACTTAAATTGGAATCACCTCATTTCATGATGAGATTCTAGGATTCTCAAGGGCAGAAACGTGAAGCTGGGTTACACTTTTGTGAGAATCGGGGGTCGAAATTTTTTTTCGGCAAAAGTTCGGCCGAACATTTTATAAAGTTTGGCCGAACTATGTAATAGTAAAGTTCGGCCGAACTCGTGATTTCATTTAGATTGATGGCACACTGACGGCGTGGGCAAACATAATTTTTTCTGGAGATTCAAAAACCGGCAACAAAATTTCAGCCGAACTTTTACTTTTAAAATAGTTCGGCCGAATTAGTTTCTATAAATAAATTTCCCGCGAAATTGGTTTGTTTACTAGTTTCATTATTCACACGTTTTCTGTCACTGTCGTTGCTGCTCTGTTCGCGCGTTTTTGCTCCTCCTGTCAACGCTGTTGCTCTTCCCGTCCGCGTTGTTGCTCCTTTCGTCAGCGTTGTTACTCCTTTCGTCGGGTATGTTTGACCTTACCTTTTGACTCCTTTCCACACGAGAAGACGGGTGTTTGGCGTGTTTGTTTTCAGTGCCTGTCAATTTACATTTTTATTGAATTTATGACTGTCAATTTGTTTTGTGCTGCATATCAAAAAAATTTACAAGAGCTCTTGCAGTTTGGCATATAGAGGTTTGACTGTCAATTTACGTTTTCAGTGAATTTATGACTGTCAAATTTTTTTTGTGTTGTGTATTAAAAAAAATTAAAAGAGTTCTTGCAAGTTGCAGTTTGGCATTTGGCATTCAGAGGTTTTACATTCTCCCTATGAAGAAGTTTTGTGTATTAAAAATATTTACAATAGTTCTTGTAGTTTGGCATTCAAAAGTTTGAAATTATCCCTATGAATAAGTCTTCAATCATGGCGTATAAAAAAAATTACAAGAATTCTTGCAGTTTGGCATTCAGAGGTTTGACATTCTTCCTATGAAAAATTCTTCAATCATGGCCACCGAAACACCAAATTTCTTACTGCTTTGAAGTTTCTGTCTCATGCTCATCGTTACACCAAATTTCTTCATGTTTTTAAGTTTATGTATCATGCTCATCGTTACAGTGCTTCCTGTTTTACAGTTTGTGTCTCATTCTCATCATTACAGTCTCTAGCAACGTGTTAAACTGTAGCAACTTCATCCATCAATCAAAACTTGCATATTACCCTTACTTAGGAGCTGACGATGGCATTGCAAAATCAGCTCAGACTAAATTAAAAACCAATTTTAACAATTGTAATCAAATTATATTTTCCATGGCCTAATTACTTTGTTTGGTATTATTATTGCACTTGGGGTGTACACGCATCATTTGTAGAAAAAATACTTATCTGGTAGGAATGTTGGAGCTACTAGGTCAGATTTTTACAGGAATGGTGGGTGTTTTGGCATATTTTCAATTTGGATGATTTGCATATGACCATCTAGACAATAACCAAGAAAACACCCACCCCTTTCCAAGTCCACACCACTGCAAATTATTTTTTTTTCCTTCTTAATTTTCTCAACAAACTCTCACCAAACAAGATGAAATCAATGCCGCATTAATCTGCAAATTTCAGTTACATGACAAAGTCCTTCCATGTTGACTTCACATGCTCATGAAATTTGAATTTGAAGAGATCTTGAAAATATTATTTGCCAGCTCCAAATATATGTCTATAAAAGTCCTTGCCTTCTCTCAATTTTGGAGGTCCATTCCCCAAACAATATTGACATTTTTTCTATGATTTACATGTTTCTGGAAAAATTAGTGTTGTTATCACCTTGAGCGAACTAGATGGCTCTACTTTGAAGTCTTCATTGAACTATTTCCTTTTCTAATAGTGCTTTCTTTCTCCCCTCCAAAATTTTCAAAGACTGTAAGTCTTTTTCAGTAAAAACTGCATTTACATTATTGTCAAAAAGCCTAGAAATGACCTCTTCTACTTCTAAAAGATCCTTTTTATCTTCTGTTGCCTTCTTTTTAGACTAGATAGCAGCCACTTTCTTAACTCTTTTGATATTGTCCACAAAGTGTTTCATTAAAATCCCCCCAAAGCTTCATCATATTTTACCCAAATGTTTGTAATTAAGAATCCATCCATATCAATAAAGGTATAATACTTTGGTTCATATTGTCCATTATTTTTGTTATTATATTTCCTTTTGTGATATATTTGAGTAATATTTGTAAGTTGTAACTTTCGCTTTGAATATTTCTATTTGGCACACCACAAATAGGAATTTAAACTATTAAATTAAGTAATATAGATTTAATTTAATTTCAGATTTATTAAGAGGTGTTAATATGGATTTAAGTTACTATAATTGAAATTTATAATTTTTTTTTTTTGGTTCATTTACAAATATTTTTTTTGAAAGTTAATATTATTTAAAATTTTATAGTATGAGTAACTCTTGTCTTATATTTGACTAATCTTTTATATAATTGAAATTCAAAAACAGATGATTTTCTCCAAGTTTTAATTGTTTAAAATATGATTGTTTGAGCAACTCTTTCTCTGGGATACAAGGAGGCTCAAAGATTTTTTTCTTGTATATTTGAAGCTCTCCATTATTATAGAAAAGGATTTTTTGCTTGTATATTTTTATGCTCTTTGTCATAGTAATTTCATAGTATATGAAGTTTTAAATTGTTTTTATTATTTTAATTATATGTTGAATGTGATTTTGATTGAAAATATTTCTTTTTTATTTATTAATTAAAAAAAATTATTAGAAAAATTATTGCTTTAAGCCTTAGAATTTACAATCAAAATTATAAATTGTATTTTTATCTAAACTATTTATGAGAAGTTTAATATTGTTTGATCTTCTCTACCATGTCCTTTTTACATATATCTAGAATAATATTATTTGTAGTTTCCGGTTTTTTGTAACATTTTACTACCATAATCAAAATCTATAGAAATAATAATCTAACATTATAATATCTTGAAATGGAGCTAGCCAACTCAAATATAGTATTGCAAATCCTTGGCTAAGTTAGATGAGGAGGCTATGTATTACTTAGTATTGTATCCATATTGGGGTTGCAAGTTCTATGGGTTCAAAAGAACACTTGCAAACAATTTGTTTTCCATATGACCTCTCTTTTTCTCTTTTAAATTTCGTTCTTTTAGCCATTATGGATTTGAGAAAAATACATCCTGACAAGCCAATAAAAAGCCTTAACAATGAATTAACCATGAACAAATATTAAATATGGGTAACCAAGCAGCATCAAAACAAAAAACTAAATCATCAAAGCTAGTAGTGATAAATAATAAACATTCTAGGATACTTCAAAATTCCATGTAAATAATTTTTTACCTAAAATCACTAGATGGTAAGGCCCACAACAACAACTGCAAAAGCAATGCAATATAACCAATCAAACTACATCAAAAAAATATATGGTCTTGAATGAGCTTTTGGACTCTTTAGATATAAATGTACACCATGGCAATGTATCTTATATAAAACTTTAATCCATGTGCTTAACCTTAACATTGACACAAATGGAATACAATTTTACTCACTGCTTTATGATAGAAAAATATGCGGATGAGTATTGCTCACATATCCGAAGTCAAAAGGGATAGATTGAAAAGGGATGCTCTGGTCATCTATAAAAGATAAATTAAAGAAGCATGACATATTAGTAATGCAAATTAGATATGCGTACCAATTATGTTCATATAACACAACAAATAGATGATTCAATACAAATGTCACATAGAAGTCATATTTATCTAATGGGCCTTCAACTTAAATTATATATCTAGCATTACATTAAGCTATAGGAGATAAATCAAAGAAGCATTTGAATGTAAATTAAACATGTGTAATAATTATGTCTTTTAGTTCAATAAATAGATAATAATTTGCAAATGCCATATCTAAGCTATATTTCATCTAAGTAGCTTTCAATTTAAACTTATATCTAATGTTAAATTATATAAAAGAATAACAGTAATCCAAACTTCAAAATAATATTTAGAGTTAGTATAAAATGTGACATATAATTTTCCTGCGTGGAAACACATAGTTACAGAGAGTTAAAAACTCATGCATTTGAATAGAAAGTGGGTATACGAATGAGCAAGAAGATTTTTTCTAGAAATGAGGAAGTGAAGGTTGATAGAGAGTCACACAAAATTGCAAATTCATACCTTAACAAAATTGTTAGATCCTTTTAAAGAAAATGTGTCATATAATCAACTTTCATCGAAATATATGATAAACTCAACCCAATTTTATGAAAAATAGTATACCATTTTTTACATTTCACATAATACAAATAGATAAATATTACTTAAGTATTGTTATAAAGATTTAACTACCCATCGAGAGATGGCCAAGTGATTGAGACAGGGCATCATCACAATAAAAAACCAAGTACAAGTTGTAGTAATCCTAGAATCATGCTTTACATAAGGTAAAATTGGGGAACTCATGACTTGTACTATAGATAAAAAAACATTTACCCTTACCAAAAAATATATGATAAAAATTGACAAACTACATAAGCTTAAGCTTAAAGGGATATAATCCTTCTTGCCTTCCATATAGATAATGAAAATGATTGTTCCAAGTCTCATGTTGCTTCTCATGTTATTTTATAAACCTTGATTGGAAAGAAAATTAGGAGGGCAGAAATGTAAGAAATATAAAACATAATGAAACACAACGTAAGAAATAGAGAACATAATGAAACACACACATACATATCTCTAGACAATCAACATAATTATTTTCCTAGGAAATCCTTATGGGAGACAAGCAACCCTAAAAATTAATGATGCTCTAGACTCCTTTTTCCCTAGGAAATCATTATGGGAGAAAAACAACACTAAAATGTAAACATGCTCTACTCTCTCTTTTCTAGTATGGAAAATATGCAAGTACAAAGAAAGACGTAATCTCTCTAGAGTTAGCTAATACTTTTGGCGTGTAAGGTTGCTATAAAAACTGAACTTCATACATTTTTCTCTCTAACTTCACACTCCTAGTTGTATTTTCAACTATGGAACAAAATACAATAACACAAAATGGAACTCTTATTCCTCCTAGTGGCCAAGTATTTAACATAGCGTGATAGCCAACTAGGTGTAAGATTTGACTCTATCAACCATTAAAGAGGTTTGTGATTTTAGACCTTTTAGAGTCTTGTTAAAATTCCACATGTAGCTAGCTTTCTATGCGTGAGTAATGGGGCTAAAATGTCATTCTCTCGTACCATGGTGGTCAACATGATAGGTCGACTTACTAAAGGCATAAATTTTGAATGAACTTCATTTGATGTTTTTCTTGCACCATTGGATATGTCTTTAAGTGTAGAATAATGGTCAAGATTTAGGCACAAGGGATAATCGTTTGACCCCCAGAAATGTCATTTAATACCTCAAAATGACTCCAAGAGGTTTTAGATCCCAGTTCTCCACCCACCATTAAAATGACCCTACAAGTTGATTCTTTCAGTTTTTTCACTCTATAAGCATCAAAATATATGACAAATAATATAATTATCCAATCTAGATCATTATTTAATAATTTGTTAAAATTATGAGTAAGATATACATCATGGAATTTAAACAAATAGCGTTAATTCATTGAACACCCTTGTACATTCCTTGTTGATACTTTGAAAGTAATACGTTTTGAAAAATAATTTGTTTATGGATTCTATTTTCCACATTCTCTCAACCATATCAAAAACCTTCTTATAATATTTGAAACCATCTATATACAACTTTTCATTTGTTTCAATAGGAATTAACATATTGAAATATTAATTGTATTTATGTCTTGTGTGCTAAGGAAGGGAGGTCGTGAAACTTAGGAGAAGAGATAGTATTTGTTAAGTTAGGAGGGATACTTTTTATGAGATAGAATTAATTTAAAATGCTTCTAAAGATTATTTAACTTTCGAACCATAATTACAAATTTATTTATTTTTTTACTTATCATTTAGTTGCTAAAAGTTGAAGAATTTATGTTGGTTTAAATAATTAATTAGGTCTATTTAAATCATTTACCACTTTTGGGTTTTTTGTTTTCGTGGTTTCATTCATAATTTTACTTTTTTGCAAATTGTCAATTTCAATTTTTCACACCACATGTGCACAATCAAAGGACCTAACGTCTTTCCCCTACCAAATTATGTTCTTTTAAAACATGTTTTCTTGGTGATATGGGTGATTTAGAAATGATTGGGAGAGCGAAATTCCTCATTTAATACACAATATGTTTGGTTCATGCCACTAAGCGAAGAATTTTAAATTCAACTGAATTTTAATATAACCAACTAAATCCTGCAAAAAAAGAATAAAACAATTTATGTTAGGGTTGTGGATTTAGGCATTGAAACAACACCATGATATTTCAAATTTAAAAATAATGGTTTGAGTCCTAGGTAGCTTAGAATCCTATTTTTTTTCAAAATAAGGATTCACTCCCATTTCATTCTCATGATTAGGTTGTAATCATGAGGCTCTCACTCAAGAGTGGACCTTCCCAAATTCTTGTGACGTCTTGTCACAAACAAAACCATCAAACTGAAAAACACATCATGCAAGAAACATAGCTCGCTGACATATCATTTTTCTCCTTCAAAGAAAAAAAATTCACATCATGTGAATATCTCCATGTACTCTTACATATTGGTGTACAAAACCATCAACCAAACACAAGTCGACAAAAAATGCCTCTTCAAACAACTGACTCTCAAGTCAAATAATAGCTCATGTAAAAATTTCAATATTTGTTGCATTTAAGTGTGTCAACATAACTCTACTTTCAACATCTTGCTTCATGCAACATGCACCATACTTTGAATTTGCAAAGAAATTCATGAAACAACAAAATACATGCAAGGCCTTAATTGGATAAGAAATCTAACCATCCGTTACCAAACCATTTCAATGGCGCTTCTTTTAGCTGCACTTCATCATCATGTGAATCATCTTGACCCTCATCGATTATGGAATCGTCTTTTCCATTCTTGTCATTATCTCTTTCCACCTTCTTCAAATGTTGTGGATGACTTGTTGGATACAAAGTCCAACACTTGTCTACAAGGTGACCTTTCTTATGGCAATGAGTAATAAACAATTGCATCTTATTTTCAACATCATTTTCCTTGTCCGATGGGCCTTTGACTTTTTGCCTCATTTATTTAGAAAGTTTCATGTGCATGGATATCTTCTTCCAACATCTATAAACATTATGATTATTCAAACCACAAAAGGAACATGTGCAAGTTCTTTTCCAAATTTTATGTGAATATTTACCATGTTTATCATAATCAAAAGCAATTTGATTAAAGGAAAATTTATACCTTGAACATTCACCGTTGTCACCATCTTGAGGAGGTGAATTTGATGAGGTAGTGGCTCTCCTCTGAATACTAGCAATGAATTCAATGACTCTAGAGCTTTCAACATCCTCTTCTTTTACATTCTCATTAGCTGCATTATTATTAACATCTTCTTACAAAGTGGGTGTCAAACTTTTCCATTCATCATGAACACAAAATTCACAAGCTTGAGGTAATGAACACGAAATAAAATTCCTTCTTGGAACAACTTCATGTGCCTCCTTGGCTTTGGATCATTCTCCATCATGTTTTCCATAACCAAGACCCAAATAATTAGGCCCTTCCTCAACAACATTTGGCTCAACTATGCCTTGTACTCAACCATGCCTTGTACATGTTTGCCTTTAACCCTTTACTTTCATAGCCCATTTTCGTCAAAAATTTGGACCTTATTCCTCTAGTGTGTCTCTCAAAAGCATGTACACATTCATTTTGAGAGGAAATTGAAGATAGAAACCAATAGCTAATTCTTCTAACTAACCTTGACTAAAATGAGCTAAATTGTACTTTTATACCAACTTGATTCTAATATTGACAAACTAGTTTTGTTGGGCTATCTCTCTCATCAGTTAAATAAAAATGTGTTTAGGATCGTCTAAAGTTAGCCAATTGGGAAGGGGTTTATGTGTCAAGCTTTAAGTGTATTTTGTGAGAAATTTATGAGTTAATTAGCTTTTAAAAACTCATGTGTACAACAAATAAAATGAATTTTTTTTATTTTGGAACATTTTTTCCCTCAATCCAGATTCCGATCATTGGACATGTAAGAGGAAGAAAGAGGGAATTCACTTTTCAAATTCTAGACCCTGTCTAAACCAAAATAAACTAGAGGTTCGGTTTTCAAATACATTCATTTATTTGGAAAAGTTCTAGCTACCAAAATTCCATATGCCAATCTACCTCCCAAGAAATCCATTTATTACACCACTGGTTAGTTTTTTGTCTTCCTATATTCTTTATCAACCTCTTCTAGTGATTCTTGAAATGTGGATACTTAAATCCTTCCTAAAAATTTGAGCTCTAAAACGAGAATACATACAAGGTCATTTTAAGGCATTCCTCTATCCAATTATAAAAACCAAGTGAATATTTCTACATATTGATTTCTGTCCCATAAACTGTACAATATAGGTCAATTTTTTCTTTTCACTTATTTAAATATTGTTCTAGCGCACAATTGTTCAATGTTCTGATGAAATTTCATTGATGAAGGCATGATTATGGCAATCCATGTTGCATATTTCCATTAACAATGTTTACTTACATGTAAAACAATGTTGTCTTTGCTTTTATGTTATTTTGAGTTTGCTTTTAATGCTGAAATTGGAATATATAATATTAATTTATGACTTGCAATTATAGTTGCTGAGATACTATTCTTTTTCTCTACTATATTGTTATTTCTAGTCCTCTGGGTGCTTTCTTCATTTTTTTTTTTTTAAACTAATTGAAGGGATTCGTAATTCTATATTTTACCATATTGCTTGCTGGTTCTATGTAGATTTAATTGACATGTATAATAGGTGGTTTCTGTTTTTGGGATGTCTGTAAAGTTTTTGGAACATCATATTGAATTTCTATAATTTGTGTAGCTCTCTAACATTCAGATAGAACCTTCATTGAAAAATGTGAGGGGGGTTTCAAATTCACATTGGATAACACCATCCTCTGGGATAAAAAAGTTTAACAAACACAATAATAGAGAAACAATTAGTGATGTCACCAAAAGATGTAGCCTCTTCAAGGTATCATATCCTCTCATCAAGGTCTAGCATGGACCTTAATTTCATAGCCTTCTTTTGCCTAAAATGAATGAAAATTTCCTTGCAATTTGGCTTGCAACATTCATAATTCATGCTCGTGGAATATGATTGTGTTGCAATTGTCATAACATCTACTGTATGCATAAGCTTTAATAAAAAATGATCAAAAATGACATTTTTGCTCTGTTTTTTTCAAGATATAAGGAAAATTACACCAAGTAGCTTCCATCCTCATATGACCATCATGTCAAACTCATCTCAGGATATTTTCCAAGTAAGAGCCACTTAAGCAAGCAATCTAGTATGTACATGACTCTCCAATTTCAATTAGTAGCAATGACAGTTCTAAGTATGGTGCAAACATTGCTCCAGATCCTCAATGGAGAATGTTTGATGACAATAATTTGGGGAGTGAGAGAGGGAGATGGTAGGAGAAAAAATTCAAGGAATCCACGGGGTGGAAATGTGAAGCTGGGTTACACTTTTATGAGAATCGGGGGCAGAAATTTTTTTTCGGCAATAGTTTGGCCGAACTATTACATAGTTTGGCCAAACTTTATGAGAAAGTTCGACCGAAATCATTCTTCTGTTTAGATTGACGACACACTGATGGTGTGGGCAAACAGAATTTTTATCGGAGATGGGAAAACCGGCAACAAAAGTTCGGTCAAACTTTTAGTTCGGCTGAACTTTTACTCTTAAAATAGTTCGGCCAAACTAGTTCCTATAAATATATCGCCCACGAAGTTCATTTGTTTCCTGCATCTGTGTTTCTTAGGATTGTTTCTTCGCATGTTTTTGTATTGTTGTTTTGTTCAGTGATCTGTTGCGGTGCTGCTGCTGGTCTGGGTCTACTTCCATCTGCTATGTTGGTGATTATTTGTGGTGACGTCAAGTGAGCGAACTACCAGGTATTTCTCCTCCTCCTCTGCACCTTTATCAATGGGATTCACATGAAATCTACATGAATTATTCATTACCAATTATGGTGACAATCACCAAGTTCCATTTAGTACTAATTAAGCCTAGTGCATGTCATGCCATGTCCAAAATGTTCTTTTTTTTCATATAAATTGGTTTCAAAAACTTTGGTATCACTAATGTCTTGCTTGTTAAGATGATGCTTGGATGCCTAAGTCAGTCCCACATATTTGAGGGCACTGTTGAAAAAAGAACCTTGTTGAAATGAAAAAACCTTGTTGAAACATAAAATTTCCACTTTTTGACCTCTCTTGAATCACAAGTTCCAGGGAACAACTGCTTCTCGGTCTCCTCTTCCGGTTCTCCACCACTTGGTGGCTGCTACCTTGCTAGAAGAAGCCTCACTGGACTGGTGTCCACTCTTTTTCTGATCAGCGATTCCATGCAATCCCACCTCTCTTGCGGCCCTGAATTGCACTCCACTTCCCTTCCACGTGTAAGAAGTGTTCTTTTTTTCATATAAATTGTTTTTGAAAACTTTGGTATCACTAATATCTTTCTTGTTAAGATGATGCTTGGATGCCTAAGTCAGTCCCACATATTTGAGGGCACTGTTGAAAAAAGAACCTTTTTGAAATGAAAAAACCTCGTTGAAACATAAAATTTCCACTTTGTGACCTCTCTTGAATCACAAGTTCCAGGGAACAACTGCTTCTCGGTCTCCTCTTCCGGTTCTCCACCACTTGGTGGCTGCCACCTTGCTAGAAGAAGCCTCACTAGACTGCAGTCCACTCTTTTTTTGATCGGTGCTGCCATGCAAGCCCACCTCTCTTGCAGCCCTGAATCGCACTCCAATTCCCTTCCACATGTAAGAAGTGTTCTTTTTTTTCATATAAATTGTTTTCAACAACTTTGGTATCACTAATGTCTTGCTTGTTAAGATGATGCTTGGAGTCCTAAGTCAATCCCACATATTTGAGGGCACTGTTGAAAAAATAACCTTATTGAAATGAAAAAACCTCATTGAAACATAAAATTTCCACTTTGTGACCTCTCTTGAATCACAAGTTCCAGGGAACAGCTGCTTCTCGATCTCCTCTTCTGGTTCTCCACCACTTGGTGGCTGCCACCTTACTAGAAGAAGCCTCACTGGATTGTTGTCCACTCTTTTTCTGATCGACGCTATCATGCAAGCCCACCTCTTTTGCGGCCCCGAATTGCACTCCACTTCCCTTCCACGTGTAAGAAGTAACCCTGGGCTTCAGGGTAGTCCATTAGATTTGGGGGTTCACTTGCGTATATAGGGATTTTCTTTTCTATGTTAACTTTGGATTGTTACTGCAAATGTGCCTTTTGGAATTCTTGGTTTTAATTTGAGTTTATTGGTGTCATGTAGAAGTTAAGGCACTCATTGCTATAGAAATTTTGTCTTTACAAGCAAGTGGGAACGAGAAACCCCAAAATTCCAAACGAAGCATCTATGCTGTTAATTATGCTTTAAATTTCATTACCTTTTGCTGTAAGGTGTATGTTGAATTTCTAGTAGTATGATATGCATTCGGTTGTTGCAATTGTTACTGTTCCTGTGATCCATCAATTTCATCCGCTCTAGCTGATTCTCACCTTGTGCATGGAAGTTTACCACCACTGTTAAACTTATGCCATTACTGAGCCTTCTCTCGATTCCTCAATACTGGAATGATTGAACTAGAATGATCTACTGCTGTAATGTGACTACATATTGTTTTTTATACTGCTGTAATGTATTTTTGTATGAGACAGAATCTGATCTTTTGTAATGTGACTACATATTGTCTTTTATACTACTGTAATGTATTTCTGTAATGTGACTACATATTGTCTTTTATATGTGACTACATATTATCTTTTATACTGCTGTAATGTATTTCTGTATGAGACAGAATCTGATCTTTTATACTTTATAACCTGTTATGGGTATATCAAGAGGATTTTGTATATGAACTGTTATCATATATGAAACATGGTTTTTTCTCCTCTGAAAAAAGAGTTGAAATCATTCTAAGTTCACATATGTTTAGTGGTGTCATTGTTTCACTTCCGATATTATGTTGCTTACCTTGATGAATAGGTGGAACTCTGCTGGGAGGCCTCTCTGTTTTTTGACTCTTTGCTCATACTATTAAAGGCTGTTATATGTTATATGGGCTAGATTGTATAGTTATTAGACTACATATCTTCATATAGAACTTGCAAATAGTATGATGGAAACCAAAAATAATAATGTATTAGGACATCACAACTTGCTAATTAGTTATTAGACTACATATCCTCATATAGAACTTGCAAATAGCATGACGGAAATGTGAACTTGCAAATAGTATGATGGAAATGTGGATCTCATGAATCTTCATGATTAATTCTTCTAGAAACCAAACATAATAATGTATTAGGACATGCTCCTTTAACTTACAAATAGTATGGTCGAAATGTGGATCTCAGGACTCTTCATGATTAATGCTTCTAGAAACCAAACATAATTTAATGTATTAGGACTTGCTCCTTTAGGCTTGGTGGAATTACCTTTGCTTTTTATTTCTCTCTTACACACACACACACACACATATATATATGAAGAGATGATCCCATTTTCTTTTTTATTCATAAATCAAATGTCATTTAAATACAAGATTTATCATAATGTACAATGATTCATTCCATATTATTCATAAATTTTTTCATTAAAAAATGAACCCTTTAAATGATGAACCTAGTTAATTCTTCTTCTTCATGAAGAAGACTACTTGATCTTTCAATTTGAATTTGATGATGGTCCTTTGTTATCTTTCTTGACTACTTCAAATTATTGACACAATCATATGCTTCTTGTTACTCTTTTTATTCCTTCCTTATATTGTATTCCCCCCCTTAGATATTGTGTACTCTCCCACATAGATATTGCACTCAATTTTGATGGTCCTTTGTTATCTTTCTTTACTTCAAATTATTGACACTTGATCATATAGATATCATATAGATATTGCACTCAATTTTGATAGTCCTTTGTTATCTTTCTTGACTACTTCAAATTATTGACACTTGATCATATAGATATTGCACTCAATTTTGATGGTCCTTTGTTATCTTTCTTGACTACTTAAAATTATTGACACAATCATATGCTTTTTGTTACTCTTTTTATTCCTTCCTTATATCTATTCTCCCCCTTATATATTATGTACTCTCCCACATAGATATTGCACTCAATTTCATAGGCTCTTCTTTTGAACTCAAATAAGTGACAATAATTTACAAGAACTATCCCTAATTTGTTTCTCACATATATATTCAAATTCTTCTCTAACAAGAGGCTTTGTGGGTATGTATTCCATCTTCACTATTTTCTCAAAGACTTGTTGTGTGAGGAAGTGGTACTTTATGATGATATGTAAATAGTGATTGAAGGAAGTAGAATATTTTATTTTTGAAATTATTATTACACTTCTATTGAAACACTTAATAGATATATAGATTGACCTTAATATCTTTTAGAGTCCATTTCATCCAAAACACTCAAATAAATTTACCTTACCTTAATATCTTGTAGAGCTCATTTCATCCAAAACACTAAAAAATAAGTAACTACTATGTACATTCCACTTCTACTCACTCAAAAAAAAAATTACTTTAATATCTTGTAGAGCCCATTTCATCCAAAACACTCAAAAAGAAGTAACTACTATGTACATTCCACTTCTACTCACTCAAAAATAAATTTACCTTAATATCTTGTAGAGCCCATTTCATCCAAAACACTCAAAAAGAAGCAACTACTATGTACATTCCACTTCTACTCACTCAAAAAGAAATTTACCTTAATATCTTGTAGAGCCCATTTCATCCAAAACACTCAAAAAGAAGTAACTACTATGTATTCCACTTCTACTCTAGATAGAGAAAGTAACGACTCTTTCTTGCTTAACCATTAAACCAAAGACTCTTCTAAGTAAAATTATACATTGTCCATAGTTGAATATCTATATGTTGTCAATGTAAATTTCTCACAAGTAAATTTGTCAATGTAAATTTCTTAACTTCTACAAGTTCTATAGGCAGAGTCTGTAAAGGGCCAGGTAGCCTCTGGATCTCATCTTTTATGAAAGGTGACATATCTAGTAAATGCTCCTGCAGTCAATCTCTATAATAGATCTAAATAGAAGTTGTTCATTTTAATATCCATAAAACACAACCACTTTAAGGTAAACTGTGTACATGTGTCATTTCTCCCACAAACTAAAGGCTTCCTCCCATTAATTTTAGATGTGAATTCTACAGTAAAATTTTTAAGTCAAACTTTAAGATAAACCATGCACATGTCATTTGCAATAAATGTCAATTTAATATCTAAATTGACATATGTTTAGTGGTGTCATTGTTTCACTTACGATATTATGTTGCTTACCTTGATGAACAAGTGGAACTCTGTTGGGAGGCCTCTCTGTTTTTTAACTCTTTTCTCATATTGTCAAAGGTCGTTATATGTTATATGGGCTATACTGTATAGTTATTAGACTACATATCTTCATATATAACTTGAAAATAGTATGATGGAAACCAAACATAATAATGTTTTAGGACATCACAACTTGCTAATTAGTTATTAGACTACATATATTCATATAGAACTTGCAAATAGCATGATGGAAATGTGAAATTGCAAATAGTATGATGGAAATGTGGATCTCATGACTCTTCATGATTAATGCTTCTAGAAACCAAACATAATAATGTATTTGGAAATACTCCTTTAACTTGAAAATAGTATGGTCGAAATGTGGATCTCATGACTCTTCATGATTAATGCTTCTAGAAACCAAACATAATTTAATGTATTAGGACATGCTCATTTAGGCTTGGTGGAATTACCTTTGTTTTTTATTTCTCTCTTACACACACACATATATATAAATGAAGAGATGATCCCGTTTTATTTTTTATTCATAGATCAAATTTCATTTAAAAACAAGATTTATCATAATGTACAATGATTCATTCCATATTATTCATAAATTTTTTCATTGAAAAATGAACCCTTTAAATGATGAACCTAGTTAATGCTTCTTCTTCATGAAGAAGACTACTTGATCTTTCAATTTGAATTTGATGATGGTCCTTTTTTATATTTCTTGACTACTTCAAATTATTGACACAATCATATGCTTCTTGTTACTCTTTTTATTCCTTCCTTATATTGTATTCTCCCCCTTAGATATTGTGTACTCTCCCACATAGATATTGCACTCAATTTTGATGGTCCTTTGTTATCTTTCTTGACTACTTCAAATTATCAAAATTATTGACACAATCATATAGATATTGCACTCAATTTTGATGGTCCTTTGTTATATTTCTTTACTTAAAATTATTTACACTTGATCATATAGATATCATATAGATATTTCACTCAATTTTGATGGTCCTTTGTTATATTTCTTGACTACTTCAAACTATTGACACTTGATCATATAGATATTGTACTCAATTTTGATGGTCCTTTTTTATCTTTCTTGACTACTTCAAATTATTGACACAATCATATGCTTTTTGTTACTCTTTTTATTCCTTCCTTATATCTATTCTCCCCCTTCGATATTGTGTACTCTCCCACATAGATATTTCACTCAATTTCATAGGCTCTTCTTTTGAAGTCAAATATATTGTATTCTCCCCCTTAGATATTGTGTACTCTCCCACATAGATATTGCACTCAATTTCATAAGCTCTTATTTTGAAGTCAAATAAGTGACAATAATTTACAAGAACTATCCCTAATTTGTTTCTCAGATGTTCAAATGGTTCTCTAACAAGATAATTTACAAGAACTATTCCTAATTTGTTTCTCACATATTCAAATGCTTCTCTAACAAGAGACTTTGTGGGTATGTATTCCATCTTCACTATTTTCTCAAAGACTTGTTGTGTGAGGAAGTGGTACTTTATGATGATATGTAAATAGTGATTGAAGGAAGTAGAATATTTTATTTTTAAAATTATTATTACATTTCTATTGAAACACTTACTAGATATATAGATTTACCTTAATATCTTGTAGAGCCCATTTCATCCAAAACACTCAAAAATAAGTAACTACTATGTATTCCACTTATACTCTAGATAGATAAAGTAATGACTCTTTCTTGCTTAACCATTAAACCAAAGACTCTTCTAAGTAGAATTATACATTGTCCACTTGTACTTTTCACAAGCCTAGTTGAATCTCTATATGTTGTCAATGTAAATTTCTCACAAGTAAATTTGTCAATGTAAATTTCTTAACTTCTACAAGTTCTATAGGTAGAGTTTGTAAAGGGCCAGGTAGCCTCTGGATCTCATCTTTTATGAAAGGTGACATATCTAGTAAATTCCCCTACAGTCAACCTCTGGAATAGATCTAAATAGAAGTTGTTCATTTTAATATCCACAAAACACAACCACTTTAAGGTAAACTGTGTACATGTGTCATTTCTCCCACAAACTAAAGGCTTCCTCCCATTAATTTTAGATGTGAATTCTAGACCATAAAATTTTTAAGTCAAACTTTAAGATAAACCATGCACATGTCATTTACCTCATGATCTTGTGTCATTTCTCCCATGTCATATATATATTTTTATTTGAATTTTTTTTTTCAAGGATAAGAAAACCATTAAATATGGTTGAAAAATGGAAATTTTGCATAGAATTTTTGGATGGTTTCAATCTACATTTGGCCTAGATGGAAGACTCCCATGTGAATTATTGTTTTGATTTAATCAAAAAGTTTTTAAAATTCAAGTTTTGGATGGTTGAAGTACATTTGGCATCTTAAGATTGCTTTTGATCTCTACATACTCTTGTTTGAGTGAAAAAATTTCCAATAGGAAGAACATAGATTTTCTAGAACATATATATATAGATCCAATACATATAACATTTTTCATCAATCCACATGTATTGAAAAGCTACTTTCAGTTGATACTAGAGCACGTGCATGTACTAAAACAATTTGTACATGTGCAAACACTTGCACAAATAACATAAGCAGCTCAATTTTTAGTTGAGTACTGGAAGTTCTAAAACATATTTAATCCAAAGAGAATAAATTGTTGGGTAGTTCAATAAAAAAAATTCCAATGGAATGCCATCTTCAATAATCCGTTCATGATCGTATTTTGACATTTCCCATTTCTTAATTTTCGTTTTTTTCTTTTATTGAACCTCTATCAACTTTATGCGTGTTGCACACACCAAGTGACTATATTGAGAACTTATGAAATCAGGTTCATAGTCTTCAAAGTAAACAAAATCCCCACTTTGATTAGTTTGTCTGAAAAAATAACCTTTCAGTATAATAGATCCTCTTTCATATTGAAATCCGTGATCATTATAGTTTTCTAATAATTTCATTTTTCGTTCAGTGCAATGCATCAAATAATACTTCACATTTTCATCGTTGTCAATAGGTGCAATTACAACAAAAACATCTCCTGCACAATAAAACAAACTTAACAAAATTATACATATATTTAAATTTATTTCTAGATCTTTAAATCATTAGAAAGAAATTCAAATGTTACCTTCTCTAACAAGATCAGAAACTCGATCACCATCAGATGATATTGTAGTTTCCTCTGATTTCATTTCTTCAAACATTGCAACAGACATTTTTCCCTTTGTATTTAGCTCTGTATGTTTCCAATCTTTTACATACATTTTGTTTTCACAAACATCATTGGATTTTGTGTTGTCTATGCAAACAAGACAAAAACAAGAATATTTTCTTTTATCCAATGCAAACACATTTCTGGACGACTTTGTTTTAATTGAATGCAATTTTCTAGTCCCTTTTATTTTTTCAACGTCATTTCCAATTGATATATCGATGTCTTTGATCCCAATATGCCAGAAAAACCTTTATATGGAAAATTCAAAAAAGAATGTAAATATGATATCAAAATACAATCAAAGATAATCATTACACGATAAAATTAGATTTCCAATAAAAATTAAATTGAATGTAATTTTGTACTTCCCTTGATGGGTTAGTCTCATGGCTTAGAGCAGCGATGCACCATTGAATAACTTCTTTCACATCCACAAGTCGGCTTGCAAAGGGGTTCATTTGATATCTTCGAAGTGCTTGTTTTATGCATGCCCCTGCACCGTCATGTTCTCCTTTTCCATGGCCAGTCTCAAAGAAATTCCAAAAATGTTTAATGTAGGTTTTCTTATGAAGACAACACAAACAAAAGAATGATTGTGCAGATTTTAATTGACCTGTGCATTCGTCTGACCATATCCAATGTTCATTGAATGTTATTCCATGATTTTTCAAGGCATCATAAATTTTTCCAAAACAATGTTGTACAAAATATATATCATGTGTACGATCTTCACTGATATAAAAGTGATATTCTTTAATGATATGTCAATTTTCTCTCGTGCTTTCTATATGATCGAAGTTTTTTTTAGCATGTCTATATAGAATATGGACGAGCATGGAGACTTGGTCAGAATGATAGTATTCACTCTGAATTTATTTTTGTGGAACAAATGTGTAGTTTTTTGCAAAATCAATCACTGACAAAATGGTCCCTGGTGGAAAAAATTCACGAGATTTTTTGAATTGCAATTCTTGCCATCGAGCTCTATGGGAATGCTTGGTGTATTTGTAAATTTCTGCCTCAGACTTTCTCAAAAAGTCTATCACAAAAATTTCGTCTTCTCGTAATTCAATTCTTTTAACACTATTTGCACCTTGAATCGATGTATGGATATATTCATATCTCTTCCATTTCACTTTCATGTTGGATAATGATTGACCATTTATATCAATACGATATTTGTTTTGAAATTTAGTCAATTTCCACAATCATCGCATTTTTTACCACCAACACATTTCTTTTTGTAAAATAGTTCATTGCTTTCTCTTTCACATAGAATTTGAGATATGAAATCACGGATAGTGGAAGGAGGAGGTGAATCCTTCCATAATGTTCTACCAAAATCAAGGAATGTGTCATAATATAACTCAAATTCCACATGATAACGGCAACAACAAGTGTCACGTATGGTGATAGGTTTTACATACCATGGTTTTTGTTGAACAAAAGCACTGAGTGAAACATGAATTTGACGATTCTCTTCTTTGAACTTGTTGAATAACTCTATCTGAGTGGTTTCCAAGAGATGTTTTTCATGTTCTTCATACTGATTTCGTGCTATTCTTCTTCGCATCACATGCCTTGCAGTTGGTGAAACACGCGAATTGTTCTTCCAATATTCATATATTATTTTTTAACATTTTCTCCAAGTCTATCTTTGTATGGTTGCCTACAAATAGCTCTCCAACAAGCGAGTTCATCATTTACATCTATTTGCAACCGAAATTTCCGATGTTTGTGCAAAGTTTTTCGCGAGGTTCCTAATGCTCGTGCCATAGATGTTACCAAACGATTCTCTTTAGTACTTGATGAAACCATTGCCATATGTATTCCTCTATGTATAATTGAAACATTTTTCTGTCTAGATCTCCTAATTGAATTTATAGCACTACTTATATTTTGTATCACATTTTCCTTCATTTTTTTTTATCTTTGGTTGATTTTTGAATACCCAGTAGTGTCGTAGCTTCTTTTAATTTCCTTAATGATAGGAGACCTTTCAACATTTGAGCTTGAACTGTCACCTACTCCTTTATGAAATAAGTTTCAAAAATGTGGTTAACACGATATCGTATATAATGGTCAGGTTTTTTATCTCTATATGTGTGACTGTCAACATTTTCTAACATCTCATCATCGACAGTGATTTCATCTATACATATTTGAATAAATAGTACATAATAAGTTTACATATTCAATAAATAACTAAATTAATAAATATATGTAAATATATGTATAAAATTTCAATAATATGTGCATGTGTTCAATATATATATATATATATATATATATATATATATATATATACCTTGTGATTCAATTTCTTCACTTGAATTTCTTTCAATAATTTCACCATCTTCAATCATTGGTTCAATATCTCTTTCACTTTCTCTTTCAAAATTTTGTATCTCATCATCAATGTTTTGAGGAATATTTCTCTCTGTTTACATTGCAAAATATTTTTCTTGAATTAGTTCATCAAATAAAAATTAAGCTTCACATTTTACACTAGGAAAATTTTAAATATATCAATAGATCATAATATTTACATTTACATACCTGCTTCAATTTCTAGTTGAGGCTGATTTTCCCCTTCAATATTTGAGAGTGCTTCTATCTTTATTTTACGATATTGTCTTGTCTCTTCTCTACGTTCCTCAGGGTCTCTTTTTCGATCATATTTTCTCGCACAATTCCTTCGATTTCCCATGATAATAGAGTATGAAGTTCAAAAAATTTACTTCAAAAATTTAGACAATAACTCAATTAGAAAAAGCATCACAAAAGATTTAATTTAAAAAAACCTCATTTTAAAATTTTTGCAAAAAATACATACTGCAATCCAAAACACTAATTTTAAAAATTTCAAGGAAAAAATGTCTTATAAAAATGAAACGAAGCTCAAAAGATTTACTTCAACTCAAAACACGTACTCTAAAAATTCGAAATTAAACCAAAATCTATACTTTCAAAAAAAAATGAAGAACAAAAAAACATCCAAAAAAAATGTATCACATACCTGCAAGAAATGTCCATTGAATGTATGTCCAAGAAAATTCCTTAAACCCAAAACAAGTTTTTGCAAAACCAGACCGCTTCCAACAAATGTCTTCCAAAAAAAGTCCTTAAACCAAAATATCCAAGAAAAGTCTTTATACCCAAACCAAAACCTTTGTAAAATTAGACCAAATGTGCAAAATGTCAAACCTTTGTAAAATTAGACCAAATGTGTGCATGTGTGAAAATTATGAATGATTTCGCGGAAATTTATATTGCCGCGAAATGTTTTTTTGGAGGGGCTCCGCAAAATTTTCCGGTTGATGGAAAAGTAGGCAAAAGTTCGGCCGAACTTTGAAAAACATTTCAGCCGAACTTGGAAACAAATTCAGCCGAACTATTAAGGCGTGAGACTTAACGGCCCGTTTCCGCAAAAACTAGTTCGGCTAAACTTTGTAGAAAAGTTCAGCCAAATTAACACATCACCATTTACGCAGGTCTGAGCTCTGAATACGTTTCTGCAACTTTGGACTAATTAAAATCCATGAAACATTCTGAATTAACTATCGGAACCAAGACAAGCATTTTCAGAATTGAATCTACTTTCAGGAAATATAAATTTTATGGAATTTCATAAATATTTACTAATTTTAATTAATTTTGTAATAAAGCGAGTGCAAACAATTTCTTAGGGTCATTGTGATTCAGTGAAATCAAAATTCTGTATCTCCCAAAATACATTGTAAAAAAAATTGAAAAAATTATGGGGCATTACATTGGTTCGTTGTCTCTAATGGGTGACTTTAAGATTTTTATTTTATAACTTATATGTTAAAAAATTTGTTGCGTCGCGAAACATACTCAAAATATGTAGTTTTTTCATATTGGACCAGTTCAAAAAATTCTAGTAATTATGATATGCATCCATTGGCTTTGTAAATATGACGAAACTAAAGAAGACTCTGTCTAGATTGTTGTAACACATTTTGTTTTCTGAAAAACACAAATTTTCAAAGAATACAACATTGTGTATTAACATGACTTCTTATGAATCCTTTGATTGTTAAAAAACAAACACTCAAAGAAACACTAAGTTGACATATCAAATGTGCATAAAAATTTTCCAAAAAATAAGTAATAGAAAGATAACAAAATTTCTGACAACTTTTATTTTTATCACAAAATGAAATTCTAAATAGAAAAATTGCTAAAGTTCGTAAAAAGTTGAAGAATCGAAAAAAATGAAATTTTTTTCTCAAAAAAGGGCATAAAGTGTAACCCAACTTCACATTTTTACCCATAACCCTAAGACAAATATTATAAAAAATGAAATAAACATGGTTTACAATGGTTGACCATGGTTAATTTTCATATTGAGACAATCCTTGTCACAATGTGACATTGGGACATGGTTGACGATGATTGATTTTCAAAATCAAGAGAATATTTGTCACAATGCAACATTTGACCATAATTGACCATAGTTTATTTTCATATTGAGAAAATATTTTTTATAGTGTGAGTTGGACCATGTTTGACCATGATTGAATTTATAAAATATGGTAGACACTCGTTAACCATAATTTACCATGATAGATATTATAAACCGAGGGGAATAATAAACCCTAGGGATCAATACTAAAAACCCAACGGATTATAAAACTAAAGGAAAATGATTAAACCCTAGGAATATGAACCCTTAGAACAATAAACCGAAGGGATAGATCTTATAAACCCAGGGGATAAAAATTATAAACCCAAGGTTTATAAAGCCTAAGATAAATATTAGATACTAAAATAAACATGGTTAACAATTGATGACCATGGTGATTTCCATATTCACATAATCATTGTCGCAATGTAACATTGGACCATGGTTGACCATGGTTGGACCATGATTGGAATGTATATTATAAACCACACATATTATAAATCCAAGGGTTGTATATTATAAACCTAAGGCACTAATAAACCTAGGGGATTAATACTAAAACCGAAGAAAATAATATTGAACCCAAGGGATTAATTGTAAATCCAAGTTATATAAACCCTAAGATAAATATTATAAACTCTAAAGCAAACATGGCTGACCATGATCAATCATAATTGAGCATGGTTGATTTTCATATTGACCATAATTTTCATATTATTATTATAATAATATTATCATAAAGTAACAATTAATTTATTAATTCATAAGATTATTAATTGATAATAGTAGTAATATTAATTAATAACCATATTCATAATAATAATAATAATAATTTAGTAACAATAATTAAATAATTAAATAATATTCAATAATTAAATTAAATAATATAATAGTAACAGTAATATTGTTAATAATAATATTAATTAATTAATAAATTAAACACAATAATAATGATTTAATTCAATATATAATAATCAATTAAATTATTTAATCTAATTTATAAAAAAAAAATTAATAATAATATTAATTAATGAATTAATTAATAATATTAAATATAAAATTAAAAACAATATTAAAAAAAGCTATTACAACAAAATTATTATTATAATTATTAGTATTATTATCATTTTAAAGTAAAACATGTTTGACTTAATAAAATATGGGTGATGATGGATAATCATTGCTGACCACGATTGACCATGGATAACCAAGGTTGATAACAATAGAAAATGTTTGAATTTATAAAAAATGGTTAACCATTGTTGACCATGTGTGATCATAATTTACCATGATTATCATATTGAGACAATATTTGTCATATTGTGACGTTGGACCAATGAACTAATATTATTAAGTCAAAGTATATAAACCCTAAGATAAATATTATAAATAATAAAATAAACATGGTTGACAATGGTTGACCATGGTTGATTTTCATATTAAGACAATCCTTGTCACAATATGATGTTGGACCATGGTTGACCATGATTGATTTTCAAAATCATGAGAATCTTTGTCACTATGCGACATTCAACCATGGTTGACCATGTTTGATTCTCATATTGAGACAATATTTGCCACAGTGTGACGTTGCATCACAGTTGACCATGATTCAATTTATAAAATATGGTAGACAATGGTTGACCATGATTGACCATGGTTGACCATAGTTGACCATGATGGATAATATAAACCCAAGGGAACAATAAACCCTAGGGATCAATACTAAAAACCCAAGGGACTATAAAACTAAAAGAAAATTATTAAACCCTAGGAATATGAACCCTTAGATCAATAAACCCAACGGATATATATTATAAAGCCAAGGGGAAAAGATTATAAACCCAAGGTTTATAAACCCTAAGATAAATATTGTAAATACTAAAATAAACATGGTTGACAATTGTTGACCATGGTGATTTCCATATTCACACAATCCTTGTCACAATGTGACATTGGACCATGGTTGACCATGGTTGGACCATGATTGGAATGTATATTATAAACCCCGTGGATTATAAACCCAAGGGGTTTATATTATAAACCTAAGGCATTAATAAACCAAGGGGATTAATACTAAAAACCAAAGAGAATCATGTTGAACCCAAGGGATTAATATTGTAAATCCAAGGTATATAAACAAGAAAAATTTAGAAACCCTAACAAGGAAAATTTATTAAATATATCATAAATACTTTTATACCAATTATTTTAAATATAAATACTATTTTTTTTTTAATAACATAAATTTTCATTTATTTATAATTTGATATTTTTATTTTTATTAAAAAGGTAATAAGTAAAATTTATATTTAAGAAATAATTTTTATTACACAAATGATGATGAGTTTACATTAATTTAAAATTTATATGAAATTATTTAATTATTCATTAAAAACATATAATTTAATAAATGATTATTATTATCATTATAATATAGAATATATTATTAATATTAAACAATAATTACTATTTAACTAGAATTTTGTCTAGGGATAATTTTAGGGGCGAATTTTAGCCCAAGGGCGAAATTTAAGGGGTTTTAGATTTTGGAGGGGCGAATTTTTTATATAAATTTTTTTTGTATAGTTTTGTATAACTAGCCCCAAAATTATTTTAAAAATAATTAATTATTATGTTTTAGCCCAAAAAAATAATGGCGGATAAAACCTGAAATGCTAAATTCACCTGTCGATTTACTCATTTGGATGGTTTTGTGTTGTATTCGCCCCTGATTTACTAAGTTGCAGGTTTTTGGAAGGGCGTTCGCCCCAAATTTACTACGTTGCAGGGTTTTGGAAGGGCGCTGTGCTGTGATACTAAACTGGTTACCGAGCTACCAAGCTTGACCTTATGTTTATTAAGTTGCAGGTTTTTGGAAGGGCATTCACCCCCAATTTACGCTGATGTTGTGCTGTGATACTGACCTGGTTACCAAGCTACCAAGCTTTACCACAACATAAGAGTCGGTCTTCTTGTGATATCTACGGGTTAAATCTTCAAGTTATGATATGGAAGTGGTTTATCTCGAGCAAAGTGTAAGGACCAAAAAACGCCAGCAGATGGTCACTAAATCATTATATCTTGTGTATCCTGCCTACAAAGTTATGGTGGAGCATATCCACTCAGAAACTATGAATAGGTTCAAGAAGGAACTTGAAGAGGCTGTTAAAAATAGAGAAGGGTTTTCATTTGCTCTTAGGCAGTATACAGAGAATCTCATGGCAGAATTTGATCAGGGTTGTTCAAATGAAAAAATTGAACAAGCATCTTGGGACCCATCCAAATCTCGGGAGAAACTTAAGCAAGAGATTGATGCGACATATCTATGTGATACTCAATTGACTGAGATTAGAAGTAAATTTGAGGCACAACTTACTAAAGCACTCGCTGAAGTGGTGGCATCTTTTCTTGAGTCTGCATCTCCAGACACTTGGCCAAGCATAAGAAAATTTCTGAAAAATGAGACAGAGATAGCAGTATTAAATTTTAAATCTGTAATTGCTAGATTTGAGATTGATGATGCGACTTCCAATGAGATCGTTGAAAGTCTTAAAGATTATGGAAGAATTTTTATGGAGAAGAAGGCCACGGACGAAGTTGGGCAAGTGCTTATTCGCATGAAGGACAGGTTTTCAATTGTATTCAACCATGATGGAAAATGGAAAGTATTTTTCTTTGGTCATGGAGGAAGCTCAGCCGAAGGGTTCAAAATATCTGGAAAATGATACTTTTCTGAGTATGAGTGAGGCAATTCTCTCGAGGGCTTCAACCGCAAAGGATCATCCCGAAATTCAAGCAAGCCAAATTCATGTCGCCACAAATGGAGATGTTAAAGGACTTTCGACAATTACCTCCCAAGGAAGCGATGAACAGGCTTGTAAGTCTGTCATTTATGTTGGTTCTCTCATTCCATTCCTATAAATTGAAGATTTTATGCTTATTCATAGTCTATAAAATAATGCACTTTCCAACTCGAAATCCTCCAAAAATGCATCTCAAATACTTCACGGCCTCACAACCACTGATTCAAAGATAAAAAACTTTTATTTGATTCCTTCTAACCAGATAGTAAATAAACCCATAGGACTCTGAAAAAATCTTGTTCTGATATCTAATGGTTATCCCATCTCCATTCTCTTAAAAACTAACCTAGCCTCTTCCTCTTCCAACTCCCTCGATCCATCAATTTTCTCTAATAACAGTTCTTTAATTGATACATCTCAGGTGGCTAGAAATGACCTCACCTCGAAAACATTATTTCCTAACATTTTGTCTCCTGAAGGCTCTCCACTTCCTCTCATCCCCTTAAAATATTTTTTCAACACCTTCTTACAAGGATGTCCTCAATATGACGCCCATTCCTAATTTTTATGGGACATGCCCTATTGAACACTTATCCATTGAAGAACCATCCCCCATTCGAAAAAATTATCATCAGAAAGAAAAATATTAACAAAAAATCTATGGCTAGAGAGGGAAACCCTCTTGAATTTATTCAGGTGGATTAAGCTTGCCTCCCCCTACTGATAAGGAAATTGTCTCCAAGGCCCTTAGAGCACATCCACCCTATAAGGATGTTCCCAAATTATTATCTTGTTTCTCAACATTAGGGGGGTTGGGGGAGCCTCCGAATTCCTTTCCCTCAAAAGATTGAAATAAATCCACATACCCTCTATTATATTTCTACAAGAAACTATGGTCCTGAGGGCGAAGGCTAGAGAGGCATTTTGGAATCTGTATCCAAGGTGCTATTTCGCTTCTATGGATTCCACTAGTATATATGGAGGGCTCCTCTCCTTATGGAATCCAAATTATGCATATTTTCAAGCCTCCTCTTTTGTTGGCATTATTTTAGAAGGATTTGTGAGGGGCTCCCCCCTTCCAATCACGTTAGTAAATTGTGATGGACCCTATGGGGAGAGGCAAGAATTTTGGGATAAGTTGCAATCCAGTGGACTACTAGGGGACCATTCCCTCTTTTAGCATGTGATTTTAACTTCACTATTTCACTAGGGGAGTCTTGGGGGTCTCACGCCCGCTCAAATCCTCTGGCTTCATATTTTTCAAATTTGCTGTAGAACCACAACCTCCAGGATATAACTCCATTTCCATTAGCTCCCACATGGATAAATGGTTGAATGGGTGTGGAAGGTATTTCCAAGTGTCTTGATAGACTCTTAATGGCTGGTTAGCTGGCAAAAATTGCGGGGAGATACAGATCCTGGATATGTCAAGATAAAATATTAGATCATTTTCCACTTCTCTTGGAATTGGATTTTGAAAATCACAGTAACATATACCCTTTCAAATTTAACCCCACATGGATGGAAGATGATTCCTTTAGATCTGTAGTGAAGGACTGTTGGCAAGAAAACATGGTTTTAAATAGTTCATTCATCTGGGCTCCCTTTTCAAAAAAATGGGGGAGCTCAAAAAGGAGGTTGTGATTTGGGATAAGAAAAAGAAGGTGGAGCTTAAAGGGGATTTGTTGGCTTCAGAATTTGAATATGATCATTTCTCCCATATACTTTAAAAATCTCTCTTTCTAGAAAAAATAGCCCAGAAATGAGTCTCTTGGAAACCAGAAAAATGCTGATCTTGAAGATGGAAGAAAAATACTTGGAGACTCAAGAGTAGGGAAACTGGGATTAAGTTGGGGGACAGAAACATGAAATTTTTTCATAATTATGAAAATCACAAAAGGAATATAAATTCTATCTGGTAGATTGAGATGAATGATGGTAAGACTGTCACTAGTCAACAAGATTTAAAGGTCATTGCAGTGTCATACTTCTCTTCCCTTTCTAAATATGTAGGATCTTCCAACATTGTCTCTCAACTTCAAATTATCCAAAATTATCCAAAATTATTCATTATTGAGGAGGTTGATCTAATAGTTAGTCCTATCTCCTCTGACGAAATAAAAGGGGTTATGAAGCTTTTTTCCAAAGACAAAAGTCTAGGCCCTGATAGTTTGGCAGTCAAACTCTTCCTTTCTTTTTTTGACCTTATGGGGCCTAATCTTTGTAAGGAATTGTATGAATCTATAAGATCTGGAAAGGTCTTCAAATACATAAATGCAACATTCATAGCTCTGATTGCAAAAAGCTCCAAATCAAAGTATTTACTGAAGAGTTGTCAGAGCATATAACTGAAAGGAACATATATCAGTTGCAGTCTGGAAATTTATAACAGAAAGGAACAAATATCAGTTGCAGTCTGGAAATTCCTACTAAATCAGAAAGCTGCAATGCAAGGCAGCAAAAACTAAATCAAATTTACATAGCTTGAAAGTTTAATGAACAAAAATAGAGATAGAAAAAATCAAGATTTCTGTTGGAGCTAAAAAAAAACAATCAAGATTTCTACTAAGAGGCTGCTATTACTGTTGCTGGGAGCTTAAAACATGTTAGCTATAGGAATGAAACGATCAAGATTTCTGCTCAGAGGTTTCCATTTCTGCTGCTGGGAGCTTAAAACATGTTAGCTATAGGAATGAAATTCCCTCTCTAAGTTGTGTTTTTTATAAAGTTTTTATAAATAATATATTTTGGATCCAATAATAAAGCGCTTTTTGATATAAATATGTTGGAATCTAATTACCTGAAAAAAGGATTTAGATTTTTCAATTCTGTGTTTCCAGACTTCAAGATTTAAGACTTCTAAATGAGCTTTTACATCCAACCAATCTATGATACATTTAGAATCACCCAGTATTTGAAAGTTTTTTATATTATAGATTTTGGCTAGTGTCATAAGAGCCCAAAGTGCAATTAGTTCTACTTTAGTATTTGCCCATACCAATGCCTATTCAGCAATGTACAAAACTATTAGCATTGAATTTTTCATTCCCCTTTATTTTCCCATACCAATGCCTATTCGGAAATATACAAAAATGTTAGCATTGAATTTTTCATTCCCCTCCACCACACACATTCCCTTGTGCTGCTCCATCATAGAAGCCCATCTCCAGCTCCTGCAGGATAATGGGAAATTGTGCTCTTCTCTGATATTTTAGTTATTTTAGTCTCTGTTTCAGGAGGTATTCCCTAAAGAAAGAATGATCTTAGAGGTATTCCCTAAAGAGAGAAATGATCTTAGTGGGGAATTTGTGCTCTTCTCAGATATTTTATTCTCTGTTGCAGGAGGTGTTCCCTAAAGAAGGAAATGATCTTAGTGGATTGAATAAAAATAGATTTTCTTTCATTATTGAAATTCACCTTGTTCCTTAGGAACCAGATGCCCCATACTACAAAGAGAGGGGGGTTGTGAGAAGTTTGTATTAATTCACCCAAAAAAATAATAGTTATGGTTCACATCTTCTTTGATGCCCAGAATCTGGAAGACTGATTTCCATATATTCTGAGCAGTAGGACCGTTATTAACAAATGGTCTACCTACTCTTATTACTCTCTACATAATACACGACCATTTGGACCCGCAACAAGATTGTGACTTATAAAGAATATAGTGACCATATTTGTTGTATCAGGAACTCAACTTTATAATTCTGAGAGGTAGTCTACTACAGGGGCATTATAACACAACCTTGAATTACAATTGAGCCAATCCACACCATTTAAACAACTTGTGTGTTTTGGTCTGTCTGATATAGCATTTGTAATGTGTTTAATACATGTCTATTGGCATTTTATTTGCAGGCACAAACCGCAGAAACTGTGTTATTTTGTGTGAGAGAATCGCCACATTAGAGACCAAATTGTGGACGATTGGTACTAGATTTGGTCCAACTAGTACTTACCTTTCTGTTAGTTTTGACGGTGGAATCAGCCCTGGCAGTAGGATAAATCTATAGAATAGGAGTATGGTGGAGCGCTCACACTGAATCTGTAGGCTGTAGCAAGAGGGAGGATTTAGGGAAAAAAGTGCTAGTGAATTTTATTGTGACTGGAATAATTTTGAACATCATTGTAAGTTTTTTGGACTTGGTTTTATTCAGTAGAATATGCTTATTCTGGATTCAATTTTCCATAGTCATATGTTCTTTATCTTCTTCTGGGTTTTGTGTAATCTATATTCTCAAGATTTCGAAGGCGGTAGCTTGTTGTTTTTGTGATTTGAATCCATAAGCTGGTAGCAATGTTCATTGCATTTATCTGTTTGTTTTTGTGATTTGAATCCATAAGTGTAAAATTATGTAGATGTTCTATGCTTGATGCAACTTTACTTTTCACCACAACAATCACATAAACAATCAAGTAAAATGCTGATAGAACATACCAGTGGATCTATAGAAGACAAACCAGAAACAAAAAAAATGTGGTGGTGCGTTACGGCAGTCAACAGGATGCTTCAACCAGCAAAGTCTCCTTGGTCAGCCAATCCAGCATGTGTCACAACAACCCTCAAAACAGCCACACGGTCAACTCAAAGTCAACCCCAGAAAATTCAACGTTGCCCGAACGACAGCAATGTCAGCAACACCGGCAACAACGGCAACAACACCGGCAGCAACGGCAACAACGGCAACAACACCGGCAACAACGGCAGCAACGGCAACAACACCGGTAGCAACGGCAGCAACGGAAACAACACCGGCAGCAACGGCAACACTGGCAACAACGGAAACAACACCGGTAGCAACGGCAACAACAAAGAACAACACCGTCTCAAAGAACGACAACAAAGACTGACAAAGAACGACAACAACACTGAAACAACGGCACAAAGAACGGCAACAACACCGGTAGCAACGGCAACAACGGCAACAACACCAGCACCAACGGCAACAACACCTCTTCGTCCTTCTTTTCCCACGTGTGAACCGAAATTGTCCTCCAAGGAGCTCGTACTAGATCAGAAGAGAAGAAGGTGTGATGAGATGATATGAGTGAAATGCTCTCCAACTTTGACTGTATTTATATCCATCATTGAGGTGTGTGACACATCTGTTGGGGGTGTAAAACCTTAAGGCTGACCTGCACAAATTTTGAAAGTATTAAAAATAAATTCAAAATAAATGTTCTGCTCATCGGATCAAGATGATCTTTAGATCGATCTTTCACCTCTTCGAAAGAGGAACCCAATAAAAATATTGGTGTCTTCATCTGAGCATCACAACATGGAGTTTGGACCTAGTTGTGCAATTTTAACACTCCCTCTCAATTAGGGAGAACTCCATCCACTTGTGCAATCAAACATCGTGCGTCATCCCGCCATAACTTGCTTTGCTGGCCTCTTTATTTCAGAACAGAAGTGGGTCAGTCACAAAGACATCATCTCCCAGCTCACAAATCCAGCCCAGAGGTTTGAAACCTCTATTAGACTCACAAAAAGTCTCCAACCAACCCGAAGTCAGGCGGAGGTCCGAAACCTCACTATCAAACTCACAAAGAGTCTCCAACCAACCTGAAGTTGGTTCATCTGACCCGAAGTCAGGTGGAGGTCCAAAACCTCACTATCAGACTCACAAAGAGTCTCCAACCAACCCGAAGTTGGTTCATCTGACCCGAAGTCAGGCGGAGGTCCGAAACCTCACTATCAGACTCACAAAGAGTCTCCAACCAACCCGAAGTTGGTTCATCTGACCCGAAGTCAAGCGGAGGTCTGAAACCTCACTATCATACTCACAAAGAGTCTCCAACCAACCCGAAGTTGGTTCATCTGACCCGAAGTCAGGCGGAGGTCCGAAACCTCACTATACTTGATCCCAGATCAAGTGGTTGGACCATGCCATCCTAGATAGAGAGTACGGCAATCTCTGATGCATCCATCAGTATTTGCTACTAGTCTCTAGCTTTTCCCACCTCATTGGCCAAATGAGAGGTACTTCCCATGAGCCCTGAACTCAATGGGTAGGATGCATACGGGGCATAGATAATGAGAGGTGAACCAACTCAATAATCACAATGGTGGGGTCCAAGCACACCAACAAGGTTCGGAAATCCTAGCCTTGTGGTTGCTCATAGCTCTGAAAAGCTGTCCCCAAAGCCCCCCAGAGCTCCCAGAGCTCATCGTCCAATGGGACCCACATCATAGGGTCATTCCACGATACCAAGACTCTCACGGAAGGTTAGGAACTTGACCTTCCCCAGGGGCTTAGTGAGAATATTCGCGACCTGCTCATCAGTTCCTATGATCGAGCCTTATGGCGCCTCGTTGTACCATATCTCGGATAAAGTGGTACCAGCCATCAACATGCTTGGATCGATCGTGGAACACGGGATTCTATGACAAACGAATCCCCCTCTAGTTATCACGAAGGATAACGGTGGCATCTAGCACATGCTCGAACAGCTCACTGAAGAGCTTTCGCAACCAAGTGACTTCACAACAGGCCATACATGTTACAATGTATTCGGCCTCAGCGGTGCTCAAGGCTACCGACTTCGGTTTCCTGCCTGAAGCAAATCTACGTGTGAAGTAGCATCCAGATGTGCTCTTGCAATCCACCACACTGCCAACCCAATCGGCATCAATATATCCATGGAGTGTCATACTCCCTAAGAAAGGTATCTCAAAATTTCCCACAACTATCTATCAGGCCTAGAGATATCTCAAGAGTTTCATGGCACCAACCCAGTGAATGTTATGATCAACCATGTGTTGACTCAAAGTGTTCACTGCACAACCTATGTCCGGACAGGTGTTCACTAAGAACATCAGGGCCCCTACGATTTGACGATACTCAGTAGGATTTTTCAATCAGGCCATACATGTTACAATGTATTCGGCCTCAGCGGTGCTCAAGGCTACCGACTTCGGTTTCCTGCCTGAAGCAAATCTACGTGTGAAGTAGCATCCAGATGTGCTCTTGCAATCCACCACACTACCAGCCCAATCGGCATCAATATATCCATGGAGTGTCATACTCCTGGCAGTGTATCTCAGCCCATGGTCTATCGTGCCTCAGAGATATCTCAAGAGTTTCATGGCACCAACCCAGTGAATGTTATGATCAACCATGTGTTGACTCAAAGTGTTCACTGCACAACCTATGTCCGGACAGGTGTTCACTAAGAACATCAGGGCCCCTACGAGTTGACGATACTCAGTAGGATTTTTCAATATGGGCCCAGCAGCGCTGCCACTCAACTTCTTGAAGTTGAGCTCCATCGGTGTCGACACAGACTTGCAGTCCACCATACTAAATCTTTCCAGAAGCTTCACAATGTGTTTTCCTTGAGAAAGGTACCCGCCAGTCTCTCGCCGTACCTGTGCCTAGGAAGTAGTGTCATCTCTAGGTCTTTCATTCAAATCCTCAAAAAAATGAAGCCCTCTTAATTCGATGAATGACAATGGCCGCACTGCTAGGAAGAGGTCGTCCACATACAACACCCGTAATGAGAGGCTTTCATGAACTCAAGTAAAGGTTTGGATCAACATTACAAGGAGGAAGCCCTACCACGTAGCTATCTATCCTCTCGTACCAAGCTATGGGGTGCTTCCTTCAACCCATAGAGGGCTTTCTTCAACCTGCAGACATGGGTATCCTGATCTTTGACTTCGAACCCCAGAGGTTGCTCCACATACACCTCTTCCTTTATCGCACCATGCAGAAGTGCGGTCTTCACATCCATCTGATGAAGACTCCATCCTTGCGTAGTAACAAGGGCTATGATAGATTGGATGGTGGTCACAGGTGTAAATATGTCATCATAGTCTATGCCTTATTTTTGAGAGGAGCCATGGGAACGAATCTTGCCTTGAAATTTTCAACACTTTCATCAGATCCATGCTTGATCTTGTAGAGCCATTTTGAGGTGACAACTGCTTTGACCTCCGGTCTAGGAACCACATCCCAGACATCATTCTTCATTATGGACTCATACTCTTCGTGCATAGCATCCTTCCAGACTTGATGCTTTACGGCTTCCTCAAAAATATCCAGGCTCGGATTGTACAATAGTACTCATAGCTGCTAGATACCCTTGGTATCTACTCGGCTTCTTGCTTTCACGGAATGTCCCCCTTTGGGGCCATATGTCCCTCAGCATCCTCGAGAGTGTCCATGAGCCATGATGGTCTCTTTCCTAGTGAAGGAGGTGGATCAATCGGGTCCATTGGTCCTTCAACATCAGGCATCGTCTCATCCTTCTGTTCCTCTTGATTTCCAGGCCTTTCTTCATGATCTTCCTCGGATCTCAGAAGATTGACTACTTTCCTCAAGGAATTATCTTCATCAAAGGTGATATCGTGGCATATCTCCACTACCCTTTGACCAAGCACATAGAATCTATAGGCCTTCGAAGTTTCGCTATAGCCCACAAACATTGTGGTCTCCCTCTTGATGCTAGCTCCTCTGCAAAAGTTCTTGAACTCATTCGTCTCATATTCAGTGCCATTATCGATCTGTCGAATAACATCTCATGTCGTAGCTCCCAGTGGACTTCCTCCAACCTAGTAGAGTGTATCAATTCTAGACCCAAACATGATAGCTTCCTTGAAGCTCTTCTTCCACATGTGCACCTTTCCATTAGTGAATGCCACATTGAAACCTTTGTCTTCCATGGCTGATATAGACACGAGGTTCTTCTTCAAATTAGGTACATAGAGTACATCCTGCAAGTGGAGGACTTGACCTTGAGACAAGTGGAGGGTCACAGTCCCTGTCCCTTTCATGGGATATGTGGCATTATCTCCAAGGATAATTTCCAGTTTAGTATCATTCTCAACCAAATCAAAGAGTGCTTCCTTGAACCCAGTGATGTACCTTGAGGCATCACTATCTATCAATGAGACATCCATAGTGTCGGGTGGAGATGCAACGGAGAGGGCAAATACAAAAATGTATTCATTTCTTTTATCAACAACATTTGATTCCTCATACCTGGAATTTCTTGACCTTTTGAAAGGTTGATCATTTCCGTCGGAGGGAGCCTTTCTCTTTCCCTGGAACCTGTTGTTCCTTTGATTATCATCCCTCCAGTTGTTGTTGTTGTCATCATCATTAGGAGAATCCTTCTTGAAAGGGCATTCTCTATCATAGTGACCTGGCCTATGACAAGTGAAACACTTGCCCTTCTTTCCTTGGGTCCCTGCTTTTCCTTTTTATTTTGGACCACCAAAGTTCTTCTTTCTAGAATGAGCAGCATATGCACCATTTCCTTCATTTCCATACTCCTTCATTCTTGATGCATCTTGATAGTACTTCGTCGAAGTCAGGTATCACATTATTATTTAGAATGGTAGTGTTGAACACATGCCATTCGGATGAGATCCCTCCAAGTGCGGTGAGTACCATCTCTCGATCAGCTATTATCTCCCCAATAGCCAGCATATTGTTCCTAATCTCGGTCAGCTTCAGAAAGTATGATTGGACAGACTCATCCCTGCCCTTCTTCATATTCTTCAATTGATTCTTGAAGAATAGTACATGATTTGCATTGTTGGCCTTGAACATGAGGACCAATTTATCATACATCTCTTTGGATGTGCCCAACTCAGAGATGTAGGCCACCAGACTTTTATGAATGGATTCCTTGATCATCAGCTTTGCTTTTATCTCCCCCTTCTTGTACTTTGTTTTGGCAGCAACAGTAGCAGTGGATGGAGGTTCTTGGATTTTACCCTGATCATAGTCCATGACATCTTGGTCTTCTAACTGAAGATCCAATATCATCTTCCAAGCATGGATGTCATCCTTCCTAGTCAACTTGTCATCCTCCTTGAAGCCATAGTTTGTGGAACCCATTTTCTTCTTCGGTGATTTCTATAAAGTAGGGCTTGTCTTCACCTCAGCTCCGATACCATGTAAAATTATGTAGATGTTCTATGCTTGATGCAACTTTACTTTTCACCACAACAATAACATAAACAATCAAGTAAAATGCTGATAGAACATACCAGTGGATCTATAGAAGACAAACCAGAAACAGAAAAAATGTGGTGGTGCGTTACGGTAGTCAACAGGATGCTTCAACCAGCAAAGTCTCCTTGGTCAGCCAACCCAACATGTGTCACAACAACCCTCAAAACAGCCACACGGTCAACTCAAAGTCAACCCCAGAAAAGTCAACGTTGCCCCAACGACAACAATGGCAGCAACACCGGCAACAACACCGGCAGCAACGGCAACACTGGCAACAACGGCAGCAACGGCAACAACACCGGTAGCAACGGAAACAACAGCAACAACACCGGCAGTAACGGCAACAACACCAGCAACAACGGCAGCAACGGCAACAACGACAACAACACCGGTAGCAACGGCAACAACGACAACAACACCGGCAGCAACGGCAACAACACCGGCAACAACGGCAACAACAGCAGCAACGGAAACAACACCGGTAGCAACGGCAACAACGACAACAACACCAGCAGCAACGGCAACAACGGCAACAACGACAACAACACCTCTTCGTCCTTCTTTTCCCACGTGTGAACCGAAATTATCCTCCAAGGAGCTCGTACTAGATCAGAAGAGAAGAAGGTGTGATGAGATGATATGAGTGAAATGCTCTCCAACTTTGACTGTATTTATATCCATCATTGAGGTGTGTGACACATCTGCTGGGGGTGTAAAACCTTAAGGCCAACCTGCACATATTTTGAAAGTATTAAAAATAAATTCAAAATAAATGTTATGCTCATCAGATCAAGATGATCTTTAGATCGATCTTGCACCTCTTCGAAAGAGGAACCCAATAAAAATATTGGTGTCTTCATCTGAGCATCACAACATGGAGTTTGGACCTAGTTGTCCAATTTTAACAATAAGCCGGTAGCAATGTTTATTGCATTTTTTATTTATTTATTTACATTAGTTCTTTTTTATTACTCTTGCTCTTCAGTGACTTGTGTCTTGAGATCTATAGTTGATATTTTGATTATTCATTTATTTGTTTGATTCATAAAAGAATAAATGAATGGCTATTTTTTATGTATATTTCTGCCCAAAACTATTAATTAGTTAGCATTAGTTAATTGATTCTTTAGTGTTGTATTTGTTGATAATTCTTGATGTTTAATTATTTAAAACGAGTCTAGTTTAATCTGTCTCTCTTTGTAAAAGTTGAAGGCTTACATATGCGTAGCTTTCATCTTTTACTTTTATACTATCAAGAACTATCACTGTTTCTTAAGTTTATAATTGCATTCTTAGCTTAGAATCAGTGATTGGATTGTATATGGAACACTTAGCATAATATTCATTCATCTTTACATATTTATCATCAGTTACATTGTTTTATGGTGCTTGTTATTTTGTACTATATTATGTATAATATGTTCTAGAATATTATACTGACTTTGACTCTAGAATAGACACATTAGCATGAACTTAGGGAATTAGGCTTTTCACAAGAAACTTACGAAATAAACCCTTTCCTTCTATCTTGTCCCAAAAATTTGAAGAAAGTGAAATCAATTTCTAAATGAAGTATAGTAATAGATTATTTTATCTTTCTAGGACTTGAATTCCAATCTCATCAATTGTAGACTACATATCCTCAAACATACTACCTTTAGGTTGTGACTTCCGACTGCCTTTGCCTCTGCCAGAATTCAAAATGATCCAATTTCAAGTACAATGTTGAAGAATTTCTCCAATCTTGCTAATTGTCAAGTATTCCATATGTAATTAAGTCTTTTTTCTATATTTATTTTGCAAGCGTGGGATTTTGTTGGGCACTAAAAGGGCGAGGATATTATACTCATTTTATCAAATAGACAAATCACCTCTTAATTAGTATTCTCTCTATTTTTCAGGTGTTCATCAATGTCCCATGGTATTTCAGTGCATTGTACTCCATGTTGAGCCCTTTCTTGACACAACGTACCAAGAGAAAATTTGAAATTGCTCTTTAAATGTGATCTCCACTAATTCCTACCTTGAAGATAGTCCATCACACAATTCTTTCAACACACTGACTATCACAAGGCTAGCCAATCCACAACTTGGCTGACCTTTCCAATCAATCTTCATCAGTCAACATAGATTCATTGTCATAAATAATCCTTACCTCTAGCTACTATCCCGCTCCTTCAAGATTGCCAACTCATAGGGTCTTCAACTAGTTGCCCCAAATCATTGATATGTTTCTCCAAATCACAGAACTAGGGTTTTTAGTTCTGCTTTCATACAGTCCAATAATCTAACTATTCTAAAGGATCTTCCCTATATCTCTGATATTTTAGAACAAGGACTTGCAATTTTTTCCTTCAACAATACTTTTGTTGTTACAAGCTATATTGTTCATAGGGTCTTCTAGAAATGTCCTTACATAGTGACAAGATTCAAGACTACTACTTTGTCACACAAGTTAAGGCATCATCAATAGCTTATACAATACTAAATAACTTCCACATTCAGTGTGCTTAGGGAATTCACACATCTTCCCATACAACAAAGTTTGAATTCTAGAGATCATTGTTCTTAGGGCTTCATAATAGTTGCCTTCTAATAGTGACCTAACTCTTCAAACATCACTCTACTTGGGCCTTTCAACAGTCCACAAGTGTTGTTTAAAAACCATTCATTAACAAACAAACCAATCTATTAGAGAAAAATACCTTGTTTCTAAACCTCCCCTTATCCTTCTTGTTCTTGGTTTTGTGTTCTTTCTTCAGAAACCAAACCTCTGATTAAGGCATGTAACCACTATTACAGTCCTGCCAACTCAACCTCCACTTGTCAAGAGACTGTGGTTGCCCTTCTTCTATCAAGTCTTTCCATACGTTGGGTTATAAGACACCTTCTAGACTATCGTTGCATCCTTTTGGTCCTCAAAAGGATGCCTACAGCAGTTCAGTTTCCCACAAATATTTGCAAAGATATTCCTCCACAGATGCAACACATAATTACTTGTGATGTTTCACACTTTGTATGATCTTCAAACTCCTGCTCCAGCTCTTTTAGGAACAACATTCCAACCTAGCAGACTTCCTCTACGAACCAAGCACCCTTGCAACCTTCTTAACAGTCTCTATCTACCTTCAGCCCTCTCTGAAAGCCTTGCTCTACCCAGGTATTTATGCAGCCTGCTAACCTACATTCAAACCAAGCACAAGAACCCTACAACAACCCTGTTGCTACTTGGTCCTACAATAGATTATCTCTAGACTTTCGGACCTAAATTTATTCAATGAACATAGATAAGGATGGCCTAACAAATTGGCCTTGTGATACTTTTCATCATTTCATATCAGAGATACAAACTTGACTTATTGGTCCAACTATTAGGCTCTCAATTCAGATGCTTTTCCTCTAACCTGTGCCAAACCAATATCAAAAAAGACAAATACAAAAACCTCATTCTTACTTTTGTTCTTGTTTAGTTCTACTCATCTGAGGTATGTGAGGTTCTCTTGAGGAGAGATCTAATCTAGTTGTATGTATAATATTATACTCTTCTTAGTAGTTTGTCTTTTCAAGCTTAACCCACAGATCGTTGTTATGGCCTAGCTCAGAGAAAGTAATATGAGTAGTCATGCATATGCATTGTCTTAGAGACATTACATGTCAAAGTTTTTCCCTTTACAGCAAGCAAAAGGCCTCCAACTCTGGATCATTGTATAGATGTAGTGTTTTGCCATCAATTATTGCTTTCTGGATTTTGCACCTTCAAAGATTCGTCATACATAAATGGTCTTATTGGATAAGCAAGCTACCTATGGTCTTAAATTGTAGCACCACAATTTTCACCTCAAAACTCAGATTGCACACCTTACATATCTTTTGATTATCCTTAATCCCTTCAAAACATAACTCTTTGGAATGTTTTAATCCCAATTTGTAAATTTGTATTTTGAAAAATATATTTAGATCTTTGATGTCCAATGGTACTTCCCTGGGTAATGGTATGTTGTTGCATTGTAGGGATTCCTTGTAAATACATATCACCTGCACATCGGTTGGGAAAATACGCTAAAGCTGTATCTCGACCTGGATGCTTGGACGTGGCATGTAACGATTCAGATTTGATACCTGCAGCAGTAAAGGCAGCCAAAGAAGCTGATGCAACTATTCTGGTTGTGGGGTTAGATCTAATTCGAGAGGCAGAATCACATGATAGACAGATTCTATTGTTACCTGGATATCAAATGGAACTTGTAACTTCAGTGGCCAGTGCTTCCAAAGGACCAGTTATAATGGTCTTCATGTCTAGAGGTGGAGTGTCCATTCAGAGGAGGATTTTGATATAAAAATTTCTTGAACATGTCCCATGATCCATTGTCACATCGGTTTCGAACCTCTTCTCATGTTAGTGACCCATTTTTTTCAACCAGCATCACCATATAGAAATTTGGATCAACGGGATTGGGTAAAACATGTCCTTTTAGGCCAAGGTTTGGTTCAGGTATAATTCAAAAAACCACATCACTTGTACCCAAATTGATTGCAAGGTCTCTAGGATGATTCAAAGCTAAACTTGCCAATCTATTTGGATTGTCTCCAAACCACTGGATAACCAAACAATTTTTGTCAAACATGAATTTGTCTACAAAATATGACCTTAAATTACCAGCAATAGCATATGATGGAGCCAATGGTCCAAGTTTCTTTTCCAAGTTTGGAGCAGTGGCCTCTAAGGCTTCCTTAGACTAATTTCTTTCTCTTAGATCCATCAAATTCATCCCTGCTCCATCGGTTTCATCAATATTGGCATAGCCACCAATAAAAAGGGATGTCATGAAAGAAATTACAAGAGAAATTATTTCAGTGTTATCATAGATATCCTTGTTTTTCTGATATAATTTCCGTATCTGAGGTCCTGTGTATCTTTCATGTGCACAAGACCCAGTAAGAAAATCCAATTCAAGTATTGCGCCAAAAAACTTCTCAATTTCTCTGCATTGTGATGTTGTACTATTGTCCATACAAATAGATGATTCATTTGTGGAGAAATCAACCTGAAGCTAGAAAACCAAAGGATCTTTTGGATTCACTCCTTTTAGAATGGATTTCAGGGAACCATTTCTCCAATAAACACTCCCGGGATAAATCTAGAATCTCTAGTGCAGGTTCTGAAAATGCTCAAAACACTCGAGAGGTTCAGATATCAAAGCAGAAAGGTGAGCAAAGGCCACAAACAGCAAAAAAAATGCACTGATATTTTTACGCAGCTAACGATTGTTGAGATGAATTTACAAACCTTGGCTTCCTTGATGGCCAAACATTATGTACCTGAAAATGGAACTCAAACATACAAAATGATCATCCCATGTGGTGACAAGGGACAAGTAAAGAGGAACATCAACAGCCAAATAGCAAAGCCTTGAAGCATAAAACACACTGCCACAGCATGATCTATCCTGCATGTCACCTCAGGCATGTCATCAATCACTCTGTCTTGGAAATTTTGATATTTGATGGAGTTAGTTTAGCATCAACCAATCACTCTAGGATCAATTCACTGGAAGGAAATATGACTGGGATCAACCATTCTGTTTAAAAATGGTATTAGAACTAGAAAAATAATTACTGGAACTGTACATATTTTCTGCATGTGCAGATTAGGGAAAAACGGTTTTTGGTAAGGCAGATCAATGGATATCTCAGCTTTCCAGGAGGTACAAAAGTCTCCTTTCTGTATATGAAAGAAGATGGGCAGCTTCTTTTGAAGAATTGTAAATTAGTAGAATCTTGGGGCAAAGGCCTGCTAAAATATATAAAAAAATTCTATCCCCAAAAAAAGGCTATATTGCAATTGAACCTCATGTTTTTGCAGTATATTTTTTGTTAGATTTGACTACTGCTTATCATGGAGCAGGAAAATGAATGGCACAGAGCCACTTCTTCCATTTAAAATCCAGATTAATAAGTTGTTGAGAGAGAAAAACACATCACATACTGGCAATCATGTTGGTTGTGAAATAACTAGGCATAAGATAAGTATAAGCAACCACTTGTGGGAATTAATCTTTTCGAATATCACATAAATTAAAAAAAATCATTTATTTTTCAAAAGGTAGCAACAGTTTTGCTGCCAAAAAAGGCACCCTCTGAGCATGAGACCTTGAACATGTTTCTCATACAAAAAAAACATGCACAACAACAAAAAACTATAAAAATGCACATGCATGTGCTGCACACTTATGTTACATTGTTGTTACATTCATAAGATCGAGCCAGGTTACACTCGAGGAATAAATTATATATGGTTCTCAATCCACCCAAGGGAAAGAGTAGATTTTAATATGCTTGGCTCAATACACCATAGTCTATGTAATGGGAAATATGAACTACTTTGTGGATTCTGTAATCATTACTTTGTGATGAATAATAGGAATCAGCATTCCTGGATACCCAGATTCATGCTAACATTTGAACTCTGTCCAGGCCCTGCCTGTCCACCCAAGAAATAATATATAATACTCACATCCACCTTGTCAAAAGATAAGATTTTGCCTACTAACTGAACCTGGTTCAATATACATTAGACACTAAAAATAATGACTACCATTAATAGCCTGAGGACCCCATATATGATCACTTTTCAAGGGATTTTCGAAGTTAGCTTTCTTGATTATCTTAAATCCAAACTCTCTGCCAACATTGAGGTGCTACAAAACACACTACATGGCTCTTACAGCTGCATCTACCACCAAAACTTCATAGATGCATGCACAACTGCAAACTGGAGCTAGATTATTCCCATGTCTTGTATTTATCCAACAACCTACCCATTTTTAAGGCTCTCTTCCAGCCATGACTCACAGATGAAGAACACTGTACACACCATCAAATACCTCCATGGGTACCATCCACATACTTTTGAACATAACGTCTCAGACAGTAAAAGCTATCACAGTCCATGTTGCCTTGATGCAGGTGTGCAGAGTCCGAAGGAAATTTCTGACCTTTTCTGCAATAAAATCTTCAATATTACTTTACAAATCCCAAGAGCAGGTACAAGACCGGCACCAAGCAGCAGGGACCCTGAACTATACGAATGGTGTAACTGGAGGAAACAAGACAGTCTGTTAGATCTAGGCAAGAGAACCACGATCATTTGCAGTTTGAGGATGCCCTCTTGTGGGTGTTGGGTGCCGTTGCACATTTAGCTCCTGTAAACATGCAAAAATAGTAAACAATGATCAAATTAACTATAGTCAAAATGACAAAAACGCTAAATGTGCAAACAACACCAATATATGGATAGATTATATACATAACCAAAATGACAAAGAAATACCTGCATCCATGTGTCTTCGAGGTGACGTTTAGGTGATGTTTCTGGCGATGTGATCGCAGGAGGAAGTGGATGAATCAGTTTCGGGACTACTACAAGGTCCCTGCCAAGAACTAAGATTGCACCTGCATTATTTGCAGTACCTATAAAAAAAAGAAAATAATTGCCGTTAGAGAGCTAGTTAAATTAATCTCCACACTAAAGTCCATACAGCAAATATATAATTACCGCAATAATTGGTGGCAGAGAAAAGAGTTATCAAATGGCCTTGGGCAAAACGCTCAAAGCCATCCATGACACATTCATGTGCTCGTACAATGATCTGCAGAACATTATGGTTGCAAAACTCCATCACTCGATCAGGCTGAAAAGTGGAAGACACCATCAGCTCAATCAGTTGGCTAGCTTTCCATCAAAAACTCAAGAACCTAAACTTCACTCATCTGCTAGAAAGGAAGAAAAACAAATGTCCAGAAATTCATGTCCTCATATAAACAGGTTCATGATTATGCCACGTGACCCACGGTTATAAAATACAAAAATTGAAGACTCAAGTGATTGAGAATGCTTAGAAGAAATATATTTTGTAAGTCTCAGAAATTAAACTGCATGATTCTTCTGCAACAAAAATTTATAGAGCCATAATGAAGGTTTCTTCGAAAATATCCTTGCTGAGAGCTTTGTAAATATATGGAACAAGCAACGAACTTTTGAAATGGACTTCTCCAAAGTTCTAGGTGCCCAGGTCTCTTAGAATCACTTCTATTGGAATCCAAGGAATGTAAGCTGACGTTTAATTCAAAAGGTTATCATTAAGAAGTGAAAATTACAGTTGATATAGCTGAGCTATGTTGCATGAAGGATCTGAGGCCAATCATCATTTTGAGAACCAAGTGCCAGTGTCCATTATTCTTGTTGAGTTTCTATGGAAGAATTTGTGCTAAAAATGCATATCTTTACTATCTTCTTGATCCTTTCCAAATTTTCTTTCACCTGAGCAGCTATCATATCCTCGACTGGCCACTTTAAATTTACTGCTGCTTTGAAAACAGATCTCTAACTTATGGTATTCTTCAGGTTAATGAGAAGATTAAGGGCGTCCAAATATCTCTCTTTCCTCTATCACTCCTATGTCATTTTATTTTCACTCTCAGAGGAGAAGGGTCAATAGCTTCATAAAATGTTTGATGGGCTTTGTTACACACCCAAGTGGGTAACCCCTAGGAGAAAAATTTTGTCCTATGGATGGATCACTGATTGAACAAAATTATAGATCATTTTTGGTTGTATTATTGTTCCCATGCTTCACCTTGGTGGTTTTTACTTACCCCTAGTCTAGTGTGATCTTCCCTGAGGCCTTTCTTCCTGATCTATTTTGTCAAAAAAAATAATGTACATCAAAAATTGCTCAAGTTTTCATATTTTGTGTCAGTTCCCGCATTCAAATTTAGCTCTTTTGCCTCGGTTTTGTTTCCAATATACTTCCAAATTTGATGAGTTTTAGTTTTGGATATAAATTTTATGGGTGTTGGATTTGAGATTGAGTTCATCCTCAAGATATATGCGATTGGGTTTTTTATTTGTTTTTGAATTCTCACATTCCAGTTGTCTGTTGTTCAGGCGGGAGCAACAATTCTATGGGACCTCATAGTTGGTGGGTGGGATGTTTCCTATTGGTCAGAGTTTGTGTTGAGTGCACAGGGAAGCTATTCAACTCTAATTGACAAGAACATAAAGTTGTCTTCATTTGATGAGTCAATTTGCAATTCCTTCAAGGCATCAAAGGAAGGGAAGGTAGTTCTGATAATAGACAACTCCTCTTCAAACAAGAAGAAGGCTCAAAACTCGACCTATATGCCAACTACTTCTTATGATCGTTCCTAGGAACATGAATCGTAATTTTTGTAGGTTTAAAATTTATCACAAGTTTTCTCTATTGTGGTCGAATTTGTGGAGGTTATCTCAAAATTTATTTAAGGTACCATGGATCTAAATTTATTATGAACTTTCAACACTAACAAACTTTGGTGCAAATTGTTGATCAATTCTCACTTGGTTAGGGTTATAGATGTTAATGAAAATTTTGTGTGCATGCATGAGATTTGGGTGCAAATGCACAATGTTGTGTAGAATTAGTGTGACAAATATGGGATAGTGCAAAGCATAGTTTTGAAGATTAGTCTAATTTGACTCATACCTAATCAAATCAGTCAAGTTGATTGTTGGTTGAACGGTTAATTGTTGGTTCAATGGACATAAGATCTTGCAGGCACAAATACCAAAGGGAAAAATGGAGCCCATCATGGGGTACTCTTTGTAATTCTTCACCACTGCTACCTTCCATGCTTCCTCAAACTCCTCTCCAACCTCAATATCAATGCTAGTAGTAGAATGAGAAACAACACTAAGCTTAGCAAAACTAGAAGAACGCGTTTTCCAAACTGCACGAGAACTACTTCCCTCATGAGTCACCATGTGCCATGCTTGGTCTCGGTGGTTCTCTTCCTTCTACTCCTAGTTCAACTACCATATATTCATTGGAACCAACACCCCGAACTCCACTAGACAACGATTCACCATTTTGTAGTAGTGATTCGCCATTTGTACTGGTGATTCGCCATGATTTTACAAGATAATATAGTCTCGTGAGAAATTCTCCAAAAAATTATATATGCATATTATATTATTAATAAAATCTCCTTCCATTTTTCCTATGTATCATGGGGATTCGCCCATTTATTATATATATAAATTTAGGGGGGTTCTTAAAATTATCCCTGATGAACTCCACTAGACAACGATTCACCATTTTGTAGTAGTGATTCGCCATTTGTACTGGTGATTCGCCATGATTTTACAAGATAATATAGTCTCGTGAGAAATTCTCCAAAAAATTATATATGCATATTATATTATTAATAAAATCTCCTTCCATTTTTCCTATGTATCATGGGGATTCGCCCATTTATTATATATATAAATTTAGGGGGGTTCTTAAAATTATCCCTGATTTTGTCTGATGCGAGGAGTACATTGCATTATATTTTAGTCCTTGGGTCTATTGACCTCAATATTCTCGCCAGTACATGAGATTAATATATGTTTACCCTTCCTTAATTATCACATCTGGAGATTTTTGATGAGACAATACAGTTGGATGTACATGAACCGTTGGACCCATCTGCCCAAATAAGACGGTGGAGGGCGAGCCGAGTCCGATGAGGTAACGAACCCTACCCCCCCACCTCCCCCCCCCCCCCCCTCCCCCAACCTCACATTCGATTTTCATTCTATTGCCTTTCGAAAGGGTTTGTTGGCTCTACAACTTGTAAATTTTTTCCGGTGCATAGAGAATGTCTTGGTCACATAGTTGCGGTTGTTTTCACTGGTAAATTATTTATTATTTATGCTGCCAACTTCTAGTAATTTTGTTGTGAAACTAGCTCCAAAAAGAGAAGAAAATAGATATCAAAGCCTTAGAAATAAGCCACTTCGAGGGGGAAACCTCCAATACATTACATGAATGAACAATTCTTAGATGATTCAAATTACAAAACCTCCTTTCTATATATAGGAGTCCATGGGGCCACAATTTAATCCTAGACAACCTAACAATAATAATTTAAGGGCACAATAATAACAATATGGGGGTTACAAGGGTACAATAATAACAATAAGGGGGTTACACTAACAACAATAAGGGACTATGCTAGTAATATAGGGACCTAACATGCCCCTCTCCTTCAAAAAAGTGTTGTCCTCAATGCTTGAGTAGATCTGGGTGCTTCTGTATAAAATTTTCATCCTCCCATGTACAATATTCAGTGGGTAAGTTCTTCCAGTTGATGAGATACTCTGAACTTGATCGATTCCATAACTGTCGAGTTCTTGTTTCCATGACTGCTTCAAGTTCCCATATGATTTTTCCTTCCTCATCAAGTTCTAGCAATATTGTTTGAACTAGAAGATTTTCACCTATAACCTTCTTTAAGCATGAAACATGGAAAATTGGATGCACTCGTGAAGAAGCAGGAACCTCCAATTTGTATGCCATAGTACCAATCTTTTGCAACACCTTGTCAGGACCATAGTACTTTGGCGATAATTTTTTATCCTTCTTAGCTTGCTTGAGGGACATTTGTTTGTATGGTTGTAGCCGTAAAAATACCTAGTCTCCTACATCAAAACTTCTCTCGCTGTGATGTTGATCTGCCTGTTGTTTCATTCAATTTTGTGCCAAATTCAGGTTGTCCTTTAAAAGTTGGAGAAATTCTTGTTGATGCTCGATGTGATCTTCCACTACTTGAACCTTCAAATTTTATCTTAAAGATGATGTGATGGATGGTGGATGATATCCATAAAGTGCCATAAATGGGGTCAATTTGCTGCAGTATGGAACAAATTATTATACCACCATTAAGCTAGAGGTAACCACTTGGACCCATTGTGTTTGTTTATTAGATAAAAAGCAACGAAGGTATCCTTCCAAACATTTATTTACTATCTCAGTTTGACCATTGGATTGAGGATGATAAGATAAGCTATGAGCTAATTGAGTACCCAAACAAGAAAATAACTCTGTCCAAAAATTTCCAGTAAATCTGGGATCTCTGTCGCTCACAATAACCCTTGGGTTTCCATGAAGCTTTTGAATTGTGTCCATAAATGTAGTAGCAACTACACTTGCTTTAAATGGATGAGATAATGCACAAAATTGTTCATACTTGGTAAGTCTATCAACTACCACCATGATGACACTCTTTCCTTCGGACTTAGGTAAACTTGTGATAAAATCCATTGAAATCTCCTCCCAACTTGGCTTGGAATGGATAAAGGTTGTAGAAGACCCAGAGTCTTAATCGTCTCAAATTTATTCTGCTGGCAAACCAAACATTCCACCACAAAATTTTGAATATCATATTTAAGGCCATCCCAAAAAAATTCTTTCTTCACCCTGTGGTAAGTTTTTAAAAATCCTGAGTGTCCTCCTAAAGGAGAAGTGTGCAATTCCAAAAGAATATTTTTTTTTAGTTTGGAATTCTTACAAAGATATAAGCGATCTTTGTACCATAAGGAATCATTTTTCCAACTAAATGTATCAGATGTACTAGGATCTTGCTGCAACTTTTGAATGCGTGTCCATACATCTTTGTCCTTCTTCCATTCATCTCTTGCTTCGGTTATCCAATCTGGTTGGATAATAGAAATGGCACAAAGCAATGCTTCCACCTCTTCATTCTTTCTTGAGAGTGCATCTGCAACAACATTTAGCTTCCCTTTTTTGCATATTATTTCAAAGTCATAACCCAACATCTTTGTGACCCATTTTTGCTGCTCTTCTGAAGATAGTCTTTGTTCCAAAAAGTGTTTAAGACTATCATGATCAATTTTTACCTTGAAGTGTATTCCCATTAGGTAAGTTCGCCATTTCTTTAGTGCATGCAGTATTGCTAACATTTCCTTCTCATAAATAGGTTTCTGTAAATACTTTCCTTTGATTGGACGACTTTCAAAAGCAATGGGTCTTCCTTCTTGCATTAAAACGGCACCAATTCCATTTCCTGAGGCATCACATTCCACAATAAAGGTTTTTGTGAGGTCTGGCGTAGCTAAGACCAGTGTTAGGCACATTGCCTCTTTAAGATGTTCAAAGGCCTTAGTTGCTTCAGGAGTCCATGAAAATGCATCTTTCTTCAATAATGTTGTTAGAGGTGCTGCTATTCTCCCATAATTCTTAACAGACTTGCGATAATACCCTGTTAACCCGAGAAATCCTCGCAACTTCTTTATGGTTGTGGGGACTTTCCATTCCTTAATGGCTTTAATTTTGTTAGGGTCTACTTTAACACCCTCGTGAGATACAATATGACTCAGATATTCCACCTCTTGTACTCCAAAGAAACATTTGGATGTTTCTGCATATAATTGTTTCTCCTGCAATAGTTTGAGCACCCTGTCAACATGTTCAACATGATCCTTCCAAGACCTGCTGTAGATTAGTATATCATCAAAAAATACTAGCACAAATTTTCTAAGGAAGGGTTTGAAAATGGAATTCATCAACCCTTGAAATGGAGAAGGTGCATTGGTAAGGCCAAAAGGCATGACCAAAAATTCATAATGACCCTCATGAGTTCGAAATGCTATTTTTGGAATATCTTCAGTCTTCATTCTAATTTGATGATACCCAATTTTGTAAAATAAATTGCTCCATGTAATTCATCCAATAATTCATCAATCATAAGAATGGGAAATTTATATTTAATGGTGAGCTTATTGAGCTCCCTATAATCCAGATGCATGTGCCAAGATCCATCCTTCTTGTGTACCAATACTACAGGAGCAGAGAAATAACTTTGACTAGGTTGAATTATACCTGCCTCTAACATTTCTTCAATCATACGTTCATTTTCGCTCTTTTGGACATAAGGATATCTATAAGGCCTAATGTTTGGAGGAACAATTCCTGGAATCAAATGAATAGCATGATCATGATCATGAATATGTGGGAGTCCTTTTGGAGTTTCAAAAACCTTGGAATGATTGTCCAAGACTTTTTGGAGATCTACAGAAATCGATGATTTTGATGTTGGAACTTCTAGTGAGCATAATTGTGAAATTATGCCGTGTTGTTCTTTCTTTAGAATCTTTGTAATGACATTAGAGCTTATTATCTTTCCCAGCTTCCCTGCAATACCCCATAATCCGACTTCCTTTCCTTCTGAAAAAAATTTCAAGAAAAGTTCTTGAAAATTAAAAGCTACCGTCCCCAAAGATTGTAACCATTGTATTCCTAGTACAACATCAGCACCTCCAATAGGAATGGAAAGCATTGGAGTATTCAATACATATTCCCCCACGGTTAGCTTGATATTATGGCATTTTCCAGAGAAATTTATAGTTCCTCCATTTGCAACCATCACTTGACATTCTGGTGCTGGATATAGGAAACAATTCAATTCCTTGGCTACCTTACAATGAATAAAATTATGGGTACTACCTGAATCAATCAACACTATTACCTTTTTCTTCTTGATATGTCCTTCTATCTTGAGAGTTTGAGGAGTGGTAATTCCTGCCAATGCATTACATGATATGGTCGGACTCATTTCTTCCTCTTCTTGGGTTGGTTCCTGGTGTATATCATCTTCTTGTTCATTTTCTTCTTCCTCTTCACAATCTATGTAAAACAATTTCTTCTTAGCACACTTATGACCTTTAGTGTATTTGCTATCACAACTTTAGCAAAGCCCTTTTGCTCTTTTTTCTTCCAATTGTTGTGGTGTTAACCTTGTAGGTTGTGGAAGTTCCTGGTGTATATCCTCTTCTTGTTCATTTTCTTCTTCCTCTTCACAATCTATGTAAAATAATTTCTTCTTAGCACACTTATGACCTTTAGTGTATTTTCTATCACAACTTTAGCAAAGCCCTTTTGCTCTTTTTTCTTCCAATTGTTGTGGTGTTAACCTTCTAGGTTGTGGAAATCTAGGAGTAGCAACACTTCCCTCTTTATAGAAGTGAGTGGTAGGCTTCCTTGTCGCCATAATTTTACATTCAATTTTTCTTGCCAACTTGAATGCCTTCTCCAATGAATCAGGTTCCAAAATGCGAACTTCATGTTGGATGTTATCCTTTAAAGTATCTTTGAAGAGATCAATCCTCTGTTCCTCTCGAATATTAGTTACCCTTATATTCAATTTTTGGAAGTCCTCAATGTGCTCCCCCATTAAAACTTTTGTTTGAGATTTATCAATTGGGTAAAGAAGGTGTTTCTCTTTGTATCCTCATAGTGTGCTATCATTTCCTCCGTAAAAGTTGACCAAGTGACAATTTTTTTACGGGAGCAAAGCCATTGATACCACACAAATGTATTTTGTTCTAAATTTAAAGTTGCAATGCGTACCTTTTGTGTGTTTTGCACATTATGGAGATCAAAATATTGCTCCATCTATAGTATCCATGTTACAGGATCCTTTCCATCAAACTTCCTCATATCCATTTTTTGAATATGGTGGTTCTTCCCACCAACATTAGATTTTATGAAATCACGATTAACATTTATTTTTTTCTCATCATGAGTTTCCTCTACTATCTTTTCAGCATTAGGAAACAATTCTTGTATCAACTTTGTCAAACCTTCTATTTCTTCTTTTAGATCATTCTTCATGTTTTCCATTTTCTCATCGATCTTAGCTTCCATGTCATTCATCTTAGATTCCATGCCAGCTTCCATGCCATCTATCTTAGATTCCATGCCATTCTTCAAACCATCCATCTTAGATTCCATGCCTTTCTTCAAACCATCCATATTAGTTTCAACGCCTTTCTTCAAAACTTCCATGTCATTTTTTGTTGCTCTTTGTGAGAGTGAAATTTGTTGCACTTGCTCTTGTAATATTGATATGTCGTGTTGCCATTATTCATCGTCATGAGTCATAGTAGAGCTTTCTAAAGGCTTAATGGGTGTTGAATTATTTTTAGGGGCCATTTTAGAATCCAATACTGATATCTATTCTACAATATTCCCTTGGAATAAATTCAACTTGATTCTTCAAACAAGACTTATGCAATTCGGAAAAAATATACACACCTTTTCCTTGCTTTTGAGGAGCTTGATATTGAAATTGAATTATCTCTATAATTGTGGATCCTCAATATTTGAAATTCAGCCTTGTAGTAGCCCTCTGAAGTTTCTTTCAAATTCCAAAGGTCTGATCTGATTTGGATTCTTCAAGACAAAGTTATGTCCAATCTCCCACAATGACCCAATTTTGGACTAGTTCAGTAGAGTGAAATTGTACGACTTGCCACGTGTCATTGTTTCCTCCTTTGGCTCTAAAATTGATAGACTAAAAACTGTAGTCTGTGTACTTGCGGCCACTTTTTACAGCATTCCAATCCGATGCTCAGAGAGAGAGCTATGAATATTTTCCCACGATCACCTCTTTGAGATGAAATTCAGAAGCCTCTAAAAGCCCTAACTTCCACATATCATATCTCCGAAAATATTGCGAACCAATATCTGAAATTTTGCGACGATGTTCCTCAATATGTGGCTTCACACTCTAAAAATTTCAGCTTCTGAACCTTCGTAGAAAAAAATTTATTACGAAAATTCCACGATAACCTGTTTAGGTTAAATTCAGGAGCCTGCAAAATTACCTAACTTTCACAGATCATATCTCCGAAAATGTTGTGAACTAAGCTTTGAAATTTTGTGATGATGTTCCTCAGGATTTTGGCTTCGTACTCTAAAAGTTTCAGATTCTTAACCTTCGTAGAAAAAATGTTATAGCAAAAATTCCACGATGATCTGTTTGGAGCAGCGAAACCCTAGAATCTCAAAGCTATGATACCAAATGTTGTGAAACTAGCTCCAAAAAGAGAAGAAAATAGATATCAACGGCTTAGAAATAAGCCACTTCGAGGGGGAAACCTCCAATACATTACATGAATGAAAAATTCTTAGATGATTCAAATTACAAAACCTCCTTTCTATATATTGGAGTCCATGGGGCCACAATGTAATCCTAGCCGACCTAACAATAATAATTTAAGGGCACAATAATAACAATATGGGGGTTACAAGGGTAAAATAATAACAATAAGGGGGTTACACTAACAACAATAAGGGACTATACTAGTAATATAGGGACCTAACAAATTTACTCCATAGTCCATCATTGAATGATTCTAATGCAGGGTTTTGTCTATGTAGTTTATTTCCGTTTTGGAGTATCCCTATTCTAGTTTCCCTCTAGAGGGCTTGGAATCTATTGGCTCTCTCGAAGGAAATATTACGCCTAAGTCCGTAGATTTTAACATTTGTCTGAGAATGAAAGGTTTTCCTGTGTCTCCATCCAATCAACAACTGAAATTATTGCAAAGGGTCACAAATGTTCCAGATATTTAGTCTCAAGGTAATTATTAAATCCCTATGTAGATTTGGTTATTATTTATATCTTCCTTCACTATCCATGATTATAACCCTATTGTAATCATGTTTTCTTCTACCAAGTGATTTGGGGGTGGCTCTTCCTCTCTTCACTCGAGGGTATTGTTATACTTTTCCAACTGAACCACTCGTGCGTTCTCCAGGTTGGTTCACCCGTCTTGGGAATTTTTTGAGTTAGAAGACAAGATTGTCGAATGTTGTTGAGGAGTACTTATCCACCCTTAGGTTTGGTTATATTTGGGCTTATGATCGAACTTGTAAAACTATCATGTGTTCTTCATATTAACTTTTTGTAAATTTTCAGAGTTTAGAGTACTGGAATTGTGGTTCCACAGTTCACTGTGTGATTATTGTTTATATTCTCTGGTTCATGTGTTACAGTTGGCATGATTTCCTTACAGTGTTTTATTTATTATTAATGGTTAGAAAATTCAGTTTAATACTAAATTTCCTACTCGTGGAATTCACAATGTATATCTTTTAAATACATAGTTTATTCTTCTACTTGTTTGCACAGGGTGTTTACCATGCATCGTTTGGGGTTTCTTTCCTGTTTGTACGAACTCTATTTTGAACAGTTCTCCAAATTTATATTTTTTTTACATTGTATTTTTTGTCAAGCTTAACTCTCTCGACTGAAATAAATGTCTACTTCCCTAAGATTGTCCCTAGGTGGCCTCCTTTCGACCCTCCCTAAGGACTAACCTCAGATAGGTACTGAGATATGGGCACATTTCTCTGAATTCGAGTAATCTTAACTGTCTCAAATAAATCTCTCCTAACATGGGTTCGTCCATTTCTATTTAAGTTATATTCTGGCTAGCCCGACCCAGGCTTATTTATTATTAATGTTTATTGTTTATGAAATGATAGTTGGCTTTCCAACGACAACTGACATTCCAATGCTTTGCAGTCGGCTTTCCAAAATTAATCGCAACTTAATTCCAACACACCCATCATGTAGTGTTATAGGTCAATTTGGGCATCATTCCCAATGACATAGTCAAACTAGACATCATCCTCAGGACCAATGAAATATGGTCTATGATCCCCTATCATTTTAGTTCCTACATGCCTTAAGACAAGAGCAAACCATTCATGACTTCTATTGCAAGGTTTCCAAGGTTTGAAGTATATGTTATATCACTTATGAGCTCACCAACGCTGCCTCTCAGGGGACTAGTTGCGTTGCATATGCAGTTACCTCCATTCAAGGGTGCTTTGCAAATCACTTCCTGACATTCAAGAGTGTGTTGGTCAAATGGGAGCAAAATTCTTATTGTTCGGGAATCTTCACATGGCCAGTGCCTTCTAGAAGAGTCCATATGTGTCAAACTTCGAATCCAAGTGTCCATCTAACACCTTTGAGCTTGGGAACATCTCTTTCCTATTATTAGAAAGTCATTGATTGAGAAACTACCTTCAGTTGCCCTATAAATTGAGCACAGATCCTAGTGCTGGGGGGGGAAGAAATTTGGTAAATAAATGTTGTTGGATTCTCAATTGAGAGAGTAATAGAAATGGTATGTTTCTGGGTTGGGATGATGCTCAAGTTGGTGACATCAAATCGATCATTGGTTGTAGCCTCCCCATTCTACTCATTAATAAAGATTGTTGTTCATTTTTCCCATATATGTATCTGTTTATGTTTCTATTTATCATATGATGGATTCTTAACTAATATATATGTTTCATGTTTAATCAATTTAATTGATTAAGATAAATAGGCATCTGTACATTGTAATCTCTTTGTTGTTTAGTTTTTATACTTCCAGGAATTAGTCTGGTGATCTAAGTTGGATTGGAAACTACAGAAAAAGCGACAGAAGGAGAATAGGAAGTGCTTTGATCACAAGTAGGTTCCTTTATTATTTCATTGTGTCTATTTACTCTTAGAGAAAAGTTCTACAAACTCTTTGATCTATTTTTATAAATGCATAGCACCACATTTAGGGAATTTGATTTATCCATAATTCATAATTCCGCATAACAAATTGGCGACTCCACTGGGGAGTTTCCTTTCATTCCTAGTGTTTCTTCCTCTGCTTATCCACCCAGTAGCATCTACTATCAATAATTAGACCTTTGAATCAAAGAATTTCATTAGAAGTGTGTTCTGTAGCTTGAATTTTGTATCTTTGTTGTGCCCAACGCATTGTTGGTCAAGACACAGTGCTTTGTAGAGCACTGTCTCCCACTCAGTGGTTCTTTGCAATGCACTATCTCCCTTTAGTGACTGCGTTGTCCCCTTAGCCAACCAAATTCCCTTTGAATTTGTCATTTCCATCATAATTAGCCTTTTGTTTGCTGTGTTTTCAATTGTCTGATACCTCATAGATACTAGTGAATTTGCGTGAAACAATGTTACCGATGAAACAAGAACTATTACCTCAAAACGGGAACTCTAGCCCAAAAAGACTCAAAAAACATGAAAAAAAATCCCCAAAAACAAAAAGTGTGTATTCCAAAATGCATTTGTTTTTTTCTCAAGGTCAAATTTCATCTTTTTATAAAATTATGCTAAAAACGAAATTGTTTCTTGAAAAAACACCCTCAAAACAAAACAAGTTGATGCTGGAATAACCAAAGAAAAAACATTGTGTCACACTTTTGACACATTGTAACAATGGAATTAAAGACAACATATTAGGATTTTGAAAAAATGTAAAATTCGAAATTTTTTGATAGACGATGTTAAATATAAACAAAATCATGTCTGAAGGGCTTATCATTTCGAACAATTTTTATCCATGTTGTTAAACATAAAATATCTTGACTCTAAACAACCCTAAAATTGTAATTATTTTCAACCACAACATTAAAGATAAAATTTCACAGCGCATAAAAACCTTAATGACAAGTTGGAAATCTCAAGTTTTTAAATCTTAAGTTTTCAAGATACTTGAACCATGAAATTATGGAGAAATTACATGACTTAAACAATTTTTAAAAATGAACAAGTTAAATATACTTTGGCTTTATATTATTAGTTCCTTGGGTTTAATATTACTCAACCATGGTCAACCATATTTTATAGACTCAATTTTGGTCAACCATTCTTAATCATGGTCAACCATGGTCAAACGTCGCATTGTGACAAATATTGTCTCAATATGGAAATCAATCATTGTTGGAACCTTGGTCCAACGTCACAATATGACAAAGTTTGTCTCAATATGATAATCATGGTTAGTCATGGTCACACATGGTCAACAATGGCTAACCATGTTTTATAAAGTCAAAGATGATCAACCGCGATCATTCATGGTCAAACTTGGTTACGCATGGTCATCCATGTGTTATAAAGTCAAACATGTTTAGATTTATATAATAATAATAATATTATATAATATTTATATAATAATAATAATATTTATATAATAATTTTGTTGTAACAGTTTTTTTAATACTGTTTTATTGTATATTTAATATTATTAATTAATCAATTAATTGATTTCCCTCATCATCTCAACTGGAATTATAGCATCGAGAAAAGGATTATTGGGGGCTGGAAATCTTATTATGAGCTTGAAAACAATTGTAAGTCGGTCGATCTTCACATTTGGAATAAAAAGGGGTTCCTCTTTGAGACCCTTGTCACCTCTATTATCTTATATGGATGTGAAGTTTGGGGTTGCAGTATATCCAGAGAGTCATGGAGGAATATTGAGATGATTCAAAAGAAATTCATAACCTACAACTGTAAGATGAAGGGAAATACTCCCAATCCTATCCTCTTGATCGAATTTGGTTTGTCCCCCATTGAAAGTATGTCTATGATTAGATATTTGATGTATAAGAAGAAGCTTGACAACATGGAATAAAAAGGCTTCCTAAAATTGCTTCTAATTGTAGTCAAAACCCTCACTATGCCTCACATGCAGATGGCATAAGGATGCCCAGTCCTGGCTCAACCATTAGGGAATTAAGGAGGAGCTCAGTATGGGAAGCAAAGATAACATCAAAAATACTATTACCTCCAAGTTTAAGGAAAATCTGTGGGAGGATAAGGAGTTGGAGGGTAAAAGGAAGCTAAGATACTATAAGGAAGGGATCAACCCCACCCTTGATAATCAGAATTATCTCTCTCTGTTGTCCAGCAATAAGAAAAAAAATAACATAGTTAAGATAAGAAATAATTCCCATGAGCTTCAGAGTGAGTCCAAGTGGTGGTCTATTCCCAATACCCCTTGGAACGAGATAATATGTCAGATTTGTGATTCTAATCACGTGGAAGATGAAAAGCACTTCCTTTTAGACTTCTCGATTCTTACTCACATTCGCTCTCAATTTCCTAACATCTGCCACACTTCCAATCTTCTTGACCTATTAAGCCATCCCACCTATAGCGATCTTGGAGCACTTATTTCTCTTCTCTTTGACCATAGAAAGAAGATTTTGAAGAATCAAACTTAGATTCTTTCTCCTCTCTGAAGGTATGTAGACCGCATTGGTCTTAATGGACGGTAACCATCATCATCATCATCATTATTATCAAATTGAATTTTTATAAATTATATTAATTAAATGAATTAATATAAATTAATCACTATAATCATTTATCATTTATTAGTTCATAAATTTAATTTTTAATAGTATAATTTTATATTAAATTTATAATTCCTATTTCTAATTTTGTTCCAATTTTTTGACTTAATTAATGCTCATAGACCGCCTTAACCCCCTTTTCTTCTAAAGGCTAATTTCTCTTTTCCTACAAATTCTTGGTCCAACACTCTTCTCATCTTATGCTTTGGTTTCCTACCCGTGAACATGGGTGAAGTGTTCACTCGAAACGTCAAGCTCAACGAGCAATATACCTCTCAACATTATGTTTATAACTGTGGAAATATCCATTCTCTAAAATAATAATAATAATAATAATAATACTTTATTTGTAATAATAATAATTAATATTAAAATGATTATGATAATAATAAATTAGCAATAATTAATATAATTAATCATTATTATTATTTATAATAATAATAATAATAATTTACTATATTGATTATTTTTGTAATATTTTGTATTTATTTATTATATATTTATTAATATGATTTTAATATTATGATTAATATTAGATCTATTTCATTTATTATTATTATTTATAATTGAAATACAATATTATTAGTATATTTTTTATAATAATAATAATATTATATATTTAACAATATGAATATAAATATTAAGTATGTCTATGGGTGTTTTTTAACCATATTAATTAACTAATAATGAGGTTGTGCATCTGATTGCTATAAGTCTATCGTTATTTATCAACCACATTTATTAATGTGGTTGTGCTAGTTAACCTTAAGAACCTACTTATTTAGTTTGGTATGAAAGTGCCCATCCAAATCATCTCACTAAATTTGAGATCGCTAACAATTAAATGTTCATTAGAAAAAAAACAAAAAATAGTGTATTACATTATAACAGAATACGTAGATATATTTGTGAACCTAGTACAAGAGCTCTGGAATCTTTATCATCGACTTCAGTTGAAGTATCATACCATGGCCCTCTTTTTTCTTGGAAGCCGAAGGTACCAACGCCCTTGAATCTGTACGACTTTGACTCTCACGATTTTTGTGGTTTGCACTCTCTTCGTCAATACCAATCATTAGAATCCAAAAACGCCTAGGCTAAGGAGTGGATTCAGGACTCTCAATGAGTCAATTGAACTGCTAGTAGTTGAATCAATGATAAACATTTTGTATTGAGAAATTTTTCAAATTTCAACTCTAATAAGCAGTTGGATATGATTTTCCCAATTTCCACATCATCCACACCCACAATTGTTGTTTCCCAACCTATATGTCAAATGGCTATTAAGGTTAAATGAGTGAAATGGATATTTGTTCAGGAATTTCTTATGTAGACTGGTTCGCTCTTGCTTAAGAAAATTGTGGTAAAGAAACAGCCCAAATGCTACGTGACAAATGTGAGGAGGTATAGACTAGTTTCCTTGCTTAAGAAAATTGTGGTTAACCACCATCCCAAATTCCACGTGACAAATGTGAAGAGCTATAAAGTGATTACTGTGGTTTGTGTGCATATAGATTTGGAGTATGTGTCATTCGATTAGCACATAAAAATAGAGCATTGCAAACAAAGAATAACAAAAGCCTTGCAGTCAATTCCTGGAACATAGACCTATGATTTCAAGAACAAAGAAACACAATTTAAAGAATGATACTTTTTTTTAGAAGAAAAAAACATTGTATATTAATAGTTCATTGATCAAATAATTACATAATTATGTTCTGAGCCGAAGCAGAGAAACATCACGCCCGGACTAGGTAAAGTGAATCATAACCTTCCTAAGAAAGAAAAATACAGACACACAATAGCCCAATCGGACTGAAACATTTCAGGATTTATCACTCCAAGAACCAATAGATGACATGCCTTCATCCAACATCATACAAATTAAGCTTAATCTCATGACTTAGCACCCATGTAATATATAAATAGTAACAATGGGTGGTAAATCATTGTCTAAAGTTTAGAAACATATCAAATCCAAATTCCTGAATATGATACCCACCATGCAATATTAGATAACAATGGAGCATAAAAATGGAGGGTATCAACTGATACATGCACAGGCTCACTTGATGATAGTTGGATCTATACGATAGGGAATGAAAAATCGTAGACTCGCTTGATAAAATTGAGGTGAAGGTAACGAGAAGCGCGCCATCAAAATAGAGCTGCCATTCCGCTATGAGAACTAAAGCTTGAAAACAAAAATAGAAATAGGCTGTAAAAATTGAAGACAAAAAATTGAAACAGGCTTGCTTGATAAACCAATTCTGGTTAAGGAACATGAATTGATGTATTCCAGATGGACCTGCCATCCCTGAACTGAAAAAACTATAAGAAACCAATGTTAGCATTTAAACCACGTTTTGATAATGCATCGACTCACATGTTGTTTTCCCTATAGATGTGATGAATTGGTGGATTGCCCAGTCTTTTCCATAATCTTCGGGTCCTCTGTAGCCACCCTTGTAGACCTAGGGAGATCATATTAATATCGCCCGATACAAAACCAATGATCAATTTGAAATCCCCATAGATGCAATAGTCTTTTAAATTCAAATGAATAGCAGCTGTGAGGCCACCCCACAAAGACATCAGTTCAGCTTTATTGTTAGTACCAGGACCCCCATTCCAGAAGATGTGAATCCTATCCCTGCCTGAAATTTTTATCCAAGCACCGCATCCCATATTGCTATCCACACAGGCCCCATCAAAGAAAATAGCTGGTATGACAATCTTGTGAGGCCGGAGTCTAAGAGAGCCATCAATAATGTCCACCACAGCTGGAACCCAATCATCCATCCATCTCATGATAGCATTAAAAATGAAGTGATCAATAAATTGCATATTCTCAAAGATGAGCCGATTTCGAGCTAACCATATTTCCCATATGAAAAAGAACGGGAGAGATTTGAATTTTCCATTTAATTTGTCCCATTTGATAGCAGCAGAAATAAAATCATTTGGAGTCCATGTGGGCTCAATAAGATAATGACTAAATAACTTCCAAATTTGGAGCACAACAAGACATAGAAAAAAAATGTGTTCGGTTGTTTCCTCCTATGAGCAACATATGGAGCATCTTCTTGGTCCCATAGTTCCCCACTTTGTTAGTACATCCCAAGTCAATATCTTGTTTTTCCAAGTCATCCAACCAAATAATGTTATCTTAGTTGGGATATGTTTATGCCAGAAAGGAGAAAAGATCTTTGTGCATTGATCGGCATAGAGATGATAATTCATATACGGATAGGTATCTTTTACAATGATAGAATGATCTTTATAGGGCCCATTCCAGACAATCTGATCCCCCTGTGAAAAACACAAAGCCACCATCCTGAGCCCCTCCAATGTCTTGTTCCAGTCTTCTGCATCCGAATTTTTCAATCCCAATTGCATAGCAGATTTAAATACCGAGGCATGAAAATACCAGCAGAGTATGGTCTGTGATAGATAAATAATGCCTCTATGTGCAAGTCGATGAATTAAAGTGGGAGTAGGATTTGACTCAGTGGAAACCCTGAGAATATTCTTATAGCCCAGGGGAATACGTCAGCCATCCCCAAAACGCCATACCATACGATCGGTCGTGTGATGCATGATCTTCTTGAAGCTCCTCCAAATAGTAGATATTGTAGCGGGAAAAGGTATATCACGACAAAATATTTGATGTAAAGCATCCCCATTAAGATATTTACATTTGATTATCTTTCCCCATAGACCAACAGTAGTAATGGCTCTCCAAAGCGATTTTATCAACAGTGATTTATTGAATACCTTTGGATTTAATATGCCCCATTCGTCATGTGCCTTTGGTCTGCATAGAAACTCCCATTTACAGAGATGGTATATGTGGCGCTCCTCTGAGTCTCCCCAAATAAAATTTTCAAAGAGGTGATTGATCTTGGCAATGATGAGGTTGGACAGATAGAAAAGGTGTCCTCAATACACCAGGTATTTTGATAGAACTGTCTAGATCAGAATAACGAGACCACCCATTGATAACCATCTATTCATACATCTACTAATCTTGTTGTTAATCTTGTCCACCAGCCACATCCAATCTCTGTTCTTGTATCCACATGGCTTAATATTATATCCAAGGTATAAAAACCCATCCATGACCAATTTTGAATTTACACCCAGAAATTCAGCAATGAAGGATATCTCCTCCATATCACCATGTTCATAAAGGATGAAGGATTTGGCTTTGTTGATGCATAATCCCGCGACAGACCCAAAACAGATGAGCATATAATGTATATAAAACCAATATTTTCTAATGAGAGCCCCAAATAATAACATGTCATTAACAAAAAGGGAGTGAGTGATATTTACCGAGTCAGAGAAGGAGAAGCCTTTGATGAATCCTTTTTGAGCTGCCATATGCATCAATCTGCTGAAACCATCCATAAAGAGGATGAAAATTAGGGGAGATAAAGCGCATCCCTGGCCTAGACCACGTCCAGCTGCAAAAAAGGTGGTAGGGTGTCCATTGATAAGAACAACATATTTGACTGTGGTGATACAAGTCATAATCCAGCGTATGATATGAATAGGGAGCCCCACTTTAAGCAATACCACGCAGATATATGACCAGTCGAGTGTATCATATGCTTTATACAGATCTACTTTCATCGCAATGGCATCTTGTTTTCCTATGTGCATAGAATGCAGGACCTCTTGAGATATAGCAATGGTGTCATGAATGGAGCGCCCTCGATCCATACTGTTCAACAGATATATGACTGGACAGAGTCTCTTTTAGTCGATTTGCAATAATCTTGGATGTTATTTTGTATATCACATTACAAAGCGCGATCGGTCTAAAATCCCCAAAATTTTCAGGTTCATTAGTCTTTGGAATTAGCGCAATAAAAGTGGAATTGAGGTTTGCAGGCATGTGTGCATTTGTTCTAATCATATTCACAATCTTCACCAGTTCATCCCCCATAATGTCCAAGAAGTGAACAAAGAATTCAGCCGGCTAGCCATCGGGCCCTGGACATTTCTCATGGGAGAAGGATTTTAAAACAGCCGCCACTTCCTCCTTAGATATTTCAGTGTGGAAGTTATTTATAGCTTCATTAGAGAACATCTTGTTGACATTTTCCAATATCCAATTTTGACTAGATGCCTTGATGTTCGGATCAGAATGATAGAAAGATGAGAAATGAGAAAGGGCCTCCATTTGAATCTCATTGGTTGTAACAACATAGCTACCATCCTCTTTTATAATACGCCAGATTGCATTCCTGCTCCTTCTATCCGATGTGACCTTAAGAAAAAACTTGGTGTTGAGGTCTCCTTCCCTCAGCCAAGTATTTCGGCTTTTAAGTTTCCAAGTAGTTTCCTCAATCTTGAGGATCTCCTTTTTCCTGTCCCCCAAAGCCTGCAGTGCTTCCCAGGTTTTTTCATCCAGATTCTTTGATGTAAACACTGAGTATATCTCTTTGATCCTATTGGAAATATGTAGATATTCATTCTTTAGAGACAATTTCTTTTTGGTCTCCTATTCTTTGGTGGCTGCTTTAACTTTCTGCAATTTATGATGGAAGTGATCCCATCCCATTAACCCCTCCACACCAACCTCATCCTGCCATAGCTTTCTGACTAGTATATCATATTCCTTGTCCTCCAGCTAGATCCGATTAAACTTGAAAGGAATGCCCTTGGTTTTTTATGTAGGGTGCCAAGCAAGGAGAATCGGCATATGATTCGATATGTCTGAAATCAAGACATATGACCTGGGCAGACCTAAAGATGCGATCAGTCCATCACCAACCAAGGCCCTATCGAGCCTTTTTCCAACAAAGTGTGGGCTGGCACGTTTATTGGTCCATGTAGGTATAACGAGTTTACAAAAAGCATTAAACTAAAGTTTCACAAAAAATATTAACGTATAAAATTGAGGGGAAGTACGCTTAACATACAAAGGTAAATTTAAAAACAGATGCGTTTAATTGAAGCAAATTTTGAGAAAGCTCGAACAATTCAGCAATTAACAGTTCAGTTGAGAAAGCCCCAAATTCTGGAGAATCGATGGCTATGTATGAGCATACATAGTGATTAATAGGTCCCATCTCAGATCGAACGTGCTCTTCAAATGTGGAAGTAATAACGTTTTCTTAAAAAAATAAAACGTCAAAAAACGTTTTGTAAGTTTCAAGACACATCATGAAAAACGGTGATCTATAATTTTCAAACGTATTTGATGGGAAAAATCACCTGTGACGGGCATTTTTCCAAGTCAAATTCTAACCCTACGTCCAAGTTTCACATAATATGTCCATTTGCATCATTACATTTTTATTTTACTAATTTGGGACATCACTTAGGAAATTTTAATTTCCTCATTCACAAGTTCCCATGTGATGACCAATATTATTTCTTAATATTAATAACGTAGCAGCAGGGGCATCAACCTCATGTTTTTCTAGATTAGAAGGGGATCATGTAAATTCTAGAAGAGAGATTTCCTTTTATACCAATTAGTATGGTAGGTTGTTAACTTTTTATGTGTCTCATTTTTTGTTTGGTTGAATTGTCAATTTGTTTCATGTTAAATGAATATATTTAATGGTTAAGATAATGTGTTTTTTTAAGAGGTCACATATTTAAAACTAGAGGGGATAAAGGATGTATGTCTTCGTAGACTTAGTAGTCAAATAGTTGTCTAGAGTTGGTCTCTTGTCCCACAAACAAAAAGATCTTATACACCAATTTAATGTTGACATGATCGTGACCTTAAAATTGGATAATAATAATAATAATACAATACTTATAAAAATCTAATAATTATCTAATAATTTTAGGGTTTAGATATATTTTGTAAATGTTAAAAGTGTAGTCTACATGTGAGACGAATTAGACATCCTGTACCATTTTTCATTCATTTTGCCCCAACACGTTGACTCTCTCCGTGGGCCCCGCTTGTTGTTGTCTCCATTTCCATTTATGTTTTTGTCTCTGTCCGTATCTATTCTCGACTCTCGAGTCTCCGTTGATGCATTCCACAGGCCTGAAGCTCTCTAACTGCAGTTAAACTCCAGTTCTCCAAGAGATTCGAACTCCCTTTTGGCACCTCTCCCATTCAAACTCCAGTCTCGTGTGCACGCAATTCAGCGTAGAAACCAAAGTACGGAGTAATTCAAGCACATGACATGGAAGCGATAAGCAGGAAACATGAGGAAGGCCAGGAAATCTCATGGCATTGAAATATGCTATGAATGGGCTTTTGCAACATTGAAATTTTATTGCATACCCTATGTGGAAGCTCCATTCAAATTCAAAACCAGGTAAATTTTTAACTAGAAAGAGGAAGTTGAAGAGGAACCCATTCAATACTTTTGGATATAATTAGATGTTTTGAGTCAGGACTACCCCATCTATCAGATTTAAAGCCTTTCCTTTGAAGTTCGAGGAAACTCTAACCTCGTAACATTAAAAAATCTGTAAATTGAACTTCTTGGTTGTTGATGATATACGCTATATCAAATTCTAAGGACAAATAAATCCAAACACAAATATAATCTATAACCTATTGGCTTAGTCTACATACGAGAAAGAAATCACAGGCGATAACATTTGAATGTTTCCTTTTATGTTGAGTGGTTTGGTTAAAATAGAAAACAGAACATTTAATTTGGTTTGGTATCCTTGTCCAAAATGGAAATCTAAGTGTTGGTAAGTGCTAGTAATTGGAGCGATCCATACAATCTAGAAAACAAAGGATAGTTGAAATGGATAGATTATAACACATAAAGGAATTGTTAGAGATCAGAAAAGGGAGAGAGGCTTCAAACAAGCATGAAATGTTTGAAGAAATTTTTATCCATCCATACCTTGAGAAGTTGAGTGAGCTTTTGAATTTCTATAGGGTATATGTTTCTTCCCTTCCACCAAGCTATTTATACAGCTTCTCAGTACCAAGGTTTGATTATAGTTTGCAGAGGGTATTATCATGACAAATTCAGGGTTTAAATTTTTTATATAGATTCGTATATATATATATATATATATATATATATATATATATATAAGTCCATAGAAATGGTAGTTCAATGATATATTGAAGAACACAAGAATGTAGCTCGAGAGCTGGTACCAAAACTTGTCATAGTCTTGCATTGAGAAGACGACCAAAATGACATTATGCAACTTGTTGGGAAAGATTCTTTATCATTAAAAAAAAAAAATTCGTTTTGAAGTGTGCAAATTTCCATAATGCAATTACAGCCATGTGGAATCTTTCATGCAATATATATATAAAACAGATCAACATAGATATAAAATAGATCAACATAGTTAAAATGGGTATATTATAACACTTTGAATGGGTAACTCATTGCCTACCTTCCAACAGTGGACAATCCAACAATATTTGACCATTGTATTTGAGCAATAATGTCCCTTTACAGTAACATTTGTAGTCTTCATGGTTGTGAGTGGGATTTTGCCAAGGCTTATATCATTACTAGCTATCTTAAGCCATGGTTGGTCCCAAGAAGAACCAAATGCCACTATTGTGTGCTGCTAAGTATTTGTAAATACAGCCATGAAATTTATGATTGGTTTAGATGCATTGAACTAGTTTCAAATAGTTTGATGTTGGGCAACTAATTATATATTTTTACATCTAATCTGTGGTTTTCAAAATTTTAACTTATCTGATGAGAAGTTTCTTTTAATTTTTACTATATCACATTAACACATCTTGATGGGAAGCTTCTTTTAATTTTTACTATATCACATTAGCACACCTTATTTAGATCACTCTCTTAAAAATGCAACTTGTTATAGAAAATGATGTACATTTGTCTTATTGTTTGCTACCAAGTTTTTCATTTTTTTACAAGTTTGGGATTATATTCCCACTATTAATGAATATGGTTCTCGAAAGCAATGGTATCTCCAATTCCCAATAAGATATGGATTCTTCTAGAATCTATTATTCATTCATACATTAATCCAGATGAATAAACAAACACAAATTTTAGACATACAAAATATTTTTCACAAGAAAACCATTAACAAGAAACATATTATTTCACTTAAGTGTGAGCTTTATTTAACTCTTATATCTTACCATGGATTCAATGTGATTTAATTTCATATGGTACATTAGAATTCTTCTTGATACATAATAGTTATGGCACCCAAAAATTCTAGAGTTCCAACGAGATATTGGAACAAGGACCATTTCAAAAGCAGAACAAATACACCAAAAGAGTATTGTCTTTATAACATTAAGTGACTCATCCAATTAAAAAAATAAGTTTTTTATTATTTCACTAGTGGAATGAATGCATATATTCTTCACGTGCTAGTTTTGGTGCTCGTGATAGAGATAACGCTCGTGCTGGAGATGATATAATTCCTGGTGCTGGCGTTGGAGAAGGAGCTGGGATTGTTTCTCCTTGTTCTTCCAAGGCACTTACCTTTTATGATGATATTCTTCTCCATGGCCAATTTCTCCGATCCATATTTTGATTTCTATTTTAATTAAAACGCTTATCTTCACAATCAACAACATGATGTGTATGGTACTTAGTACTTTACGTTAGGAAAAATAACCTATGTATGGCAATAGCATGATTTAACCCCTTTCAAACTAAATTATGCCACTTTATGTGCATTGTGAGAGGGATAAGTCATAAATAAGATATAGAATAGAAGGGCCATGACTACCTATCAAACTCTAAATTCAAGTACCGATAGAAAATCAGGCAGCTTAGATGAGCTAGGAACAAATAAAATAGAAAAATTTGTGAAAACCAAGGATATTGTTTCCTACATTACTCTATGAAAAATCAAAGGATACATCAGAAAGTGAAAAAGAAAGGCCAAGAGTATAATGAAATTGACTAATTTATGTTTCAAAAAATAATACAAGAAAAAATTCCTTTTCACTTTTGACCTGTGGTTGATTTTCAATTTTCATAACAAGGATGTTTTCACGGGCACCATTAAGGTTGTTTGACAAGTAAGAGTTCCCACTGAACACACTTTATCTTTTCCTTCATGAAAAGTATAATCAATATAAGAAACTATAAGAATGCATGTCGTAGAGTTAGGATTGGTCTGATGGGAAAGTATAATTTTTTAATTAACTACCCAACTTAAGCCCCTGGTTATTAATATAAAGTTTTGAAGGGTGGTAACCTTGGTTATAAGGTTCGGCGATAGAATTAAAGTTTGGGAGATATATTTAAATTTCCAAAGTTTGCGGAGTATATTTATTTGTCAATTTCTTCGAAATTGATAAATAAAATTACAAGAAAGTTGTGGAAGACCACGTGGAGATGAACTGAGTTAATTGAGTGAAAATACTGACAGAGCTACAATAGTAGACCAGCTCTCCTTAGGAGGCCCGGATTCAATTTTGTTGCTATCATTTGTGGTATCAGAGCTATTTTTGAGTTGTTTTTGCAGAAAATTAACATGGCAATCCGAGTTGGTAGAGGTGCTGGCAGAAGGAGAGGTGGACCTGTTGCCAATGCAGAGGTGTTGGGGATCTTGTAGAGGTTCGAGGCCAGAATGGATGCCATGGAGTGAAGACAGCCCAGAGATCCTGAAGACATCAATGAACCTGAGATAGAAGAAGCTGGAGAAATTGCTAAGATTCCTCCTGACATGAGGCTCCTCAGAACTGTTCTGGGGTCTACAATTAAACCCAAGATTGAAGTATCAAGTTTTGCAGGAGGACTAAATCCAGAGGAGCTGGTGGACTAGATTAATGAAATGAACAAGTGCTTTGACTATGAAGAAATGAGCGAAGATAAGAAGGTCAAGTTTGTAGTAACAAAGCTGAAGGGACATGCTGCACTTTGGTGGGATGGAGTGCAAGCAGAAAGAAGGAGAGTTGGAAAACAACCTATCAAGAGTTGGACCATAATGATGGCTAAGTTAAAAGGTAAATTCTTTCCTAGTGATTATCAGCTAACATTGTTTAGGCAAATGCAGAACTTGAGACAGAGGTTGCTGATAGTAAAGGAATACACAGAAGAATTCTATAGAGTAAGCATAAGAGCTGGGAAATTTCAGGACACACCAGAGAAGACTGCCAGATATGTGAATGGTCTCAAGCTGGAGATCCAAGATGAGATTGGTCTTCTGTCTCCTAAGAAAGTTGAAGAGGCCTATCGGATGGCCTTGAAAGCAGAGGAGAAACTCTTGAGGAAGCAGTCTGCCAAAAAGAGAGGTACTTTCCGTGGAAAGGGAAGTCGAGGTGGTAGAGGAAAGCCTACTACACCCAGGGATGGAGCTAACAGTAGCCCACCTCAGAATGCATCTATAGAGGGTGATGCAAGAGGCGGAAGGGGTTATTACAGAGGAAGAGGAGGCAGAGGTAGAGAATTGAGGTGCTACAAATGTCAGCAAGTGGGACACAAGCACTATGAGTGCCTAGAGAATGTGGGTGCTGGTCCAAGAAATGTTGTTGTTGGCCAGGCTGGAGAAGAGGCAGCAATTGAAGAAGAAATTCTACCTGAGAGGGGAGAGTCCTTGGTGGCAAATAAGGTCCTGTTGAAAAAAGCCAAGGAGGTTACTGAACCTGCACAAAGGAAGACTTTGTTTAGGAGAATATGCAAAGTCCAAGGGAAATGCTGCCAGCTAGTCATTGATAGTGGCAGCACAGACAATCTGGTTTCCATTGAGGTGATAGAAAAGTTGAGGCTGAAGACAAGGGAGCATCCAACTCCCTACAGGGTGTCCTGGATGCATAAAGGGCACTAGCTGATTGTAAAATAATAGTGTGAGATAGAGCTGCAAATGGGCAACTACAAAGACAAGGTCCTGTGTGATGTGGTGCCCATGGATGTGTGTCACATACTGCTGGGTAGACCTTGGCAGTTTGACAGAGCAGCAGTGCCTGATGGAAATAAGAACACTTACAAGTTCTTCAAGGATGGGGTACATCATACATTGATACCCATGGAAGAAGGAGAGCCATCAAGCAGAGTGGTTGATCCAAAGACCTTTTTGCTGAGCAGAAAGGAATATCTACAACAGATAGAAGAGGAAGAGGTAAGTTTTGCTTTAGTTTGCAAACCTAAGGTAGTTATTACTTCTACAAAGATTTATGATTTTCCAATAGAAGTCCAAGAAATGTTAGACAATTATTGTGACATTGTTGTGGATGATTTACCTGATGAGCTACCACCTGTGAGAAAGATCAGCCATCAGATAGATTTTATCCCCGGTTCAAATCTGCCAAATAAGGCAGCCTATAGGATGACTCCCATAGAAAATGAGGAAATCAAGAGACAAGTACAGGAATTGGTGGACAAGGGACTGATCAGAGAAAGTTTGAGTCCATGTGCAGTACCAGCAGTATTGAGCCCAAAGAAAGATGGAGGCTGGAGGATGTGTACTGATTCCAGAGAAATCAATAAGATAACAATTAGGTACAGATTCCTTTTGCCCAGAGTTGAGGATTTAATGGATTGTTTGAGTGGTGCTAAATATTTTTCAAAGATAGATTTAAAAAATGGATATCATCAGATCAGAATAAGAGAGGGTGATGAGTGGAAAACTGCCTTTAAAACAAATGAAGAATTGTATGAATGGATGGTAATGCCTTTTGGGTTGTCAAATGCACCTAGCACTTTTATGAGACTTATGAATGAAGTATTGAAGGAATTCATTGGTAAATTTGTGATAGTGTATCTGGATGACATATTAGTTTTCAGCAAAACCAAAGAAGAACATTTAAGGCATCTTAATTATGTCTTGAAGAAGCTGCACCAAGAGAAACTACTGATAAACTTAAAGAAATGCTCATTCATGAAGGAAGAGTTGGTGTATTTGGGCTTTGTTGTCTCTGTAGAAGGGTTGAAGATGGACCTAGAAAAGGTTAAGGCAATTGTGGAGTGGCCTTCACCCAGAAATGTTTTTGAGGTAAGAAGTTTCCATGGAATTGCCAGTTTTTACAAGAAATTTATAAGAAACTGCAGCAAGATTAATGCACCCATCATTGAGACAATAAAAAAGAGAAAACAACCATTTAAATGGACTGCTGAAGCAGAGAGAAACTTTAAAATTTTGAAGCAAAAGATAACTGAAAAGCCTGTTTTGATTTTGCTTGATTTTGCTAAACCATTTCAAGTGAAGTGTGATGCCAGTGGAGAAGCCATTGGAGCTGTGTTGAGTCAGGATGATAGGCCTGTAACCTATTTCAGTGAAAATCTGAATGACACCAGAAGGAAGTATTCCTCTTATGAGAAGGAATTCTATGCAATTGTTCAGGCACTGAAAAAGTGGGGGAATTATTAGATGTCCAAAGAATTTGTGTTATACTGTGATAATCATGCTTTGCAGTACATTGTATAGTAGCCCAAGTTGAATCATAAGCATGCCAAATGGGTTGAGTATCTCCAGGGTTTTAAATTGTTTTTGAAACATATAATTGGCCAAGCAAATAAAGTAGCTGATGCTTTGAGTAGGAGGCACATGCTTGTTCAAGAAACTAATTTTGAAGTTGTAGGATTTGATTTTCTCAAGGAATTGTATAAGACAGATTCAGATTTGAAGGAAGCGTTTGAGGCATGTTGTAACCCTGTTCTAACAGATAGAAGCCAGTGGCTGGATTATTTCTTGCAGGAGGACTTACTATTCAGAAGAAACCAACTGTGTGTACCAAAATGTTCCATGAGAGAAAATTTGATCAAGGAGAAGCATAGTGGTGGACTTGCTGGACACTTTGGTACTGAAAAAACATATGAGCAGCTGAGTCACTTCTATTATTGGCCCAAGATGAGAGCAGAAATGGACAATTTTGTGAAGAAATTGCAAAATCTGTCAATATGCCAAAGGAAGGAGCCAGAATGCAGGATTGCACACTCCCTTTCCTATTCCACACAGGCCTTGGGACATGGTGAGTATGGATTTTTTTCTAGGATTTCCAAAGATTTAGAGAGGGAATGATGCAGTCTTTTTTGTAGTGGACAGATTTTCTAAAATGGTACATTTTATTCCATGTTACAAAACTAGTGATGCCACCCATGTTTCTAACTTGTTTTTCAAAGAAGTTGTTAGGTTGCATGGGTTGCCCAAGAGTATTGTTTCAGACAGAGACACCAAATTTGTGGGTCATTTTTGGAGGACACTGTGGAGGAAATTTGGTACCAAACTGAGTTACAGCTCAGCTTATCATCCTCATACTGATGAACAAACTAAGGTAGTGAATAAGGAGGGACCCCAAAAACCACCCCCATCGCACGTTAACCTTCGACCGAAGACTCAGTGCGATATTGACACATACTGTCTGATCTGGGGACGGGCCATCGAACGACGATCACATTTAAAGGCGCACGGGAGATAAACCAAGGTATGGCCTTTACAAAATGTCAAATCCGCATCGTATGGTGGGCCCGAGGCCTGAGGGTATTTAGTAAAAAAAGCGTCGGGTTATTAATATAAAGTTTCGAAGGGTGGTAACCTTGGTTATAAGGTTCGACGATAGAATTAAAGTTCGGGAGATATATTTAAATTTCCAAAGTTTGCGGAGTATATTTATTTTTCAATTTCTTCGAAATTGATAAATAAAATTACAAGAAAGTTGTGGAAGACCATGTGGAAATGAAATGAGTTAATTGAGTGAAAATGCTAACAGAGCTACAATAGTAGACCAGCTCTCCTTAGGAGGCCCGGATTCAATTTTGTTGCTGTCACTTCACAATCAACAACATGATGTGTATGGTACTTAGTACTTTACGTTAGGAAAAATAACCTATGTATGGCAATAGCATGATTTAACCCCTTTCAAACTAAGTTATGCCACTTTATGTGCATTGTGAGAGGGATAAGTCATAAATAAGATATAGAATAGAAGGGCCATGACTACCTATCAAACTCCAAATTCAAGTACCGATAGAAAATCAGGCAGCTTAGATGAGCTAGGAACAAATAAAATAGAAAATTTTGTGAAAAATAAGGATATTGTTTCCTACATTACTCTATGAAAAATCAAAGGATACATTAGAAAGTGAAAAAAAAAGGCCAAGAGTAGAATGAAATTGACTAATTTATGTTTCAAAAAATAATACAAGAAAAAATTCCTTTTCACTTTTGACCTGTGGTTGATTTTGAATTTTCATAACAAGGATGTTTTCACGGGCACCATTAAGGTTGTTTGACAAGTAAGAGTTCCCACTGAACACACTTTATCTTTTCCTTCATGACAAGTCTAATCAATATAATAAACTATAAGAATGCATGTCGTATAGTTAGGTTTGGTCTGATGGGAAAGTATAATTTTTTAATTAACTACCCAACTTAAGGTCGAATAGTTGATTTAATACATAAGTCTTGAAGAAGCTTATATTTCCTCATAGAATTATTAAAAGGTGCAGCCACAAACTTAAAACTTGTTCCATACACTTACACTTAGAAATGGCCACAATGAAAAAATTATAATTTGTAGCTATGCTACACAACTTAAGGTTCAATGGTTGATTTAATTTTTATTTCTTGAAGATTCTTTTGTTTCCTCATAGAAATGATGATAGAGTATATCCACTACTTTACTGTTATTTCAATAGAAATCTTTGAAAAGGTTTCATTTCAAAACTATCAAAACTGACATAATAACATTTGGTCAAGTCTAGCTTGATCAGATTTTATTGAGCATAAGATTTGCTAAAATGACAAATAATATATGTAAACTAGATTTATTTTTAGTAAATTCAACATTAAATGGTTGATTATAATTTTTTTAAGAGCATTTATGATTTTCTTTACTTTAGGTGCCATGCGTCTTGGTGCTTCTGCATGTTGCATTTATCTCCACTAACTCTATGAGGTTTGGATAGTTGATTTTGGGTATTTATGTCAAGTGTGGCTATCCTTTTACTCTGCATTTATTTTCTTTTGAAAAAATTCAATATACATCATTTGTAAGAGGTTGCAACTTTGAGGTATTTTGCATTCAAATAATAAATTTGAATCCGGTTTGAGAAAACAAAGACCGATCTTCATCCTCTATATTTAGATCCACTTCGTGAAGTGGAATAGCCATAAATTATTAAAAAACTACTCAAATTGAAAAATAATGTTTTACTGGAAGCACTTCATATGAAGAAACAATCTCTGATAATGTTGATTGTCATGATGTGAGTGAATCTTGTTGAGTATTTTCATTGCATTTTTTGGGAAATAAACCAGTGATTTTGAGCCTGTTTATAACTGTCATTTAAGACTGTAGTGCAAGACCTATAGGACATTTAAGCACCATGGAAAATTCACTGTAGGAAATAAGAGAGATGAGCTCCTCTCTCCATGGAACATATTGTCAAGGTATTTATTTATGGACATGTGTAGAGATATGCCAAGAATAGAATGAAATTGGTTAACTTATGTTTAACAAAATGACACAAGAAAAAATTTTCTTTGCAGTTTTGACCTATGGTTGATTTTCAATTTTCATAACAACGATATTTTTATGGGAACCATGAAGCCTTCTTGACAAGAATTCCAACTGAACACACTTTATCCTTTCCTCATGACAAGTATAATCAATAGGATAAATTAAGGAATATATGTCATACAATTAACATTGGGCATAATGGGAAAGTCTAATTTTTAGATTAACTACACACCTTAAGGTTTAATAGTTGATTTAATATATAAGTAATGAAGAAGCTTATATTTACTCATGGGATTATGAAATAATGCAGCTACCAACTTAGAATGTGTGCCATATACTAAGAATTGGCCAAAATGACAAAAGTTCAATTAGTGGCTATGCTACACAACTTAAGGTTTAATGGTTGATTTCATTCACAGTTCTTGAAGATGCCTATGTTTCCTCATAGAAATGATGCAAAAGTATAACCACCACCTTAATACTATTTTAATAGAAATCTTTAAAATGTTTTTAGTTTAAAACCGTCAAATATGATGTCTGGACATAATAACGTTTGGTCAAGTCTAGCTTGATCAGATTTTACTGGGCATAGAGTTGCCAAAATGAAAACTAATATATGTAAACCATATTTATTTTCAGTACATTCAACATTAAATGGGAGATTATAAATGTGTTAATATCATTACTAATTTGCTTTACTTCAGGTGCCATGCATCTTGGTGCTTCTACATGTTGCATGCATCCCCACTAACCCTATGAGGTTTGGATAGTTGATTTTGGGTCTTTATGTCAAGTGTGGCTATCATTTTACCCTGCATTTATTTGATATTGAGAGGAAGTCACTATACAACATTTCTAAGAGGTTACAACTGTAAGGTATTTTTCATTCAAATAATAAATTTGAATCTAGTTTCAGAAAGATTGATCTTTGTCCTCTATATTTTGATCCACTCCATGAAGTGGGATATCCATAAATGATTAAAAAAGAAGTAAAATTGCAAAATAATGTTTCACTAGAAGTACTTCATATGCAGGACCAATCCCAAAACATGTTGATTCTCATGATGTGGGTGAATCATGTTGAGTATTTTCATTGCATTTTTGGGAACTACATCAACGATTTCAAGATTGTTTATAACTAGCATTGAATACTATAGTGCAAGACCTACAGGACATCCAAGTACCTTGGAAAATTAAATACAGGAAATAAGAGAGATATGAGATCCTCTCTCTGTGGAACATGTTGTCAAGGTATCACATTGCATCTTGGCTATAAATAAAATTTTAGAGATGGAAAACTTAAAAATTTAAATATTTGTTGAGAAGACTTTTTTTTTTAAACAAGAATGTGCAAAAATTCCCTCCAAACAATAAGCAAAGTAAAAGATTTTCATTTCTATAAATAAAGTAAATAGGTATATTAAATCATTTCTAGTAGTGAAAATACTCACATACAAGAATAGAAAACCCCAAGATGTCAAACATGGTAGTAGAGAGATAGGATTTTTGTAATGTGCACATGACACACTCTTCATTATATTAGGTATATTTAGAAGTACAAAATTGATGAAGTGTGATCATTTTTTACCAGGTATCCTAGGGTTAGCTAAAATATACATATTTTGGTGGGCGATTGGACCAAGCCTCTTATGAATAATGTATACTAAGATTGGAAAAATAAAGTGAAAATTGAAAATTACATTCATAATACATATAACAACTACGTCCATTGGAAGTGGAAATGAGTGACTAAATCTCATCAACTTCTCCCTGCTAAGAAAAAACCATTCAAAAATTTTTCTTATGTTAACCTGCTTTCTAGTGAAGGAGGACACATAAATGGTAAGTGATATGTGTGGGTTGTATTGTCCTGAAGGTTTTGGATGGACTGAATCATATATAGGTTTTTATATCAATTGAAGGACGTGTTAAGCAAATGAGATGGATGTTGTCTCAAATTCAACACCAAATTAAGTGTTTGTGCAACTGAGGGTTCGATATATGCTTTCATGATTCCGATAAAAGTTTTTGAAGTTGTAATAATAAGGGAGGTAAATTTTGTCTATGTGGGAAAGTTGCATAAGATTGCATACTATGTTTCATCGTGATGTTGTCTGAAGAAATGCCACAATATAATCACATTATTACATAGGCCTATGTTAGGAATGTTGACCAAGGAAGGGAATTTTTTTTTTTGAGATAGGGATATGTGTGTTATTAGGTTACCTATGTTTGTACATGGGAGATTCACTATATGGGAGATGGGTTTGTTGGGATTTTCAATCGGAATGTTGAGTGTAATACAACGAAGTTTCTGGATATTGTAGATTTTAATGAAATATACAAGAAAACATCTATGAAATCATTTGTTGTGAAGTTGTTGCATTTGATCAAGAAATACAAAAAAAATTTATCTCACCCTTCTAGGACTTTAGCACTTCTGCCCACAGAGATGTTATAGTTAGTGACATCAAAGTGCAAGTTCATATTTTTTTCTTTTAACCTACTATATATTAATCACTCGCAACTTCTATAAGAGAAACTAAAAGTGCAAAGAAATTTATTGTAAAATTATGTTCAAGAAGAAGAAGGGAAGTACCAATTTTCAACTCCAAAAAAATCGAATGATAGAAAATAAATCCATAAATTTCATCAAGAAGTTGCAAATAACAGTTGTGAATGTTCAATTATCACCACAATGGAGAAAGATGCAACATACAATCCTATATGCATATAATTATATATGCATTCATATACAATCTCTATATCAATCTATACGCATTCCATACAATCTCTCTCTCACTTGTTAAGCACCTAATCTATGTTGTTACCATTAAATGACAAAGGTTGATCTGGTTATTTCCATAGTAAGTTGAATCAAGCACTGTGTGAACATTTGTGCCTGATATTTTTGATCGTGTGCTCTGAGATGTATACTTAGTGAAACTTCAATAATTTTAGCTGGTACACTTATCAAAAGCCTTAAAGGAAGTTGCATATGTAGAAATTATATAATGACAAAAAAATAGTCTTGCAGGTCTATTTGTCCTAGATGTTCCATTAGAATAGAATAAAAATATGAGAAGACTAAAAAATGCAAATAAAAAAAAACTTATACGCCTGACATTGAAATTTTTATTTTTGTAGTTTATGTTAAAGTATCTTACTACTATCGAATCCAATAATTTCTATATAAATGTTTTTCAATAATAAGTTTCCAATGAGTATAAGGTTGTTGCCTACTCAAAACATTAGTTTCCCAAATTTATTTTGAAGGAAACTACGAAACAGTGCAAAAAATATTATAATAATGAAATCAAATAACATATATGGAATATTCATATTTATGTGGCACACTGTCCTTTTTGGTTGCATTGGGTGAATTATTGATGTGAAAAATAATTAGTGAATCTGCAAGAGGTAGGTTCTAATTGGTTAAAGCTCACATATTTCTAGCTAACATGTTTTTCCTATGATTGTTCGCATATTTTTCCAACTAACCTATTTGCGTCCACTATCATAACAGGCACAAAAAATAGAAAACCCTCCCTCCCAATTTTTTAAAAAAAATTTCAAACCAATGTTGCATGACTGACACGTGACAAATACTAAGATGAAATATCATTGGTCAAATCAGGAAGACTTGGGAAATACTCAACAAAGAGAAAAAAAACTAAAAAATGTAATTTTTTTCACATAAAATATAAATTAATGTCACATCATATTATTCAGAAAGGATCCCCAACATACAAACATTTAAATAATATTCCTCAAGTGCACACTGCTAGTCATAGTATAATAGGCAGAGTTTTGAAATTGACCCATTTGTGTCTGTGATTTAATAAATATGTTGTTGGTGTAATGATTAGCATTGAACAATAATTGCTTGAGATTCAATTGGATCTACAAATTTGACTTCCAGGAAAAGAGACCCACTTCAACATGAACCTTATACATATTTTTTATTGCATGCAAATCAAAACCGATCTTTGATGTAAATTCATGATATACTATTAGAAATTAGATGTGTTCATCCCATGATATTTGGAAGATGAGCAGTGCTATCTAAAGGAGTCATGTTGCACTAGTGCAAACCGAAAAGAAAAAAATACCATTAATCAACATTAATGAACATGGAGCTAAACCAATATTTCTATTCAACCTTAAACAAAAGAATTTTGTATTTGGAAATTACAAAAAGGGAATTCTATAATTTCACCCAACTACTTGTAAGCTTATCTTACATGTGTACTTACATCAACCTCATATTTTTTTTGCTCCATGTATACTTTCCTAAGAATAAGTAGGCGTCAAATTAGGAGGTTCTTCCTTCCCAATTAGTTACATTGTGTTAATTACATCAACCTTCAATATTTCCTTTATCAAAAATATATTTTCCATGCCATATTTGTTTGCATATCAAGCAAACCTAAGTAATTTCTCCTCATAGAATTGATGTTCAATATTATCCTTTTTCTATTTGGAAAGAGTTGCAGTGATATTGAATTGCTTCGGGTAGACATTTGCATGCAGCATGCATGAGATCATATGAATTCAAAGATGAAATTGTTGGAAGCTTCTTTAGGCCATACAAGCATTTCCTAATGAGAATTGAGGGTATTTCAAACAATTAGAGCATCCCTGTCATGATTCCAATTATCAAAGTTAGAAAATCACTCTCTTATTCGTGTTAACAACTTAGATATTTTGTAAATTTATAAAATACCATATATGGGGTATTTTCTTTACTGTAATGGATCAATCAAGATGATGAGGTATTCCATTAGAAAATTGGGAAATTTGAGAGCTACAACCCTCTTGTGGGCATGTTTCTATGGCAGAAGAATATGCTTCTCTCCTCATACTATGATTAACTGCCATAAAAATAGTGAAGAAAAAATAATATATTAATAATTTCCAATACACTAATCAAACAAAAAATGGGAGCAAAACTATCACAACATACCTAAAAAAATCACCAACTGGAAAAGTGTCAACCAACGAAGCATGTTACAAGGAAGGAACATATATAGAAAAATCTCCTATATGTATAATATAACATTGCAATTATCATCATAAAAATATTGGAATGTAAAGTAATACACACATGAAATTGTCGATTTCATCAATTGGGAGTTTTATCAAATGTACCTGAAATCGTTGGAAAGTTAGAATGACACTGCATCAATCTATCTCCTTGAGTTGAAGGAACAATAATGGAATGTTGTACCCGTGAAAAAATCCGCACACTAGTTAGTGAAGAAATGATGATGTTGATATACACTAATGTAAACATATTGATCTCATTATTCTATGAAACATACCTGAGACAATAGAGGATGCATGGTTGGAGAGAGGACGACCCTGCTTATTGAGGAAAACCCCACTTGCATCCATACATATAGAATAGAGGTTTAGGATTCGATGTTTTGTCTTCTTTAAATGTCATGACATATTTGGAAATGTTATTTGGCACTATTTCAGCCCAATTAAAACTATTACCCTTGGAAACTCTTGGAATAATAGAGACCCAATTAACATGAAAATGATTAACATTTTTTCAACCAAATAAACAACATAACATGGTTGCAAGATAAGAAAAAGGAGAGATAGGGGAAGAAATGGGATAATCACAAGAATTTTCTTTCCTATGTTTCTCGGGGAGACTTCTCCTATCCATTATTAAAGAGGGAAGGGTTCTATCAAGGTATGTACATTCTGTTTGCATGAAACCAACAATAAATCTCGCATTGAAAGTTAAACTAGGGGTGATAATTTTTTACATAGTTTGAATATCGTTCCACGTGAAAGAACTAATTATTGTACCTTTTGGAGTCATGATACGACATTTTTTAATATTGATAAAGTTGAGGGCCCATCGAATTAGGTATGTCTAAGGCATCAGTCTTGGTCTAGTGGTGACTTTACGTAGCTTGGACGTCATTACATTGACTAATTTTTACTCCATTTCATTATTTCTCTTAGGTGCATCATCAAGAACTATTGCACTAGTTTCTTCCTCTGAAGCATATTCGATCCAATTCATCTTCCATTAACTTGTAAATTGCATCCTAGGTTTATATTTCGACATCTCGAGTAATAATTGTATCTGAATACATGCTTGTTTTGAGAGTTTTATCATCGAATTATTCCATAATTGGCCCTGCAGATCTTGGAGGAGGTATCATTTTCCTTGGTCTACCCGAAATTGATGATTGAAAAAAAATAAAAAAGAGAATCCTTTTCTATAGGATTGATACTACTTGCAAAACTGGCCTTTGCACACAAAGGCGAGAATTACTATGAGTTCACGAAAAAAATTAACCAAGTGTTACTAAATAGAAAAAGGATAGTAAATGAAAATTAATGATAAAATTCATAGTAATAATAACCATGTGCTCATTTCATAATGCGGCATCGGCCATGTGAATATTATAGATGGAATGTTCGAAATGGTGGGTTTGAGGTGACATGTGATGATGTGGAAATGTCGCCATCCCATGATAAATTAGTCCAGAAGGAACTCACGAAGTATTTCAAAAGAAAAATATTGGGGGAATTTTATCTGGGATAATGTGGATGATGAGGTAAGTCAATTTTCCTAGAGAAATGGCTATGAGAGGGAAAGACCTGTGAGGATTACACGATCGATACTTCTGGGGGATGAAGTCATGCATGAAATAATTTTTTATTTCAATATTGGTTATGTGTGGGATAGGTATCACCTTGGGATGGGTTTAGCCAATGATAACGATTTAATCTAGGAGGAAACATTCCTAGATGAAAACTACACAGGCTTTTTACAGGATTGATATTATTTGCAAATATGGCCTACTATACACAAAGGCGAGAATTAATATGAGTTCATGAAAAAATTTAACCAAGTGTTACTAAATAAAAAAGGGCAGTAAATGAACATTAATGAGAAAATACATAGTAATCGTAACTGTGTGCTCGTTTCCAAATATAACATCGGACATGTGAATTATTTCAAATGGCATGTTCTAAATGGTGGGTTTGAAGTGACATGTGATGATGTGGCTATCTCTCCATCCTAGGAGAAAATAGGCAAGAAGGAACTCATGAATTATTTCAGAAGAAAATATCCAGCCAAGATGACGTGGATGATGAGGTCAACTAAGTGTCGTGCAGTAATGACTAAGAGAGGGAAAGGCCTATAAGGATTAACCAATCGATACTTCCTCAAGATGAACTTATGAATGAAAGATGTGTTTATTCTAGGATTGGTTATGTTTCGTATAGGTATCACCTCAAGACCGGTTTAGTTAGCGAGAAAAATTCCATCAGGCTGGAGGAGAAATTCCTAGATGAAAACCATGGGGGATGGTCGTAACTAACTTTTGGGGAAACTTGCATCCTAGGTTCTGAGACTTGTTTTATTGGGGATTCTCCCAAAAATTAGGTATGGAAACAAATTCCTAGCAGGGAAATAATGAATTGAATATAAGTGTTATTTTCTTGTGGTATCTTATTTAAGACATAATGTTTATAATTTCTTCCCTCCATAGTTGTAAAGGGAGAAGTGAAATAATAAACATGCACTTTTAATTTGTGTATATAAGCCTAGTTAGCTACTTCTTGATTGCAATGGATGGTAGGTAAAAATCAAATACATAAAATTAATTGTTTTTTAACATTTTTTCTAAGGGATTTGAAGGCATGGGTTTATCATTTTTCCCATGGCGGTTTTAATCTTGATATGCATTGGGGAGAGCCATGGTCATGGATGAAAGCACTACCTCTCCCTTGTGATGTTAGCATGGAGGAGGAGGGGGGGGGGGGGGTGTAGCACTATTGTATTTACATTTTCTAATGATTGTATCATGGGAATATTGTTGATTACCATATGGACTTTGAGAAACAACAATGATATTAGAAGGCCCCCCCACCAACTACAACGTCAGTTTAGGTGGTCACGCTTTTATTGAGAATCGCCATTCAAGGCCTTTTCACCAGGACCATGGGATGGTTGATATAATCTTGAATCTGGGATAACTATATTTTTTTATTCTCCTTTGGATATAACTCACTTAATACTTGCATAAAAAAAATCAAAACCATAAAAATGTCAAAATAAGTCAGTCATTGAAGAAAAAATGGGCATATCTTTGTGTCCTCTAAGTTGAGATGTTGTTTCACAATGAAGAAAAAAAATTATCCTCAACACACACAATGCAAGTGAATAGATGCATAAAATTATTCAAAAATAAATTGTCATTAAGTCTGCAAATGCTTTCAGAAGAAAGATAAATATCTGAAGTTCTAACCTGTAATAATTTTTAGAACCTCTTTCTCTACTATATAGGTCTTCTCCAAAGTATTTTCAATATTGTTCTCTCATAAATCCATAATATCATTGATAGAATATGTGTTGGTAAGTTCTCTCAAACACAAGATCTTGTCTAGAGTTCTTGGGCCACTCACTTCCTTCATGGTGAATGTTCTGATATACTGATTTAGAAGAATTTTGGAATCCAAATATGGAATGAATAACTGTAGGGTCAAACTTCTCCATTATGATATCAAAACATTGTATAATATCTAATTCCGTAATCAATTACAAAAAGGGGGAAAATATTCATGTGAATAGGGAAAAATTATAAAAATTATACGTACTTGTGATTCCTAACAACCCACTTGGGAAAATGATCTTTTGAGATACCCGCAAGAAAAAAAAAGTGAATCATTGATTTGACATGGCCTTCAAAATTCATTTAGATAGAATAATAAAAATTAAATCAATTTTATAAGAGAAAAACTAATGCAGATACAAAATGTACTTATCACTCATCACAAAAAACATTAAAGGGAAGTCTAGTATCTCTAAGCTATTTTTTCTGCATATTTAATATATGGCTTAACCCTGTCATGTATCACCAAGATTGTTTCTCAAGCTTCATTAATAGTAGTTGTTTGTTCACTGTTAACAAGGAATGTATATTTTATCAACATTTTAGAACATTTACAGATAGTCATCTAAATTTATTACCCTTCCAAGTGCTCTTATAACTAAAATTAAAAAAATATTAAGCTCAAGTTGAAGATAAGACTGCCATTTTACACGAATTTTCATAATGCATATGGAGCAAACAATCTCACTTTATAATCTTATGAAAATAATATTTATGTACTCAACAAATCATGTCCAAAATAAAATACAAATCTTGTGTGCCTCTCATTGGAAAGATTCAACGTAACTGACATAAATTTTTTAAAAGCACAACATGTTTTCATGCATAACCATTAATAATAAAATCCAAAGAAAAATAAATTACCCGAACATATGCCATGGTAAAAATAACGCATATCATATTTTCAACATGGCCCATGAATATGTAGATTACATTGAGAACATTTATGAGTTCTTATTAATCAATGATAAGGGAAAAACTTATTTATATATGTAAATGATTATTTTACTACATGCATTACAAGGATGTTATACTCTATGCATATATCACATTCATGACCTCAAGACTATCATGTTCATCTTGTTCTAGGGGAAATAAAGTCAATCATTTGATTCACACGCATTGATATGTTAATGAGAATTGACTTGTAATTAATTTTAGTTTTCCCTGTATGGAGCATAGAATAGGTAGTGTTTTGTATCTGTAAATAATATTCAAATAACCAACCTGCAACTAATATGACATGATGTTGAATATTTTATACAAAAATTTATCACATTCAAAGGACACTATAAGAAGGTCTACCATTACCATATTCATACTCTCATGCATTTGGTTAGAATAAAACCCATGAACATGCCCTATGTTCTGCTAAAGACCTTAACTAAAATGGATGTGGCTGTCTGAAAGAGGAAAAAACCTAAATTGGACCTCCTCCATCAAGGGCTTATAAATATTATTATTAAGGATGAGTTGACCAAGATTGTACTTCTGTGGGGATAATTCTCGCAAGGGGAAAAGTTTAAGCTCAAGTCATCTATCATGCCCCTCGCCAATAATTTAGTAGAAAGGGGAAAGAAAGAATTTTCTCCACAGACAAACCCTAAGAGATGATACCCTACTCGATCCTTTTAGCAAGAAAATGATAACAAAGACGAGAGACCTATTGATTCTATGGGCGATGATGCATCAAGTTTGAAGCCAAAATTTGAATGAATAGATATGGACATGGGTGATACTGATGCTCAAATTTTCCCACTTCAGAGTGAAAGTGGCTTCCCACTACAGGAGGATACCATGTAGTTTCAAATGGGGATCATCGACGACAAGGTGAAGAATTCAAGATCAAGAGGTAAGTCCATTATTCCTAAACTCTTTCGATTTTGCAACCCATCTTATCAAACCCAGTTAAAAAAATACAAGAGACTTATGCTGCAAAATCAGAAATTAAAGGTTCGTTTATAAACATTTATTCCAAAACTTTAGAATACAGATTCTTTGTTAAAGACCATTGAAGAGGCTGAGGGGTCTAAGGTAAGGGCTGAGAATTATTCCCAGGAGTGCATGACAAAGGCCCAACACCTCATTGATAGTATTCTCGGTGATATCATTACCAACACTTGTGCCTTTCTGTAGTTAAAACTTGATCTTCCACAGTCGTGAAACAAGGATGACTTGTTTGATCTTGGGATACTCAATAAAGAAACCCACTGGAAATTAATCTAAAATATGAGGAAACGATGTTCACCACTTGGCTCAAGAAGCCAAGTGGGGTGTTGAGATTAGGAAGTTTAAGGGAAAAGACTTAAAAGAAGATGAACTCAAGGCAACGATGATTGACTTAGCAATGGGGAATTTTGAGATCTAAAATGGGCCTCCTAAGAAAAATTTACAACCAAAATAAAATTTATAAGAACCAATTGGATTCAAGATGATTCACCATTTTTGGAGTAGAAAAGTAAAAAGATTAAAAAATAAGAATATAATAAAAACTACGTTTTCAACTCGTATTTTCAACTTATCTCCCTAATGATTTACGCAAATTTTGAGCGGGAGTACTTGTTGGATGAAAAAATTAATTCCTCATCCAAGGAGTACCCATGTTGCATTCTTTAGATGGACCGTGCTACACGAAAAATGAGAAATACATGAAAATGGGTGATTGCACTCACTTTTTTTCATGTATTTATCATTTTTCAGGTAGCAGGGTCCATCAAAAGTATGTAACATGGGTATGCCTTGGATATGAACCAAATTATGCATCCAACGAGTGTTTCTACTTAGAATTTGAGTAAACCCATAGGGAAATAAGTTGAAAATACGAGTTGAAAAATAGTTTTTTTCTTTTTTCCCTTTAAAATTTGATGATGTAATCTAATCTTATTTTATTATCTCCACTATTATTTTATAATTTCCTTAGGAGGACCATTTTAGACCTAAAAATTCCTCTAATGGCAAGGGATTAACAACCAAATTCCTTCAGGAATATACTCAGTCTATTTGCATGAGACACTAGCTGGTTTTGCAGCTAAAACATATCGAAACATTTCAGTCTCATGAGATCTCACAACCTTAGGAATTCATGGAAATGTACTTCAATGCCGAGAACTCAGACCAAACCTTCTCTATGAGTTGTATATTTTTTATTTTATCTTGCTAAATAACTCAAGGTGGAACCCTAATCCCTTTGTGGGAGTTATTCATCACACAGCCTTAATTTCTTATATAAACAATCTATTACAATGGAAAAATGCTTAAAGTATTTATTCAACAATTGAGGAAGCATCAAATTTAGTGATCAGAGAAGAGTATCCTCTTACAGAGCTAATTTTTGACAACCTTAACATATTGAGGATGGACCGAGATGATGTAATGACTATAATACATAACTAATGGTTCACCGTTATGGACTACCGTGACATAGCTTAAGTTGAAACTTGTAATGATTTGTTAATTACACAAATACATGGAATTCTCTTCTAAAGAATCTTTAACAAAAATTTTCATTAGGATACCCTTATTTCTGTTTCCCACATAATGGATCAAGTTTCTATGCCATTTCTCTATTAAAATACATGGCTCGATAGATAGTTTTAAGGTTCCATTTCCAAATTTTGTGGTGTCCTACGAGACACTACCAAGAACGTGTCTGTTGGGATGATATGTTAGAAAAAAACACTTGGAAATAACTGGAACTTTGCCTTGGTTACTACTATCTGGGGGGATTTGGTCATCTGTCTTATTCGTGGAGTGACAGGCATGCAAGACTCCTTGAAGGGGAGGATGATGATGCATGAGGACATGCATCAGAATTGATACGGGGTGCGATGAGATGCGAAATTGACTCCTTTTGCTACCGAATTATATCCCTTATTTCAACTAATTCCTCTCCTTTTTCTTATCAAATACTATCAATCCTATGATAACACAAGATGTTAAAGGTATAACTCATGTCTCATTAGTTTTATATCTTGTGTTATAGAATATAAACGGAAATTAGTTAAGGAGTAACATAATGCTCTAGTTATATATATGTATATTTTCAATAAATCAGAAGCACTAATCCACATTGTCCAAGACTACAGATGATTTTCAAACATACACATATTATTCAGGGATCAAAGACATATTCAAACCAACAAGGCACTAGACAGGAATAACAAAGATCATATTTCTTCGGAAGTTGTCATTGCAGGCATGAATTTATGCAAGGACGTTGGAATCTATTTCAAGTTTCTATTCATGTTATAATCAGAATAATCAGTTTGTTCTCTTATCTCTTTCCAATCCAAAAGAGGTGTTTTGTGTCCTTTAATTTAATTGTTTAACAGTTGAGATACCTTGACACACAACAAATTTTGTGTTGTTGAGGCTCTCATTTTATTTCATATGTAAGTATGTTGAGTGTGTTTGGTATTCTTTTAGAAGTAGAGGTGAGTTACCTGTATAACATAACTTTTGTGTTTGATTGGTTGTTGAGATAAATATTTCTTTGATATATATGTGTGTGTGTGTGTGTGTGTGTGTGTGTGATAGATGGATATAGGTGTCGAGACCATGTTATAATTTTGTTTGATAATATACTTCCCGTGGATGAAAATTTTCTCCTTTTGATTTTTCGTTGTAATTTGAGAACTAGGCGCAGGCTGATCTCTGGGTTTGGCCCACTCGAGGTGAGGTTACGCAAAATTATTTTCTTTCTAATTATTTATTTATATGTGTATGCATTTCTTTCTTATAGTATTTGGTTTGATTATTGTTCAGTAGATGCAATTGAATGAAGTGATTTGTGTGGCATGTTTAGTATAATTGATTTTAAATCTCTTTCTTTACCTTCCTCGACCAAGTTCTTTGCATAAGTGTGTTTGTAGAGGTGGTCGCTCCATTGTTGCAAAATTGGCAATTCCTATTGCGAAATTAGTAGATTGCTGCAGAATTGCAAAAGGTGCTGCAAAATAGACCTTGGTAGGAAATATTATTTGTAATTGGGGTAATGATTTTATGTTTTGAACTCCATATTTTGGGTGAATTTCTCGCTGCACCAATTAATTAATTTAGCCTATCTAGAACTTAATTTTAACCACTTGTAAGTTCCATGTATGAACATAACACTTGGTGGGAACTTTAGTACTTGTACATACAAAATGAAGTCCTCACAAGTTAACAAACCCTAGTTGATAATTAAGTGAACATGTGAAATATTTTTAGATCAAAATATATACATTCACATCATCAATGACCAAAAATTATTAAACCTTGAATCCAACCAAACTAGAAATTATTTTTCCAATAATCAACTCTATCCTAGTAGGGCCCATATATATTAAAGAATATGATTTATTTCCCTAAATCCTAGCCATATAATGTTGTCTCAAACCTAAGGAGAATCGCCAATAATTAGAGGAGATAACATAGTATTTTCTCCAACCCAAGATAAGCTTCCTTGATTTATCCCTAAAACATACTCCCCTATATTTTTGATAACTATAATATTATTTTACCATTTTACCACCCTTAATCTTAATTAGTTAAAATGAAATTACAACTCGATTGTTAACATTAATTAACTTCTTATTTTTACAATAATTAAGTAAACCCTTACAATTTAGGGGTAGCATTATTTTTAAAGAAAATATATATAACAAATTATTCTATAAATTTATTATTAATATTAATTTATTATTTAAAATATATATATTTATGTTTATAAGAATTAAAGAACATTGAATCAATAATACACTATAATAAGCTAATATGTGATTAAATATTTATGGATACCAATTTGTAACCGCCTATATAAGAAAGTACAACAATGTCAATTCCAAATATAATTGTAATAACAATTCTCCTCTTGTTGGTACAATTAGATTGTGACACTAATATTTAAAATTTTAAAATTAGACAATTATATACTTTTAATAATAATATAAAATATAAAATTATTTTTTAAAATATATTAATTTTGTAACCGTATAAAGAATGAATTGATTCTTTCCATACTATAATTCAATCGTGCTTATTACCAATTTGAAAATAAACGACTATACAAATTTTAAATGTATCATAGATATATAAAAATATAAGTGTTTATTGGTCATAAAGTTTGTAGAAATTTTATTGTTAGTATAATAATTATTTATGTCGTAAACTTATTTTGTTAATAAAAGCATTGAATATAAAAACAAAGAATCTAAATTTAACACTTTTAGAAATTTAAATTAAGTTAATTATATTTATTTTAACTCTCTATGGAATACCGAGAAGGATTTATTTTTTTTCACTCCAAAAGACATATGGAATTATATATATATTACGTATCTCCAATTGAATATATATTTTGAAATTTCACAACAATGTAATTTAATTAATCTAAAAAGATATTTGAAAAAATATTAAATGCATGAATTATATATATATATATATATATATATATATATATATATATCATGATTAAATTTAAAAGAAAAAACATGGAATTATATATATATGGAATGGTAAAGGACACAGGTATCATGGTATTAGTAAGAGAAAAAGAAAGTCGTTTCATTCATCTAGAAAAAAAAGATTTAAATAAATAATTCGTTTGGTTTAAAATATCATAAAATGGAAATCACATCAGAATTGCAGCATGCTAGTCTCAAAAATCTACAAAAGTAGAGAGCTTGATCACAAATATCTCTTTGTAGTTTTAAAGGCAGATATTGCAAAATATTCTCAGCTAGGTGAAGTCATTATAGTGGGTGATTTCAATGCTAGGACTGCAAGTGAGTAAGCTAGCATTATTTGTTGTAAATAAGATTGTGACCCTATCTATCTAACTTACATAAGAGAGTAATCATCAGTGGGAAGGAATTTCAGAGGACAAGGGCTGCAATATTTTTAGTGAAAATTTGTTTACCCTATGTGGGGCTTTCGATTTAGTCATCTGAAATGGTTTGAAAAGATGGGAAAAGTCTAGTAATTCCACTTGCAATACTTACAATAAAGCAAGTCTAATAGACTATGTAATTTGTTCACATAGTTTGTGTGAAAAAATAGATGAAGTTTTGATTGGAGATCAACCTTGAGACTTAAAAGAAGATCACAAGCCAATTTATTTAAGTTTCTCTTGGAATGGAAAGAAGTAGTTAGGGTCAAAAACTCGGCATGTTCAACAAAATATTCCTAACGGCAGACTTCTTTTGACTCTAGAAAATTGTAATACATTCAAAATAACGCTAGAGAGGCTCTTTGAGAAGGATACAATCTCATTTCACGACCTGCATAGTCATGAATTAACACATTTAATTCAAAGCGTACTTGCAGAGTGAAAAGGAGAAAACATTAAGAAGTTTGAAACAAATTGCTTCCCGGTTAATGCTTGGTTTGACGAGGAATGCAAAAAGGAAAGGAGAATGTGGAAAGATTCAAACAAGGATAACATAAATCTCAAATATTACAAGAAAATATTAAGAAAGAAAAAGGATGATTTCATGGTTTCATGCAGAGAAGAACTAATCTTCCTTGGGGAAAATAACCCGAAATTATTTTGGAAGGAGTTCCAAATAAGACAGATGCAAACTAAAGACAATATTACAGCTTCTAAATGGTTTGACTATGCAAGGCAAATTTTTGAGCTAGATCCCAAGGTTGAAACTCCTCCCTTCGTCAAAACTGAGACAAAACTCTTCACGGTGTAACAGGTAGAGATGGGTATCAAGAGGTTGGGTGTTGGAAAATCAAAAGACCTAGCTGAACTCCAAGAATAGTATCTAAAGTGGGACTTAAAAATTCTTGCACCTCACATTACAGAAATTTTCAACAACATCATACAATAGGGGTTCTCCACAGATTGGAAAACTAGTTTGGAAATACCTCTTTTCAAGAGTGGCAGCATCAATAATCCCTCCAATTATAGGACCATAATGATAAACCCCTTGTTTGAAAATATATTTGGAAGCATGTTAGAAAATAGAATCAACAAGTGGGTAGAAGAAAGAGATAAATGTGCTAAAAGACAAGCATGTTTTAGACCTAAAAAATCCATAGTTGATCATGACATAACTTTAATGCACATCATTGAAAAAATTTGGGAGAAAAAGGAAGAAGTATTTTGTTTCTTTGTTGATTTTAGAAAAGCATTTGACATAGTTCCTAGGGATAAGCTTTGGCACAAAATGGAGGAACTTCGGGTTCCCATGAATTTGAAAGCAGTTGTGTATAGGTTGTATGAAGAGGTGAAATTCAAAATTAGAACTTCAGCGGGAATTTCTGAAAGTTTTAGAAGTGATATTGTGTCAAACAAGGTTTCCCATTGTCTCCAACCCTCTTTATTTATATATTGACAAGCTTGAAGAGTGGAAAAATTCACAAGGGGGTGACGGTATCCATTTGGGAAAGTTTGTTATAAGGCTTCGTTTGTATGCAAATGACCTTATTCTGATTGCTAAATCGACTCTTGGTTTGCAAGAGCAATTACTTTCCCTTGAGCATTTTTGTAGAACTGTGGGGATGCAAGACAATATCAGCAAAACGAAAGTAGTGATTTTCTCTAACAAAAGAAAACATAACCAGCATAAATTCTACTTTGAAGGCAACATTCTCGAAGAAGTTTCGGATTACAAATACCTTGGAATTGACTTCAACAAAAATCTAAGCTGGGATGGATGTAGAAAGAAAATTACTTGGGGGGGTTGGAAAGAATTGTATGTTTTTCAAAATAGGTGTAGAGAGGCAAAGTTATGGGACTAGAAAACTACTCCAACTCTTTTATGGATTTTAGTGATTCCGGTGATCCTCTACAATTGCGAAATGTGGGATAGCAATACATCTGACATGTAGTAGAAACAATTGTTGGCCAAGACACTAACATAATGTGAAAAATTTATATTTTTGTTCAAATTCATCTTTGCCAACCATTGTGAATTAAAAGAAAAATAAATTTATAAATATATAAAACGATAAGGACATATATACTTATAGTATTTCCCCTTTTAAATAGGCTAGATTCCACATGAATACTATGGGTTCTCATAAACATAGAGCTCAATACCATGAGTTCTCATAAACCTGGAGCTCTTAAAAATTAATATAAAATCCATTTAAAAAAAATCATATAAATTCAAAAGTGAATTAATATAAATTCATATAAATGTGAGAGTGAATTAAAATTAAAAGTAATAAAATAGAGCTAATATATATTTTACAAATATGAACCTAATTATTATTTTTTAATTTTGATTTACCTTACATTACATTACATAAGCGTTTTTAAAAAAATGTTGACATACTTACATTACACCTACAAATCTCCCCTATATTGGGCTATACAGTGCTTCTCAGTGCAACAATAATGTTTTAATTTACATTACATTACATAACCATTTTACAAAAATGTTGACATACTTACATTACATCTACACATCTTACCTACCTATCGATGCAATAATAATGTTGAAAATAAAAAAAATAAAAATAAAACTTGTCTTTTAATTTAAAATTTATTACAAAAAATTTGTTATTAATTTATTTTTATCATTTATCACATATCATTGTGAATTTTTATAATTAATAATTTATAATAAATTAAATGGTGACACATATTTAATATATGAGAAATGTGTTGTTGAATTTGTACTACAATGCGGGCCATGGATTCACGCTCCTCATATGAAACATATAGATGACCTTTATCACAATAAAAATACCCAAAACCATCCATGCATATTGGAGAAACACCTTACAAAATGTAAAATATAGGGTTATTTTAGAATAAGGATTATAAATGATTGTTCATAATGCAAGAGTTTCACCTCTAACATATTGTAGGAGGTGGGGCATCCTCTAAAATGACTAGGTATTTTTTAGATTAAGAGTTATAAGTGGTAGTTGACAATGAGAAATATTGAAAAAAAAGTATCATATCTATAAGTCTTCCAGGTGTTGATGGATAAATGCATCCTAAAGTTTTTTGTAATCCCATACATGATATTGTGGATAGAAGGGAAAACATTAATAGAAGAATTTTAGTATAGTAGACACAAATGCAATACTACTAGCCCATTATCAAGTTCCAAGTCATCAAATACCACAGAGTTAGTTTCTTAGAATTGATATTGAAACTAGGTAATCTAAGATGTTAACAATAGTGAAATTTTTTCTAAAAAATATGACACATTTTAGCATTTAAATTATGATTTTAAGAAAAAAATTCACACTCTCCTTTTCATCCTTTATCAAATTGTGTATAAGATATTGTTCAACCATTGTTAGGTTAAAAATTATAAATTCATATCATCATAAAAGGAAAGCATTAATGAGACAAAGAGTGCAATGATATTATGGTGGTAATTTAACTAAAATAAATTGAATTAAATTTGAAAAAAAATCATTCATATATTCGTTATGATCAACATAATGATACAAAAAATATGTCATTCCATCTAACTAGTGTATATCGAGACATATCTTCCATGATGCATATCACAACTTATATAATATTTAATGCATTGCTACTCAGTATATATTTAATCATTATTTTTGAATACCCTCCTAAGTTCATAAAAATACATTAATATTATCATTACCTATATATATATATATATGCAGGTAAGTGATGCTTTATTACTTCATATGTTTAACCATTCATTTTGAATATTCCATAAATAATTTTATAAAACTTTTCCTTGCCGGAAATCCTTCTTATAAAACATTTTTTTTTCTATGCCAATAAATATTACATCAACTTCAAAATTAAAAAAAATATATTATTATTTCTCAGCATGTTTTTTTTTTAACATTTATGCTAAACTTATATTTACTTTTTAGGTGCCATGTCAAAACCTAACCAAACATTCGAGGACATAACTCGTTATTCCTCACCATACTCTTTTGAAATAAAATGAAAAAACATGACGCCTTACACTGCTCTTTGCCCATTTGACATGGGAAACTTATGTTTGATATTGCACAAAATTTATGTTTGATTTTATTGCTGGGATGTGCAAATGTTTCCATCAAGGATTTTGGAGGTTGATAACCTACAAGTGAAGTATACGGTGGGTCCAGGCTTATTTATGCATCTTCAAGGATCGAAATTTATTTTCGCAGAGAGGCAATCATCGGAAGCCCCACCGAAATATGAAGAGAGAACATAGTTTTTCACCCACCAAGGATCAGGTATTATCAATATCTCAATTGGGGATTCCGATAGCTCTTTATCGGATTTTTTCAAAATCTTGGTCAGATTTTAAGTTATTCTGTTGCTTTTTTAAACTACTGAAATCTGCTCTACAGCCGAAGTTGCGCGAAATCGAGATCTTTTAGTCTTTCAGAAGAATTTCCTTCCTTCATATTTTCCGTCAGCAGAATTTGGTGGCGGACCTCCGGCTATCCAAGCAACGTTGATTGATGGATCTGTGCGTCATTTTGGGAATTTCTCTCTCGCGAAATCGAGAATTTTTAGTCTTTCAGAGGAATCTCCTTCTCTCACATTTTCCGTGAGCAGAATTTGGTGGCGGACCTCCGGCTGTCCAAGCAACGTTGATTGATGGAGCTGTGCGTCATGTTGGGAATTTCTCTCTCTGAGTGGCAGAGGCTGATATGGTTGCCTGTTTTTTCCTCTACTTCTACCTACTTGTATGATGTATGATGTCCGATTTTCTGTCTATTAGAGCTTTCTTCAGGGGTCTTTTGTTTCTTTATTTTTGGGTAGAAAATGCTTTAGTTTTTTCTTATACGGCCTTTTATTGGTTAATACAAGTACAACGGTTTTTTCTTTGTGTAAAAAAAGGACATTACTAATACAAAACTCATCATTCCTTATCATATTCTTTGAAATAAAAAACTAATAATTTCTCATCGTCCTCTTTGAAATAAAAAAAACATCAAACTCATAATTTCTCATCATCCTCTTTGAAATAAAAAAGACATCACATGATTTCTCATCATCCTCTTTGAAATAAAAAGCATCATCCGTGGGCATTTGATATGGAAGATGCGCAAAAACTTATGTTTAATAGGGTTGGTAAGGGAGTTGTTTAATGAGATGGAGGAATTGTTGACAGAGTTAAAATTGGCTGGAATCCAGGTCAAAAAAGTTTAAGAAATCTTATAGTAACAGTGTTTGAATCATGATTTTGATGGTGGAAATGGATTTAGCACCATCAAAAACCTGTAGGGCACCCAAAATATTAAAGTTTGATAGTTATAACGTGGATTTACAAAAATCCCTGCTGGATTTTCTTAAAATCTTACCGAAATTTCCATGATTTCAGAGCGAAAAAACAGTCTTATTAAACAACGACATTTGGAAGCGACCTTATTTTTTTCAATCAAAAAAAATATTATTTTTCATTGATAAAAGTGATTACAATAACTTGCTTTTTTATTTACTTTTTCTTTCAAATAGATTTTTGTCACAAATTCATTATTGTACTTCAGTTATAATTTCTTTCAAAATTCTATTTACTCATCATATCTCTAATATCTACTTATAATTCTACTTCGAAATCTGTTGAAAATATTAAAGTCACCTGCCATGCCTTTGGGCAGGAAGAAAACGAGTACACAGAGGCAGCAGTAAAGATTGAGTGCGCAACACTCTGTATTCAAGAAGAATGATGGAGAACCGTAAGGATGATTTTAATTCTTGATGGGCCGCAGCCACAGATAGCAGAAGAAATTGAATTCGTGATGGGCAGAGCCATTTTTGTCTATGGAGGAACAGACTTAATTAAAAACTAGTCATTTCGGGGTTTAAAGCCCTCAACAACCGTAGTGTCTTGTTGATGAAGAGTTTGCTATGCGATGCGATCAAATCGCAAATCGCAATGCATATATTATAATACACAAGTGTCTTGTTGATATGGCGGAGTTCCGCAAAGTAGAACGGTCATATAAAACATACAACCAACATATATAATAATCGCCCCCCACAGCAGCAGAGGCCCGTGGGTCCACATTGACCACGTGGCAGAAACTCAATGGAATCGCTTGGTTTCAATCACAAGGTTCAATCGGCAGAGTTTGGTTTTGTATTCCGATCAAAGGCTGGACCCGATCATACAATACACCACAGTTTGTTAATAGAATCGCATCCATTCCTTGAATCACAATCGGAACTTTTCTATTGTAAGCCCCGATCGCTCATGTTTGAAGTTCGGACCCGATTGCTTCATATGCCATGTTTTATATCGGGCCATCGCGTCCATAGTGTAATCGCAATCGGAATTTCCGGTTGATTGCACGCCTTTGTAATATGCTGCGATTGGAATGGGGGACCCGATCCAGGTATAGGCCGGAGTTTATATTTGCCAATCGCATCCGTTTTCGGATCGCAATCAGAATTTTTGGTTGTAGCGCTTATTGTGTTTAAAAGGCGGACCCGATAAGGTTATACATTGTGTTTAATAGTTTGATCGCACGTTCAAAGTGCGTTGGTTATGTGGGACCAAAAGTTTAATAGTTTGTTTTAATTTTTCATATAGTGTTGTAATGTTTTTTTTTATGCGGCATATAAAAGCCAAAAGGGCCAGCGAGCCTATGTAATGTAATTGCATTTGTTTTGCCTCGCACAGCAGCGCGAAAGGAAGAAATACACAGCAGTGTTGTTCTTGAGAGACAGAGAGTCATTTTGTGCACTGCGTCTATAGCAGTCACCATTGTTGTTATCCCTCTGTAAAGAGGAAGAATTTGTATCAGTTTTTTTTGAAATAGAAGTTGTTTTAAAAGTCTGAAAAACTCTGTCTCCTGTCAAATATTTTAATTTCTCTGTGTTTAGAGGAGAGGAGTTTACTCTCTCCATTATTTGTTTGGAATTCTCAAAATTCCAACAAAATCTATTAATATATCTTTGATTTTTTTTGAAATATCTCTATCCTAACCCATCAAAAATTCTATTTACTTATCATATCTCTGATATCTACTTATAATTTTACTCTGAAATCTATTAATATATCTTTGAATTTTTTTTGAAATATCTGTCCTAACCCATCAAGAATCACTTATACAGAATTATTATACGACAAAATCTCTATACTTTCTTCGTTTATTAGTACACCCTATTGATATACATAATAGTGAATCATACCTGTTTTTATTATAATTCCCCTTTTTGACCACATATCTGCAACCCCATTTTGTTCCCCATGTGTGGTGAGAATGTTCCATCGAGGGTTTTGGAGTTTTAAGAATACAAAACTCTTCATTTCTGACTCTTTAAAACAAAAAAATACATCAAGCCTCGCAATGCTTTTTGGGCATTTGACATGCCAAAGTTATGATTGATACCAATACTTTTGGGCATCTGGCATGCCAAAGTTATGTTTTGATATTGTAGCGTTTGCAAGCCAGAATTTATATTTGATTTTATTGCTGGAGATGTGCAGATACCTACAAAGGATCCGATATTATCAATATCTCAAATAGATATTTGACATGCTAAAAAAAAATGAAGCGTCCAAGTTGCCCTTTGGAACAACACAGAAGGCTTTGTCTATTTCTCTTTTTGTACACGATGTTTTGAAAATGTGGCAGGAAGGTTTGGTCTTACAAATTTTTATGGTTCAATTCTAAATAATATATGTAATTCTGAAAACTGCTCAATTGGAAAAAAAAATTACAACAATGTCACATCTCGAACAATATTTCAATTCAAAATTGTCTTTGAACAATCGAAAATTACCAGGCAAATCTGAAAAATATGTGTAAATTTTCAATTAAAACATTAGAACAGGGGTAAATTTGATACAAATTTTGGTAATTGCAGAACCATATGTATTTTAACAGATGGATGGCACAAATCACGTATCGATTCCCATAAGAAATCTCTCACATGCAAAAACACCCAACAAGATTTTCCCCAATGTACAAAAAAGAGTCAGCATTCTGTCGACGAAAATCTTGCATCATCACCATCTGCTTCGAAGTTAGAGACCGCAGGAAAAGAAGGGTGAAGACCATCGATGAGCTCGCCATTGCTCAGACTCCGCTCCTCTGCGATGGTGGGCAGCTTTTTACCGGAAGGCCACCGTTTCACCACGCATTCTTTACGGAAAGGAGCGATTTCCATCCACTGCCCTTTACCCGCTGCTACCAATTTCAGAATCGCCATTGCCAACCTAGTTTAAAACATCACGAGGCAAATTTTATTTGACTTATCCATAAGTTACATTATTATATGTGAGGAGGTATGGTATTAGTATTCAGTTTATTGCATATTAGTTAGTGTTTGTTTGTTTTTTTTATATTTATGTGTCTCTAGTTAAATATTAAGAACTTAAATTTTTTATTATTTAAATTTATTTATTTGTAAGATAATTAGTTAAGATTTTATTATTGAACTTTTTTAATTTTTATTATTTATTTTGGATGAATTATAAATTTTTTTCTATATTTTCAATTTAAAATGAATTATTATTATATTAAAACATGTTTAATAAATTTAATTGTAAAAAATTATATATATTAATAAAAAATAAAACACACATATATATAATAAACATGTATATTAAAGTGTATATATATATTAATATAAATAATATTAGTTAATCATATTTCTTATATTTTGGTAATTGCATTCAATAATATAATATTTTATTAATTGTTTTATTTCTTATGATAAAATTTTTATGTCTTTATTATTTTATATGTTAATAACTAATATAACTATTTAGAAACATAATCATTGAATAACTTCCAAAATAAGCTTCTAACTATTTAAATCAATTCAAGATAGATATATTTGTAACTTTATTTCATTTATGGTGTTAAACCAAAATTCTAATATAGATATAAGAAAAAAATAAAATAATTAGAGTGATATACTCCTTGATTTTATAAAATAAAATTTTAATATAAATATAATAAAAATAATAATAAGTAAAGTGATATACTCCGTAATTTTATAAATGCTTTCCAAATTTATTTATGATTTAAACCAATAAGAGTACCTATTAAAAATTAAATCACGATTCTAATATGCTTTTCCATCTTGAACGCACATGTAATGGTGAGAATGTAGTGAACGGTATCATTACTACGTTTAAGATGGGCAATGGAAATTAGGGCACGCTGATTTTAACCTCTTCATATCATACTGTGGTGAGAATGTAGTGAACGGTACATTACTGTGTTTAAGATGCGCGATGGAAACAAGGGCATGCCGATTTTAACTTGTTCATATCTCTCTACAATAGAAAATTATCGGGTATGTGGCAGTTTTCTAAGTTGGTGCAAGGTTTCGTGCCTGCTTTTCTCCCAGCATCTCCCATGCTTGTAGTGGTCAGGTTGTGAGTAAGTTGTGGTTAACTGAAACCAAAAGCCATAATATGTCAATTCTAGGGTTAAATAGATTTTAGTTTTCAATGTGTACTTGTATTGAAAATATATTTTTTTATCCAACATTATTTCAAATTTATAAAAACTTCAGTTTGGCTCATTATTAGGTACATTACTTTTTATAATTCATCATGATCTACATTTTCATTATCATTAAACTCTCTTCCATTTAAGGGTATATATGACAATGCTTTATTCAGTACTAAACATTTTCTATTATCATATTTTCTATTATCTAGTACATTTTCTAGTTTTATGGGGTTTTGTTTTTAGCAAGTTTTTTCATAATAGCCCTAAGAGATAGCTCAGTTGGTTGAGTTCTCATTGCTAAGTACCTTTCTCATCAAGAGGTCATGGGGTCAAATCTCCTTGAATCCCTTCTGGTTAGGCCATGCTAGTTTGGGGTCAAATCTCCTTGAATCCCTTCTGGTTAGGCCATGCTAGTTTGGATTGCACTGTGGATTGGCCTCCATATTGCGAATGCCCAAAATATCTCTAATTTTTAGTAGTTGACCACTATTTTTCTCTCTCCTTGCCTTGTTAGTTAACATTTAGTCTTATTTTGGAGTTTAACTAAGTAACTCATTAGTATTTTTCATATAAGAGTTACCAATAAGTTCTAATTGATTTCTAACTCCACTTATTTCTATGTCACTCAATTATTGGATATTTTGGTATTTTTGGGTTTCCTAGTTTAATTTTGACTCACTTGCTAGCTAATTTTGGTCTCCTAGTTTAGTTTTGACTCCCCTGTCAAATAGGAAAAGTTATTTTATAGTTAATTGAATGATGCTCAACCTGATTGGAATTGGTTCTTCCTCTTGGTGTAGAAATTATGATGTAAATTTGCAAATGTTCATGAAGTTCTAATAAAAATCACAAGACATAAACCTACTCTATTGCTTTGCAGAATTCAATTCACAATTTAGAACATCAATTCTAAACATGAAATGAGAAATAACACCCATGCACACAGTATTTCTGTAGGGGAAAGTAATCTACAAAAACCCCTTTCCCCGCTTGCATTAATTTGATGAATAAAGATGTATTACAATTGCTTTGCTCAACTAAGCACAACCTGCAACTGAATAACTTATCTCTCTGCTCACTAAGAAGCTTTGACCTAGACTTAGGCAAATTCTGCCTCTTCTTGGGCCCCTATTTCCTTGCACAACTCCTTGATAAATTACGTGCTTATTATTTAGGAAATTCCTCCAAAATGATTGCGCAATTCCCAAGGTTGATCATCTCACTACATGCAACACCTGCACAATCAATTCTAGTCTATAAATGATGTTACACTACCTTGGAATATCCACCAGAGCTAGGGAACTTAAATTCTCTACATGCACTAGATATTTTGGGTTCATTTATTAGTTAATTGGATGATAACTGAGTTAGACTGAAGTCCCACTGCACAACTGACCTTCCACTAGTTCCTCCAACAGTTAGAACTATTTTAACTGAAAAACAACTTGAAATAGTTGACCTTGCTTGCTACAAATTAACAATCACAAACGCTTAACTGAAATCTAACTCCTTTAACTCGAATTTACTGAGCTTATTGAGTGAAAAGATCCATGTCATCTCAATTAATTGCATCCAAGTTGTCTCCTGATGTAGAAATTATAATTTTCTCAATTTAATCAAGGAAAAATCAAATTGAGAATTTCTTGTTGCATTTTTCAAAATTCCCTCTTAGCAATAAAGGGATTAAAAACCACCCATATCCTGCACTTGTGGAACTCAAACTTCCCTCTTAACAAGGCCTTTGTCAAAATGTCAGCATCTTGTTCATCTATGAGAATATAGTGTAGCAACATTATCTACCTCTGCAAACAGTCCCACAAATGGTGATATTGGATATCTATATACTTGGATCAATCGTGAAATACAAGATTCTCAGAGATCTTTAAGCAACTGTGATTATCACAATAGATCACATTTGGATCCATCATCTGACCAAAAAATCCCACAAGTATATTTCTCATCCATATCGCCTCACATGTTGCTTGAATTATAGCCATGTATTCTCCTTTTGTCGAGCTGAGCACCACAGATCTTTGATTCCCATTTTATCAGGAAACAACTCCGGACGCAACACTGAAAATTCCATCTAATGTACTCTTTCAGTCTAATGGACTCCATGAAGCCACATAACTTCACTCACTTTGTCCATTTGTACCACATTCCAAACTAGGTGGTGCCTCTCAGGTACTGTAAAACATGCGTAGCTGCCTTCCAATATAATTTGGTTGAACTAACCATATCTTGGCTCAACTGGTTAACGACATAGCACATATGGTCATGTGTTCACAACATACATCAGTGAATCCGCTAATTGCCGATAAATGGTAACATCTACTTCATCACCAAAAGTGGCATCCTGTTTCCTCTAGTTGGTCACTAGAGGTGTCTCCATGGGTTTACAACTCTCCATGTGGAATCTATGTGATATCTCATTTGCACACTTTGCTTGAGAGACAAAAAGTTCCCCATCGCCTTGCTAGACTTCAAACTCAAAGAAGTGGTGCCATGAGACCCATGTCCTTCATTTCAAATTCCCTTGCAAGGTCCTCCTTTCAAGATTTGATCAATTTCTCATCACCAATTAAAATAAAATCATCAACATATAAGATAATAATAACCAATTTACCTTCTACTAAGACAAGATATAGGTTTTCATCCGCTTCGCTTTTGGTGAAGCCCAAACCAGTGAGATAGTTGTCGATCCCAATGTACCAAGCACAGGGTGCTTGTTTGAGACCATATAATGCTCACTTGAGTCTGCACACATGAGAATCCAGATCAAATGTCTCAAAACCTTTTGGTTCATCAATGTATAACTCCTCCTCAATAACCCCATTGAGAAATGTTGTTTTTACATCCATCTGGTCGATATTCCTCCCCATCTACATAGCCAGAGAAAGAATTGATCTAATAGATTAGTACCTTGCTATAGGAGCAAAGGTCTCCTCATAGTCAATTCCATCAACTTGAGAGTATCCCTTGGCTACAAATTTTGCCTTTTATTTCTCTATGTTTTTTGCTGCTGCCTTATTAACCTTGAAGATCCATCTCAAACCCACAACTAATTTATTTGTTGGTCTTTGGACCACTTCCCAAACAATGTTATTTATAATGGATTTGTATTCCTCCACCATTTGTTCAACCCATACAGGTTTATCTATTGCTTCCTCGAAAGAGGATGACTCAGTCTCTACAAGCTCAGTGATTAGAGCCATGTATCTAGTGTACCGATTAGGTGATCTTCTTTGTCTCCATAAATTTGAAGGAGCTCCCACATTCTCCCTCACATCCTGCACAATTCTATCAACTTCCTTGGTCATTTTTATGCCTTCTCTGGATGGTTATGTTTGAGTGGATGTCTCCACTCTCTACTTCTCTATTTGTGGCTACTCCACAACTTCTTGAGGCTTCTCCTTTGGAGCTAAAATATCCTATTATGGTGTGATCTAAAGTTCCCTCTCAAAAAATCACTGCATCGCTTTCTCCTCATTAAATTTTACATCCCTTCGCACAAATTTGATTATGAGGGATGACAAGTACACACAATAGTCTTGAGGATATTCTTTGTAACCCACAAATACCCCCAATTCTATGGTTTTCTCAAGCTACTTCCTTAATTATTTGGAGACATGGTAGTAAACAAAGGCTCCAAAAATACTAAAGTGCGACACATCCGAATTTCTCCCCGAAAAAACTTCCTCCAATGTAATCATGTCGAGAATCTGATGAGGAGTTCGATTATACAAATAGAATGTTATGTTGCATGCCTCTACCTACAAATGTAGTGGTAGGCCTTGTTCATGCAACATAGTCCTCACATCTCCCACAATTATACGGTTCTTTCTCTCAACCACCCCATTCTATTGTGGGTTCCAGGGTGTTTCTAACTCTCATTAAATGTCTTCTTTGACACATAAATTTTTGAATTCGTTCGTCACATACTCACATCCATTATCGCTCCTAAGATCCTTCACCTTCTTATCGGTTTCTTTCTCAACCAATGCCTTGAATTATATGAACTTGGATAATGTACCATATTTCTTCCACATGAATAAAATCCAACACTTCCATGAGAAGTCATCAATAAAAATGGAAAAAAATTTGTGTCTCGCAATGGAGGTTGTCGAGAAAGGTCCACAAACATCAGAGTGGATCCTTTCCAAGAATGCATGTGTTTTGTTGTCCTGATCATAGAATTTGGATGTTGTGTACTTCCCCAAGGTACATCCTTTTCATAAATCCTTCTATTAAAGTTCTCTTTTAGGGAGGCCAATGGTTAGTTTTTGCATAATCTTCAAGGTGCCATGATGCAAATGGCCAAGTCTTTTGGGTCAAAGTTCATCGACATCACGAATATGCACTTTCTCTGCCTTATTTCTTAATGCAACAAAGTCTTCAACATCTAGCATATATAGATTCCTCTCCTAAACCCCGATATGATTCACTTGTCCCGTGGAAATGTGTCTCAGGAATTCCTTCCTTAGCTAAAGATCATGTCATAACCATGGTATTCCTAAATTGCAATAGAGATGAGATTTTTCTTTAGGACCAGAATATAAATGAAATCCTTAAGCATGAGATGGGATCTTGACTCCCTATGAAAGGTGATCGTAACAATCCCGGTCATGTTGTACCTTCCATAGTCCCCCAACTCGAGGTGTATTTGAAAATATTTCTCCTCTGGGTCACTAAAAAATTCTCTACGCTGTGATGTGGAACGATGCACCAGAGTCCAAGTTCCACACACTCCCCATCATTATGCTTTTAATGCATGAAATAAGGGTGAAATAAAACTTGAACTGTGAAGCCAATGCTTCACCTACTGCTCCTAATAAGGTATTTTTCTTCGAATTTTTGTGTGGACATTTCGTGGGATAATGCCCAAATTCATGACAATTGAAGCATTTAATTTTGGACAAATATTTCCTCCTTCGCCCTGACTTGGATTCTGGTTTGGTTTGAGATTTCTTCTCTTATCACTTGTTTCCCTTTCCAACCAATAAAATTTTTTATTCATCCTCACCCTTGGATGAAGTCCCATCTATGGTATTCTGCCTTAAAACAACCTTCTCTTCTTCATAGTTTTCCTACAATTCTGGGTAGTTATCACCATGAACAATTTCACTGTATAAAATTTGTGTGCATGTAATTTCATAAATATTTTCCTCATAAGTATCTTCATGTGGCACATTATTTTTAAACTCAATTAATGAATCATGACTCTAGATTTTCTATGCGAGCAAACTGAAAATTTTGATCTTCACAAGTTTCTTCTTGAATTAAAAACTCATAAAAGGAAGAGAATGAAGGGAAGTTGGAACAAGAATCTCCATATATATTAGATTACTGCAAATTTTCAACAAACTCGGGGGATGAATCATAACTTTCTACATCAAAAGTTGATCTACTTCATTTTCAAGCATGAGAAAAGCTAATATTTGCTAAAAGTTCTCTTGAATATGATGGCAACTAGTTTCTAATATTCCATCCTGATGAAAAGATAACTCAAACAAAGCTTCTTCAATTTCATCAGACATTAAATCCTTATCATAAATTTCAATTCCCATATGTTGAATAAGATCATCAAAATTTCCCAAAAAAACTTTCTACCAGAACTATAGAGTGGTAATTTTTCTTATAGTTTTTACAAAATGATGCATAGAAAGTTGCATATGCAGAAATTATATAATGAAAAAAAAATGTTATTGCGGGTCTTTTTGTCCTAGATGTTCCATTAGAATAGACTAAAAATATGAGAAGACTAAAAAATGCAAATAAAAAAAAAACTTGTATGCCTGACAATGAAATTGTTATTTTTGTAGTTTATGTTAAAGTATCTTACTACTATTGGGTCCAATAATTTCTATATCAATGTTTTTCAATAATAAGTTTGCAATGAGTATAAGGTTGTTGCCTACTTAAAACATTAGTTTCCCAAATTTATTTTGAAGGAAACTACGAAACAATGCAAAAACTATTATAATGATGAAATCAAATAACACATATGGAATATTCATATTTATGTGGCACATTGTCCTTTTTGGTTGCACTGGGTGAATTATTGACGTGAAAAAGAATCAGTGAATCTGCAAGAGGTAGGTTCTAATTGCTTAAAGCTCACATATTTCTAGCTAACATGTTTTTCCTATGATTGTTCACATATTTTTGCAACTAACCTATTTGCATCCACTATCATAACAGGCACAAACAATAGAAAACCCTCCCTCCCAAAAAATTTTTAAAAAGTGCAAACCAATGTTGCATGACTGACACGCAACAAATACTAAGATTACATATCATTGGTCAACTCAGGAAGACTTGGGAAATACTCAACAAATAGAAAAAAACTAAAAAATGTAATTTTTTTCACATAAAATATAAATTAATGTCACATCATATTATTGAGAAAGGATCCCCAACATACAAACATTTAAATCATATTCCTTAAGTGCACACTGCTAATCATAGTATAATATGCAGAGTTTTGAAATTGACCCATTTGTTTCTGTGATTTAATAAATATGTTGTTGGTGTAATGATTAGCATTGAACAATAACTGCTCGAGATTCAATTGGATCTACAAATTTGACTTCCAGGAAAAGAGACCTACTTCAACATGAACCTTATACATATTTTTTATTGCATGCAAATCAAAACTGATATTTTATGTAAATTCATGATATACTATTCGAAATTAGATGTGTTCATCCCATGATATTTGGAAGTTGAGCAGTGCTATCTAAAGGAGTCATGTTGCACTAGTGCAAAGCGAAAAGAAAAAAATACCATTAATCAACATTAATGAACATGGAGCTAAACCAATATTTCTATTCAACCTTAAACAAAATAATTTTGTATTTGGAAATTAAAAAAAGGGAATTCTATAATTTCACCCAACTACTTGTAATCTTATCTTACATGTATACTTACATCAACCTCATATTTTGTTTGTTACATGTATACTTTCCTAAGAATAAGTAGGAGTCAAATTAGGAGGTTCTTCCTTCCCAATTAGTTGCATTGTGTTAATTACATCAACCTTCAATATTAACTTTATCAAAAATATATTTTCCATGCCATATTGGTTTGCATATCAAGAAAACCTAAGTAATTTCTCATAGTATCCATGTTCAAAATTATCCTTTTTCTATTTGGAAAGAGTTGCAGTGATATTGAATCGCTTCGAGTAGAGATTTGCATGCATAATGCATGAGATCATATTAATTCAAAGATGATCTTGTTGGAAGCTTCTTGAGGCCATACAAGAACTTCCTAATGAGAATTGAGGGTATGTCAAACAATTAGAGCATCCATATCATGAATCCAATTATCAAAGTTAGAAAATCACTCTCTTATTCATGTTAACAACTTAGATATGTTGTAAATTTATAAAATACTGGATATGGGGTATTTTCTTTACTGTAATGGATCACTCAAGATGATGAGGTATTCCATTAGAAAATTGGGAAATTTTAGAGCTACAACCCTCTTGTGGGCATGTTTGTATGGCGGAATAATATGCTTCTCTCCTCATACTATGATTAACTGCCATAAAAATAGTGAAGAAAATAATAATATATTAATAATTTCCAATACACTAATAAAACAAAAAATGGGAGAAAAACTATCACAACATACCTAACAAAATCACCAACTAGAAAAGTGTCAACCAACAAAGCATGTTACAAGGGAGGAACATATATAGAAAAATATCCTATGTGTATAATATAACATTGAAATTATCATCATAAAAATATTGGAATGTAAAGTAATACACACATGAAATTATCGATTTCATCAATTGGGATTTTTATCAAATGTACCTAAAATCATTAGAAAGTTAGAATGACGTTGCATCAATCTATCTCCTTGAGTTGAAGGAACAATAATGGAATGTTGTACCCATGAAAAAAATTGCAGACTAGTTAGTGAAGAAATGATGATGTTGATATACACTAATGTAAACATATTGATCTCATTATTCTATGAAACATACCTGAGACAATAGAGGATGCATGGTTGGAGAGAGGACGACCTTCCTTATTTGGGAAAACCCCACTTGCATCCATACATATAGAATAGAGGTTTAGGAGTTGATGTTTTGTCTTCTTGAAATGTCATGACATGTTTTGAAATGCTATTTGGCACTATTTCAACCCAATTAAAACTATTACCCTTGGAAACTCTTGGAATAATAGAGACCCAATTAACATGAAAAGGATTAACATTTTTTCAACCAAATAAATGACATAACATGGTTGCAAGATAAGAAAAAGGAGAGATAGGGGAAGAAATGGGATAATCAAAAGAATTTTCTTTCCTATGTTTCTCGGGGAGACTTCTCCTATCCATTATTAAAGAGGGAAGGGTTCTATCAAGGTCTGTACATTATGTTTGCATGAAACCAAAAATAAATCTCTCATTGAAAGTTAAACTAGGGGTGAATTTTTTTTACAGATTTTGAATATCATTCCACGTGAAAGAACTAATTACTGTACCTTTTGGAGTCATGATATGAAATTTTGGAATATTTATAAAGTTGACGGCCATTGGTCTTGGTCTAGTGGTGAATTTATGTAACTTGGACGTCATTACATCGAATAATTTTTACTCTATTTCATTATTTCTCTCAGGTGCATCATCAAGAATTATTGCACTAGTTTCTTCCTCTGAAGCATATTCCAATTCATCTTCCATTAACTTGTAAATTGCATCCCAGGTTTATATTTCGACATCCCGAGTAATAATTGTATCTGAATACATGCTATTTTTGAGAGTTTTATCATCGAATTATTCCATAATTGACCCTGCAGCTCTTGGAGGAGGTAGCATGTTCCTTGCTCTACCAAAAATTGATAATTGCAAAAAAACAAAAAAGAGAATCCTTTTTTATAGGATTGATACTACTTGCAAAACTGGCCTTTGCGCACAAAGGCGAGAATTACTATGAGTTCACGAAAAAAATTAACCAAGTGTTACTAAATAGAAAAAGGATAGTAAATGAAAATTAATGATAAAAGTCATAGTAATAATAATCATGTGCTCATTTCATAATGCTGCATCGGCCATGTGAATATTCCAGATGGAATGTTCGAAATGGTGGGTTTGAGGTGACATGTGATGATGTGGAAATGTCACCATCCCATGATAAATTAGTCCAGAAGGAACTCATAAAGTATTTCAAAAGAAAAATATCGGGGGAATTTTATCTGGGATAATGTGGATGATGAGGTAAGTTAATTTTCCTAGAGAAATGACTATGAGAGGGAAAGGCCTGTGAGGATTATGCGATCGATACTTCTGGGGGATGAAGTCATGCATGGAATAATTTTTTATTTCAATATTGGTTATGTGTGGGATAGGTATCACCTTGGGATGGGTTTAGCCAGTGATAACTATTTAATCCAGGAGGAAACATTCCTAGATGAAAACTACATAGCTTTTTTACGAGATTGATATTATTTGCAAAGATGGCCTACTATACACAAAGGTGAGAATTACTATGAGTTCATGAAAAAATTTAACCAAGTGTTACTAAATAAAAAAGGATAGTAAATGAACATTAATGAGAAAATACATAGTAATCGTAATTGTGTGCTCGTTTCCAAATATGACGTCGGACATGTGAATTATTCCAAATGGCATGTTCCAAATGGTGGCTTTGAAGTGACATGTGATGATGTGGTAATCTCTCCATCCTAGGAGAAAATAGGCAAGAAGGAACTCATGAATTATTTTAGAAGAAAATATCCAGCCAAGATGACGTGGATGATGAGGTTAGCTAAGTGTCGTGGAGTAATGACTAAGAGAGGGAAAGGCCTATAAGGATTAACCAATCAATAATTCCTCAAGATGAACTCACGAATGAAAGATATTTTTATTCTAAGATTGGTTATGTTTCGTATAGGTATCACCTCGAGACCGGTTTAGTTAGCGAGAAAAATTCCATCCTGGAGGAGAAATTCCTAGATGAAAGCCGTGGGGAAAGGTCTTACCTAAGTTTTGGGGAGACTTGCATCCTAGGTTCTGGGACTTGTTTTATTGGGGATTCTCCCAACAATTAGTACGGAAACAAATTCCTGGCAGGGAAATAATGAATTGAATTTAAGGGTTATTTTCTCGCGGTATCTTATTTAAGACATAATGTTTACAATTTCTTCCCTTCGTAGTTGTAAAGGGAGAAGTCAAATAATATACATGCACTTTTAATTTGTGTATATAAGCCTAGTTAGCTACTTCTCGATTGCAATGGATGGTAGGTAAAAATCAAATACATATATTTTTTTTTTAACCTTTTTTCTTAGGGATTTCAAGGCATGGGTTTATCATTTTTCCCATGGAGGTTTGAATCTTGATATGCATTGGGCAGAGCCATGGTCAAGGATGAAAGCGCTGCCTCTCCCTTGTGATGTTAACATGGAGGAGGAGGGTGGTGGTTGGTGTGGGGGGGGGGGGTTTGCGGGGGTTGGTAGCACTATTGTAATTACATTGTCTAATGATTGTACCATGGGAATATCGACGATTACCATATGGACTTTGAGAAACAACAATTATATTAGAAGGCCCCCCCACCAACTACGACGTTAGTTTAGGTGGTCACGCTTTTGTTGAGAATCACCATTCAAGGCATTTTCACCAAGACCGTGGGATGGTTAATATAATCTCGAATCTTGGATAACTGTATTTTTTTATTCTCCTTTGGATATAACTCACTTAATAATTGCATAAAAAAAATCAAAACCATAAAAATGTCAAAATAAGTCAATCGTTGAAGAAAAAATGGCCATATATTTGTGTCCTCTAAGTTCAGATTTTGTTTCACAATGAAGCAAAAAATTTATCCTCAACACACACAATGTAAGTGAATAGATGCATAAAATTATTCAAAAATAAATTGTCATTAAGTCTGCAAATGCTTTCGAAAGAAAGATAAATATCTGAAGTTCTAACTTGTAATAATTTTTAGGACCTCTTTCTCTACTATATAGGTCTTCTCCAAAGCATTTTCAATATTTTTCTCTCATAAATCCATAATATCATTGATAGAATATTTGTTGGTAAGATCTCTCAAACACAAGATCTTGTCTAGAGTTCTTGTGCCATTCACTTCCTTCATGGTGAATGTTCCGATATACTGATTTAGAAGAATTTTGGAATCCAAATATGGAATGAATAAATGTAGGGTCAAACCTCTCCATTATGATATCAAAACATTGTATAATATCTAATTTTGTAATCAATTTCAAAATGGGGAAAATATTCATGTGAATATGGAAAAAGTAGAAAAATAATACGTACTTGTGATTCCTAACAACCCATTTGGGAAAATGATCTTTTGAGATACCCACAAGAAAAAAAAACCGAATCATTGATTTTACATGGTCTTCAAAATTAATTTAGATGGAATAATAAAAACTAAATCAATTTTATAAGAGAAAAACTAATGTAGAGAAAAAATGTACTTACACTCATCACAAAAAACATTAAAGGGAAGTCTAGTATCTCTAAGCTATTTTTTCTGCATATTTGATATATGGCTTAACCCTGTCATGTATCACCAAGATTGTTTCTCAAGCTTCATTGATACAAGTTTTTTGTTCACTGTTAACAAGGAATGCATATTTTATCAACATTTTAGAAGATTTACGGATAGTCATCTAAATTTATTACCCTTCCAAGTGCTCTTATAACTAAAATTAAAAAAATATTAAGCTCAAGTTGAAGATAAGACTGCCATTTTACATGAATTTTTATAATGCATATGGAGCAAACAATCTCACTTTATATTCTTATGAAAATAATCTTTATGTACTCAACAAATCATGTCCAAAATAAAATACAAATCTTGTGTGCCTCTCATTGGAAAGATTCAACGTAACTGACATAAAATTCTCAAAAGCACAACATTTTTTCATGCATAACCATTAATAATAAAATCCAAAGAAAAATAAATTACCCGATCATATCCCATGGTAAAAATAACTCATATCATATTTTAAACATGGCCCATGAATATATAGATTACATTGAGAACATTTATGATTTCTTATTAATCAATGATAAGGGAAAAACTTATTTATATATGTGAATTATTATTTTACTACATGCATTACAAGGATGTTATACTCTATGCAAATATCACATTCGTGACCTCAAGACTATCATGTTCATCTTGTGTTAGGGGAAATAAATTCAGTAATTGGATTCACATGCATTGATATGTTAATGAGAACTAACTTGTAATTAATTTCAGTTTTCCCTGTATGGAGCATAGAATAGGTAGTGTTTTGTATCTGTAAATCATATTCAAATAACCAACCTGCAACTGATATGACATGATGTTGAATATTTTATACAAAAATTTATCACATTCAAAGGACACTATAACAAGGTCTACCATTACCATATTCACACTCTCATGCATTTGGTTATAATAAAACCCATGAAAATGCCCTATGTTCTGCTAAAGAGCCTAACTAAAATGGATGCGGCTGTCTGAAAGAGGAAAAAACTTAAATTGGCCCTCCTCCATCAAGGGCTTATAAATATTACTATTAAGGATTAGTTGACCAAGATTGTACTTCTGTGGGAATCATTCTCGCAAGGGGAAAAGGTTAAGATCAGGTCATCTATCAGACCCCTCACCAATAATTTAGTAGAAAGGGGAAAGAAGGAATTTTCTCCACAGACAAACCCTAAGAGATGATACCCTACTCGATCCTTTTAGCAGGAAAATGGTAACAAAGATGAGAGACCTATTGATTTTATGGGCAACGATGAATCAAGATCCAATCCAAAATTTGAATGAATAGATATGGAAATGGGTGATACTGGTGCTCAAATTTTCCCACTTCATAGTGAAAGTGACTTCCCACTATAGGAGGAGACCATGTAGTTTCAAATGGGGATCATCGACGACAAGGTGAAGAAGTCAAGATCAAGAGGTAAGTCCATTATGCCTAAAATCTTTCGATTTTTCAACCCATATTATCAAACCCAGTTAAAAAAATACAAGAGACTTATGCTGCAAAATCAGAAATTAAAAGTTCGTTTATAAACATTTATGCCAAAACTTTAGAATACAGATTCTTTTTTAAAGACCATTGACGAGGCTGAGGGTTCTAAGGTAAGCCCTGAGAATTATTCCCAGGAGTGCATGACAAAGGCCCAACACCTCAAAGATAGTATTATCGGTGATATCATTACCAACACTTGTGCCTTTCTGTAGTTAAAACTTGATCTTCCATAGTCGTGAAAAAAGGATGAATTGTTTGATCTTGGGACACTCAATAAAGAAACCCACCGGAAAGTAATTGAAAATATGAGGAAACGATTGTTCACCACTTGGCTCAAGAAGCTAAGTGGGGTGTTGAGATCAGGATTTTTAAGGGAAAATACTTAAAAGAAGATGAACTCAAGGCAACGATGATTGACTTAGCAATGCATTAGGGGAATTTTGAGATCTAAAATAGGCCTCCTACGAAAAATTTACAACCAAAATAAACTTTATAAGAACTAATGGGATTCAAGATGATGATGTCAACCATGGGGGATGATTCACCATTTCTGGAGTAGAAAAGTAAAAAGATTAAAAAATAATAAAATAATAAAAACTACATTTTCAACTCATATTTTCAACTTATCTCCCTTAGGGTTTACTCAAATTTTGAGCGGGAGTACTCGTTGGATGAAAAAAATAATTCCACATCTAAGGAGTACCCATGTTGCATTCTTTAGATGGACCATCCTACATGAAAAATGAGAAATACATGAAAATACGTGATTGTGCTCACTTTTTTCATGTATTTATCATTTTTCAGGTAGCAGGGTCCATCGAAAGTATGTAATATGGGTATGCCTTGGACGATGAACCAAATTATGCATCCAATGAGTGTTTCTACTCAGAATTTGAGTAAACCCATAGGGAAATAAGTTGAAAATACGAGTTCCCTTTAAAACTTGATGATGTAATCTAATCTTATTTTGTTGTCTCCACTATTGTTTTATAATTTCCTTAGGAGGACCATTTTAGACCTAAAAATTCCTCTAATGGCAAGGGATTACCAACTGAATACCTTCAGGAATATACTCGGTCTATTTGCATGAGACACTGGGTGGTTTTGAAGCTACAACATATCAAAACATTTCAGTCTCATGAGATCTCACAACCTTAGGAATTCATGGAAAGGTACTTCAATGCTGCGAACTCAGACCAAACCTTCTCTGTGAGTTGTATATTATTAATTTTATCTTGCTAAATAACTCAAGGTGGAACCCCAATCCCTTTGTGGGAGTTATTCATCATAGGGCCTTAATTTCTTATATAAACAGTCTATTACAATGGAAAAAGGCTTAAAGTATTTATTCAACAATGGAGGAAGCATCAAATTTAGTGATTAGGGAAGAGTATCCTCTTACAGGGCTAATTTCTGACAACCTTAACATATTGAGGATGGACCTAGATGATGCAATGACTATAATACATAAGTAATGGTTCACCATTATGGAATTCCATGACATAGCTTGAGTCGAAACTTGTAATGATTTGTTAATTGCACAAATACATGGAATTCTCTTCTAAAGAACCCTCGAAAAAAATTTCCATTAGGATACCCTTATTTCTGTTTCCCACATAATGGATCAAGTTTTTATGCCATTTCTCTATTAAAATACATGGCTCGACAGATAGTTTTAAGGTTCCATTTCCAAATTCCATGGTGTCCTATGAGACACTACCAAGAACGTGTCTGTTGGGATGATATGTTAGAGAAAACACTTGGAAATAACTGGAAATGTTCCTTGGTTACTACTATCTGGGGGGATTTGGTGATCTGTCTTATTCGTGGAGCGACAGGCATGAATGACTCCTTGAAGGGGATGATGATGATGCATGAGGACATGCATCAGAATTGATACGGGGTGTGATGAGATGCGAAATTGACTCCTTTTGCTACCAAATTATATCCCTTATTTCGACTAATTCCTCTCCTTTTTCTTATCAAATACTATTAATCCTATGATAACACAAGATGTTAAAGGTATAACTCATGTCTCATTAGTTTTATATCTTGTGTTATAGAATATAAATAGAAATTAGTTAAGGAGTAACATAATGCTCTAGTTATATATATGTATATTTTCAATAAATCAGAAGCACTAATCCATATTGCCCAAGACTGTAAATGATTTTCAAACATACACATATTATTCAAGGATCAAAGACATATTCAAACTGACAAGGCACTAGACAGGAATAAAAAAGAGCATATTTCTTCAGAAGTTAGCATTGCAGGCATGAATTTATGCAAGGACGTTGGAATCTATTTCAAGTTTCTATTCATGTTATAATCAGAATGATCAATTGGTTCTCTTATCTCTTTCCAACCCAAAAGCGATGTTTTGTGTCCTTTAATTTAATTGCTTAATAGTCGAGATACCTTGACACACAACAATTTTTGTTTTGTTGAGGCTCTCATTTTATTTCATATGTAAGTATGTTGAGTGTGTTTGGTATTCTTTTAGAAGTAGAGGCGAGTTACCTGTATAACATAACTTTTGTGTTTGATTGATTGTTGAGATAAATATTTCTTTGATATATATATAAACATGTGATAGATGGATATAGGTGTCGAGACCCTTTTATAATTTTGTTTGATAATATACTTCCCATGGATGGACATTTTCTCCTTCTGATTTTTTCGTTGTAATTTGAGAACTAGGCACAGGCTGATCTCTGGGTTTGGCCCAATCGAGGTGAGGTTACACAAAATTATTTTCTTTCTAATTATTTATTTATCTGTGTATGTATTTCTTTCTTATAGTATTTGGTTTTATTATTGTTCAGTAGATACAATCGGACGAAGTGATTTGTGTGGCATGTTTAGTATAATTGATTTTAAATCTCTTTCTTTACCTTCCTCGGACAAGTTCTTTGCATAAGTGTGTTTGTAGAGGTGGTCACTCCATTGTTGCAAAATTGGCAATTCCTATTGCGAAATTAGTAGATTGCTGCAGAATTGCAAAAGGTACTGCAAAATTAGACCTTGGTAGGAAATATTATTTGTAACTGGGGTAATGATTTTAAGTTTTTAACTCCATATTTTGGGTAAATCTCTTGCTGCACCAATTAATTAATTTAGCCTATCTAGAACTTAAATTTCACCACTTGTAAGTTCCATGTATGAACATAACACTTGGTGGGAACTTTAGTACTTGTGCATACAAAATGAAGTCCTCACAAGTTAACAAACCCTAGTTGATAATTAAGTGAACATGTGAAATATTTTTAGATCAAAATATATACAGTCACACTTTCAATTACCAATAATTATTAAACCTTGAATCCAACCAAACTAGAAATTATTGCTCCAATAATCAACTCTATCATAGTAGGGCCCATATATATATTAAAGAATATGATTTATTTCCCTAAATCCTAACCATAAAATGTTGTCTCAAACCTAAGGAGAATCGCCAATAATTAGAGGAGATAACATACTATTTTCTCCAACCCAAGATAAGCTTCCTTGATTTATCCCTAAAACATACTCCCCTATATTTTTGATAACTGTAATATTATTTTACCATTTTACCACTCTTAATCTTAATTAGTTAAGATGAAATTACAACTCGATTATTAACATTAATTAACTTCTTATTTTTACAATAATTAAGTAAACCCTTACAATTTAAGGGTAGCATTATTTTTAAAGAAAATATATATAACAAATTATTCTATAAATTTATTACTAATATTAATTTATTATTTAAAATATATATTTTTATGTTTATAGGAATTAAAGAACATTTAATTAATAATACACTATAATAAGCTAATAAGCTAATATGTGATTAAATATTTATGGATACCAATTTGTAACCGCCTATATAAGAAAGTACAACAATGTCAATTCTAAATATAATTGTAATAGCAATTCTCCGCTTGTGAGTACAATTAGATTGTGACACTAATATTTAAAATTTTAAAATTAGACAATTATATACTTTTAATAATAATATAAAATATAAAATTATTTTTTAAAATATATTAATTTTGTGACCGTATAAAGAATGAATTGAATCTTGCCATACTATAATTCAATCGTGCTTATTACCAATTTGAAAATAAACGACTATACAAATTGATAGATATATAAAAATATAAGTGTTTATTGGTCATAAAGTTTGTAGGAATTTAAAGTCCGAGTTTCAAACATTCTTTCACTAATGAGTTTATTGAAAATCAAGTATTATGAACATTATTTATTGATATAGTATTGTTAGTATAATAATTATTTATGTCTTAAACTTATTTTGTTAATAAAAGCATTGATTATAAAAACTAAGAATATAAATTTAACATTTTTAGAAATTTAAATTAAGTTATTATATTATAATTATATTTATTTTAACTCTCTATGGAATATTGAGAAGGATTTATTTTTTTCCACTGCAAAAGACATACGGAATTATTTATATATATAAAGTGAGTAATTACGTATCTCCAATTGAATATATATTTTGAAATTTCACAACAATGTAATTTAATTAATATAAAAAGATATTTGAAAAAATATTGAATTCGTGAATTTAAGATTATCTATATATATATATATCATAATTAAATTTAAAAGAAAAAATATGGAATTATGTATATATATAGAATGGTAAAGGACACGGGGTATCATGGTATTAGTAAGAAAAAAAGAAGGTCGTTTGATTTATCTAGAAAAAAAATTTAAATAAATAATTTGTTTGGTTTAAAATATCACAAAATGGAAATCACATCAAAACTGCAGCATGCTAGTCTCAAAAATCTACAAAAGTAGAGGGCTTGATCAAAAAGATCTCTTTGTAATTTTAAAGGCAGATATTGAAACATATTCTCAGCTAGGTGAAGTCATTATAGTGGGTGATTTCAATGCTAGGACTGCAAGTGAGTAAGCTAGCATTATTTGTTGTAAATAAGATTGCGACCCTATCTATCTAACTTACATAAGAGAGTAATCATCAGTGGGAAAGAATTTCAGAGGACAAGGGCTGCAATATTTTTAGTGAAATTTTTCTTACCCTATGTGGGGCTTTCGATTTAGTCATCTGCAATGGTTTGAATAGATGGGAAAAGTCTAGTAATTTCACTTGCAATACTTACAATAGAGCAAGTCTAGTAGACTATGTAATTTGCTCACATAGTTTGTGTGAGAAAATAGATGACATTTTGATTGGAGATCAACCTTGAGACTTAAAAGAAGATCACAAGCCAATTTATTTAAGTTTCTCTTGGACTGGAAAGAAGCAGTTAGGGTCAAAAAATTGGCATGTTCAACAAAATATTCCTGAGGGAAGACTTCTTTTGACTCTAGAAAATTGTAATACATTCAAAATAACACTAGAGAGGATCTTTGAGAAGGATAAAATCCCATTTCACGACCTGCATAGTCATGAATTAACACATTTAATTTAAAGCACACTTGCAGAGTGAAAAGGAGAAAAAATTAAGAAGTTTGAAACAAATTGCTTCCCGGTTAATGCTTGGTTTGACGAGGAATGCAAAAAGGAAAGGAGAATGTGGAAATATTCAAACAAGGATAACATAAATCTCAAAGCTTACAAGAAAATATTAAGAAAGAAAAAGGATGATTTCATGGTTTCGTGGAGAGAAAAATTAATCTTCCTTGGGGAAAATAACCCAAAATTATTTTGGATGGAGTTCCAACTGAGAAAGATGCAAAATGAAGACAATATTATAGCTTCTAAATGGTTTGACTGTGCAAGACAAATTTATGAGCTAGATCCCAAGGTTGAACCTCCTCCCTTGGTCAAAACTGACACAAAACTCTTCATGGTGTAACAAGTAGAGATGGGTATCAAGAAGTTGGGTGTTGGAAAATCAAAAGACCTAGCTGAACTCCAAGCAGAGTATATAAAGTGGGACTTAAAAATTCTTGCACCTCACATTACAGAAATTTTCCACAACATCATACAATAGGAGTTCCCCACAGATTGGACAACTAGTCTGGAAATACCTCTTTTCAAGAGTGGCGGCATCAGTAATCCCTCCAATTATAGGACCATAATGATAAACCCCTTGCTTGAAAATATATTTGGAAGCATGTTAGAAAATAGAATCAACAAGTGGGTAGAAGAAAAAGATAAATGTGCTAAAGGACAAGCATGTTTTAGGCCTAAAAAATCCATAGTTGATCATGACATAACTTTAATGCACATCATTGAAAAAATTTGGGAGAAAAAGGAAGAAGTATTATGTTTCTTTGTTGATTTTAGAAAAGCATTTGACATGGTTCCTAGGGATAAGCTTTGGCACAAAATGGAGGAACTTCGGGTTCCCATGCATTTGAAAGCAGTTGTGTATAGGTTGTATGAAGAGGTGAAAGTCAAAATTAGAACTTCAGTGGGAATTTCTGGAAGTTTTAGAAGTGATATTGGGGTCAAACAAGCTTTCCCATTGTCTCCAACCCTCTTTAGTTTATATATTGACAAGCTTGAAGAGTGGACAAATTCGCAAGGGGGTGATGATATTCATTTGGGCAAGTTTGTTATAAGGCTTCATTTGTATGCAAATGACCTTATTCTGATTGCTAAATCGACTCTTTGTTTGCAAGAGCACTTACTTTCCCTTGAGCATTTTTGTAGAACTCTGGGGATGCAAGACAATATAAGAAAAATGAAAGTAGTGATTTTCTCTAACAAAAGAAAACATAACCAACATAAGTTCTACTTTGAAGGCAACATTCTCGAAGAAGTTGTGGATTACAAATACCTCAGAATTGACTTCAACAAAAAACTAAGCTGGGATGGATGTAGAAATAAAATTACTTTGGGGGGTTGGAAAGAATTGTATGCTTTTCAAAATAGGTGTAGAGAGGCAAAGTTATGGGACTAGAAAACTACTCCAACTCTTTTATGGATTTTAGTGATTCCGATGATCCTCTACAGTTGCAAATTGTGGGTTAGAAATACATTCGACATGTAGTAGAAACAAATTTTGGCCAAGACACTAACATAATGTGAAATATTTATATTTTTGGTCAAATGCATCTTTGCCAACCATTGTGAATTAAAAGAAAATTAAATTTATAAAATATATAAAACAATAAGGACATATTTACTTATAGTATTTACCCTTTTAAATAGGCTAGATTCCACATGAATACTATGGGTTCTCATAAACATAGAGCTCAATACCATGAGTTCTCATAAACCTGGAGCTCTTAAAAATTAATATAAAATCCATTTAAAAAAAATCATATAAATTCATATAAATGCGAGAGTGATATAAAATTAAAAGTAAGAAAATAGAGCTAATATATATTTTACAAATATGAAGCTAATTATTATTTTTTAATTTTGATTTACATTACATAAAAGTTTTTAAAAAAATGTTGACATACTTACATTACACCTATAGATCTTTCCTATATTGGGCTATAGAGTGCTTCTCAATGAAACAATAATGCTTTAATTTACATTACATTACATAACCATTTTACAAAAATGTTGACATACTTACATTACAACTACACATCTTACCTACCTATCGGTGCAATAATAATGTTGAAAATGAAAAAAAAAAAAAAAAACTTGTCTTTTAATTTAAAATTTATTAAAAAAAAATTGTTATTAATTTATTTTTATCATTTATCACATATTATTGAAAATTTTTATAATTAATAATTTGATAAATTAAATGGATACACATATTTAATATATAAGAAATATGTTATTGAATTTGTACTACAATGCGGGCCATGGATTCACGCTCCTCATATGAAACATATAGATGACCTTTATCACAATAAAATACCCAAAACCATCCATGCATATTGGAGAAACACCTTACAAAATGTAAAATGTAGGGTTATTCTAGAATAAGGATTATAACTGATTGTTTGTAATGCAAGAGTTTCACCTCTAACATATTGTAGGAGGTGGGGCATCCTCTAAAATGACTAGGTCTATTTTAGATTAAGAGTTATAGGTGGTTGTTGACAATGAAAAATATTGAAAAAAAAGTATCATATCTATAAGTCTTCCAGGTGTTGATGGATAGATGCATCCTAAAGTTCTTTGTAATCCCATACATGATATTGTGGATAGAAGGGAAAACATTAATAGAAGAATTTTAGTATAGTAGACACAACTTCAATACTACTAGCCCATTATCAAGTTCCAAGTCATCAAATACCCAAGAGTTAGTTTCTTAGAATTGATATTGAAACTAGGTGATCTAAGATGCTAACAATAGTGAAATTTTTTCTAAAGAATCTGACACATTTTAGCATTTAAATTATGATTTTAAGAAAAAAATTCAAACCTTCCTTTTCATCCTTTATCAAATTGTGTATAAGATATTGTTCAACCATTGTTAGGTTAAAAATTATCCTAATTAGATAATCATTTGATAAAGTGTAAAAATTATTCTAATTAGAAAATCAATATTTGATAGGGTTCTTTTCTCATTTGTGATTTTAAAGACTTTATAAACTCATATCATCATGAAGGGAAAGCATTAATGATACAAAGAGTGCAAGGATATTATGGTGGTAATTTAACTAAAATAAATTGAACTAAATTTGAAAAAAATCATTCATATATTCGTTATGATCAACATAATGATACAAAAAATATGTCATTCCATCTGACTGGTGTATATCTAGATATATCTTCCATGATGTGTATCACAACTTATATAGTAGCAATTGCACCACATGTTGCAAAAGAAACGCCATAAGGAAATAACATAGGAAAGAGTAGCCTAGAAGAAATAATATGTTGTGGAAATGGAGCCATCATGGAGGAATGAAAATCAAAATTTTCTTCAATGGAAGCAGGTAGTGAAATCTTAATTCAATACTGCTTCCTTGAGATTTACAAAACATGCGGCCTATGTTGAAGTTAAGTTAAATACCTTGACTGATCATGCCAATATGAATGCCTCATGAATAAAGAAATAGATCGTGATTTTCAACCTTCAAAATCAGAGGTTGTTTTGGTGCAGTTCCCCCATATTTAATCTTGATCAATTCCTATTGAGTCACCTATGTATTATTTCCTTTATGATATTTGAAAATATTCAAAATATCACATTGTTCTTTACCACTGATGTCCCTCGTGTCTGCCATGTTCTTGTTTTTTCGGTATTGCTGATATGAAGTTGGTGTTTTTTGTTCTTTTTGCAGACAGTAAAAAATGTATGGAGAGGTGGCTTTCATCACTTAAAGAGCAGTAAAAATAAGGCAATTGAAAAAATAGCTCCAACGTCGAGAGAGATTTGGTAGGATTTATATAAATAGGTTATTCCTCTCTCTTCTAAAAAGTATTTATGGAGTCGACAAACATGTCTTGTTCTGTGGTGTTGGCTACTCGACATAGCTTTCTTGATCTCGTGTAGAAGAAATGAATTTTTATTTGTATTATATTACATTAACCGTGAAATTTCTAACTTTCATGGCACACTTTCCATCACATTTGTAGAGAAAATTATAATAGAGCATCACATAATTCTTATGAGAGCTAAATGCTCCTATATGCAATAACGATGAATTTCATCACTTAAGAGCAGTAAAAACAAGTTTATTGAGAAAACAAATCCAACACATTTGTAGATAAAATTATAACATAGTATCACACTTTTCTTATGAGAAATAAATGCTCCTATATGCAACAACTATGGATTTCATCACTTAAGGGCGGTAAAAACAAGTTTATTGAGAAAACAACTCCAACACATTTGTAGAGAAAATTATAACACAATATCACATTTTTCTTATCAGATATAAATGATCCTATATGCAACAACGATGGCTTTCATTAGTTCAAGAGCAATATAAAAAAGTTTTTTGAGAAAATAAATCTAGCACTGAGAGAGATTTCAAAGCAACTATTGAATTGGTGAACATGTCTTGCTCTATGGTGTTGGATATTGGGCATAGATTTCTTGATATTGTGTACAAGGCTATAAATTTGCATGTAGTTTATACTGCATTAACCATGAAATTTTCAACATTTACAGCATGTTCGCCATCACATTTGTAGAGAAAATTACAATAGAGTATCCCATTTTTCTTATCATATCTAAATGTTCCTATATGAAAAAACTACCTTGTGCCTCATAGTTTAAATTTGGGCAAGGAGGAGGAGAGGAGGAATGTCAAGGTGCAAGCTAGAGTATGAAGAGAAGGAAGAATCTTGTTTGGGACTTGAGATAGTAAAACAAAACTCACCATACTTTGAATTTTTTAAATAAATATCTTTAAAATAGAATATCAATTTAATAGATGTGACTCAATTACACATTTAACAATATTCATATAAAAAATAAAAATACAAATTATTATTTTAAATAAAAATAGTACAACGCATTTAACAATATTCATTTAAAGAAATATAAATACAAATTATTATTTTAAATAAAAATCATTCAACACATTTAACAATATTCATTTAAAAAAATACAAATAAATATTACTATTTTAAATAAAAATAGTACAAAGAATCACATTAATTACCATGCCCTCATGTACCTTCCTCTTATTACTTTTTAAATACCCGACGTTTGTAACTTATTCTTAATCAAATAGTGTCAATTTTGTAAAATTATAATCTACGAGTCTCACTTTTTATAGCTTTGGTGGAAGGGTAGAGTATCTAAATTCCCTTACCCTTTAATAAGAATTCTCAATTATTGTACCACCCACCTCGACATCCAATATAGACACCTTAGGTTATTCTAAATTGATCAAGAGTATAGAATTTTTAGGGTGGTGTTCTATGTGCACTAAATTCCCATGAGGTCCATCACTATGTATGGGGTTCATTGCAAACTTGGATATATTCTGTGAGTTGTTATGATTTTTTTCTTGTGGCTACAACTTAGTTTTCGTTGTCACCTAGTTATCATGATTCAAAACTTTGTTATTATCTCAGATCCTTATAGAATTAGATATATTTTGTGAGCTAATGTGATGTTTTGTTTGTCACAATGATTCAAAAATTAGTTATTATACCAAAATATTGACTTTATCGTTGTCTGTTTTGTTTATGAACCCTTTAAAAAAAACACAAGGACATTTGATTTTACATTGTGATCTCCCTAGCATGGGTGGGGGTTTCAAAAATTAGAGAGTAAATTGAGCAGTTATTGTTAGAAATTTTTTTATAAGATGGAAGATTTGAATGGTTTGTAGACAATATCGATGTCATAAGAGATATCTATTTTGAATTTTTTAGTCTCTCTGGCCACCATGCATCTAATAGGATCCATTTCAATTGAGAAGATCAATAAATCACTGTGTGAATGATAACTTGTGACATCTCTAGTCATTTTCTTTGATTGTGGATCAAGTTATAAACTAATAACTTATGAAATCCCTAGACATTTTCTTTGATTGTGGATCAAGTTATAAACTAGAATATACTCTCTCTTCAAAAGTAGTATATATTGGATGCAGGGAAAGTTTATGATAAAACTTGTACAAAAAACCCCTTAGGGTTGTCTCAACTTACTCTATTGTATTATTTTACACTGTGATCTCCCCAGAATGGGTGGGGGTTTCAAAAATTGGAGAGTAAATTGAGTGGTTATTGTTAGAAATTGTTGTATAAGATGGAAAATTTGGATGGTTTGTAGACAATATGGATTTCATAAGAGATATCTATTTTGAATTTTTTAGTCTCTCCAGCTACCATGCATCTAATATGATCCATTTCAGCTGAGAACGTAAATAAATCACTGTGCAAATGATAACTTGTGACATATGTAACCATGTTCTTTGATTGTGGATCAAGTTATAAACTAATAACTTGTGAAATCCCTAGTCAATTTTGTAAAACTATAATCTACAGTAAGGATTGAGTGGGTTTTTTCTTTTGTGAGTTTTGTTTGGAATTGAAAAATAAAAAAATTATAAGAGCTAAAATTATGTAGTGAAAAACTTTGTTTAAAATTTCACAATAAAAAGTTGAGCAAGTTTGACATCATATAATATGAAAATTGTTTATGATTATAAAGTAAAAAACATGTAAGTTTTTTTTAGCTACAATTAGGTAATTAAAGATATGTATATAGTTTTATTGAGCGGAAGAAATTTGATATTCATTAACAAAAAAAAATCTGAAAGAGTATGCATGTGGTTACAAATTGTTATGTAGTTAGAAACTATTACAATTAAGTAATTAAAGGTAATTTTAGTGTTATTTAAGAAATGAGAATTATGAACATTCATCATTATTGCTCAAGATAAATCATGTCCTATAAAATAGTTTGGAAATTTAAAAAAGATCACATATTTTAAAAATTTTCATTATTAATTTAATTTTCTATATATTAAGAAAAACTACTCATGAATAATAAAACAATTGTAATATAAATAATATATATATATAAAAAAACCATGTATTTTTTGAATAATAAAATAGTTGTAACAAAAATAATATAGAACAATAAAAACTATGTATATTTGGATGTATGGAAATTTAGATACATTTTAATAAGTAAAATTTTAATAGAATAATAGTTATAAACATTTAAAAATGGTTTTATTAAATAAGTAGTTTAGATCTATATTATTTATCAAAGGGATCAATTCTCTAAAAGAGGTTTTCATATCAAGACATATGATCCCTCTTGGGTCTTGGTAGATCCAAAGTTAAGATTGATCTAGGCCATCTTAATTTTCTTCTTTAAATAAACTACATTCCACATGAATACCATGGCCTGTTTTTATAATTTATTATTATTTTATTTTATTATTTTTATTATTTTATTGTATTTTGACTAGTTAAAATGTTCATTACATTATGTCAATCTTTTTATTTAATTTGCTTTTATTTATTTTTGTGTAATTTGACATAGTCAAAATGTTAAATTGAGGTTAAAATCTAACAATTTTTTAATAACAACATTTTATTTTAAAAGTCACCAAAACTTAAATTCAATCTAACTTATTAAAAAAAAAAAACTAATATTATAAAAAACTATTTACTTGTGGATCTAATGGCCTAAAACATTTCAATCGTCCTCAAACATGAACACAGTGGAAGCTAGGGGAGTTGTTTTCAATCTTCTAACTTTTGATCCAATGACTCAAACATGGACAGAATGGTAAGTAGGGGAATTGTTTTCAAATATTTAATGCATTGCTACTCAGTATATATTTAATCATTATTTTTTAATACCCGCCTAAGTTCATAAAAAGACATTAATATTATCATTACCTATATATGCAGGTAAGTGATGCTTTCTTACTTCTTATATTTAACCACTTATTTTGAATATTCCATAAATAATTTTATAAAACTTTTCCTTGCCGGAAATCCTTCTTATAAAACATTTTTTTTTCCTATGGCTATAAATATTACATCAACTTCAAAATTAAAAAAAAAAATATTATTATTTATGAGCATGTTTTTCTTGAACCTGTATGCTAAACTTATTTTTACTTTTTAGGTGCCATGTCAAAACCTAACCAAACATTCGAGGACATAACTCGTTATTCATCACCATACTCTTTTGAAATAAAATGAAAAAACATGACGCCTCACCCTGTTCTTTGCCCATTTGACATGGGAAACTTATGTTTGATATTGCCCAAAATTTATGTTTGATTTTATTGCTGGCATGTGCAAATGTTTCCATCAAGGGTTTTGGAGGTTGATAACCTACAAGTGAAGTATACGGTGGGTCCAGTCTTATTTATGCATCTTTAAGGAAGGTATCGAAATTTATTTTCCAATAAAAATAGTAAACGACACACTTTTCTAACAATCTCGGAAATATTGTTGAGCAGAGAAGCAATCATCGGAAGCCCCACCCAAATATGAAGAGAGAACATAGTTTTTCCCCACCAAGGATCAGGTATTATCAATATCTCAATTGGAGATTCCGATAAACTACTGAAATCTGCTCTACAGCAGAAGTTGCGCGAAATCGAGATTTTTTAGTCTTTCAGAGGAATCTCCTTCTTTCACATTTTCCGTCAGCAGAATTTGGTGGCGGACCTCCGGCTATCCAAGCAACGTTGATTGATGGATCTGTGCGTCATGTTGGGAATTTCTCTCTCTCGCGAAATCGAGAATTTTTAGTCTTTCAGAGGAATCTCCTTCTCTCACATTTTCCGTGAGCAGAATTTGGTGGCGGACCTCCGGCTGTCCAAGCAACGTTGATTGATGGATCTGTGCGTCATGTTGGGAATTTCTCTCTCTGAGTGGGAGAGGCTGATATGGTTGCCTGTTTTTTACTCTACTTTTACCTACTTGTATGATGTATGATGTCCGATTTGCTGTCTGTTGGAGCTTTCTTCAGGGGTCCTTTGTTTCTTTTTTTGGGTAGAAAATGCTTTAGTTTTTTCTTATACGGCCTTTTATTGGCTAATACAAGTACAACGGTTTTTTCTTTGTGTAAAAAAAAGACCTTACTAATACAAAACTCATCATTCCTTATCATATTCTTTGAAATGAAAAACTAATAATTTCCCATCATCCTCTTTGAAATAAAAGGACATCTCATAATTTCTCATCATCCTCTTTGAAATAAAAAAAGAAGACATCAAACTCATAATTTCTCATCATCCTCTTTAAAATAAAAAAGATATCACATGATTTCTCATCATCCTCTTTGAAATAAAAAAGGCATCATCCGTGGGCATTTGATATGGAAGATGTGCAAAAACTTATGTTTAATATTGGAGGGTTTGTAAGGGAGTTGTTTAACGAGATGGAGGAATTGTTCAGAGAGTTAAAATTGGCTGGAATCCAGATTAAAAAAAACTAAGAAATCTTATAGTAACAGTGTTTGAATCATGATTTTGATGGTGGAAATGGATTTAGCACCATCAAAAACCTCTAGGGCACCCAAAATATTAAAGTTTGATAGTTATAACGTGGATTTACAAAAATCCCTGCCAGATTTTCTTAAAATCTTACCAAAATTTCCATGATTTTCAGAGCTAAAAAACTGTCTTATTAAACAACGGCTTTTGAAAACAGCCTTATTTTTTTCAATCCAAAAAAATATTACCTTTCATTGATAAAAATGATTACAATAACTTATTTTTTTATTTACTTTTTCTTTCAAATAGATTTTTGTCACAGATTCATTATTGTACTTCAGTTATAATTTCATTCAAAATTCTATTTACTCATCATATCTCTGATGTCTACTTATAATTCTACTCCGAAATCTATTAATATATCTTTGATTTTTTTTGAAATATCTCTGTCCTAACCCATCAAAAATTCTATTTACTTATCACATCTCTGATATCTACTTATAATTTTACTCTGAAATCTATTAATATATCTTTGAATTTTTTTTGAAATATCTGTCCTAACGCATCAAGAATCACTTATACAGAATTATTATGCGACAAAATCTCTATAGTTTCTTCGTTTATTAGTACACGCGTTTATTACTACACCCTATTGATATACATAATAGTGAATCATACCTGTTTTTATTATAATTCCCCTTTTTGACCGCATATCTGCAACCCCATTTTGTTCCCCATGTGTGGTGAGAATGTTCCATCGAGGGTTTTGGAGTTTTAAGAATACAAAACTCTTCATGTCTGACTCTTTAAAACAAAAAAATACATCAAGCCTCGCAATGCTTTTTGGGCATTTGACATGGCAAAGTTATGTTTTGATATTGTAGCGTTTGCAAGCCAGAATTTATATTTGATTTTATTGCTGGAGATGTGCAGATACCTACAAAGGATCAGATATTATCAATATCTCAAATAGATATTTGACATGCTAAAAAAAAATGAAGCGTCCAAGTTGCCCTTTGGAACAACACGGAAAGCTTTGTCTATTTCTCTTTTTGCACACGATGTTTTGAAAATGTGGCAGGAAGGCTTGGTCTTACAAATTTTTATGGATCAATTCTAAATATATATATGTAATTCTGAGAACTGCTCAGCTGGAAAAAAAAATTTACAACAATGTCACATCTCAAACAATATTTCAATCCAAAATTGTCAGTGAACAATCGAAAATTACCAGGCAAATCCGAAAAATATGTGTAAGTTTTCAATTAAAACATTAGAACAGGGGTAAATTTGATACAATTTTTGGTAATTGTAGAACCATATGTATTTTAACAGATGGATGGCACAAATCACGTGTCGATTCCCATAACAACTCTCTCACATGCAAAAACACCCAACAAGATTTTCCCCAATGTAAAAAAAAGAGTCAGCGTTCTGCCAACGAAAATCTTGCATCATCACCATCTGCTTCGAAGTTAGAGACCACAGGAAAAGAAGGGTGAAGGCCATCCATGAGCTCGCCATTGGTCAGACTCCGCTCCTCTGCGATGGTGAGCAGCTTTTTACCGGAAGGCGACCATTTCACCACGCATTCTTTACGGAAAGGAGCGATTTCCATCCACTGCCCTTTACCCGCTGCTACCAATTTCAGAATCGTCATTGCCAACCCCTTTGTGGAGGAAATGATGTGGAAATCAGAAACACCAACCTTAGCCAAACCCTAAAGACAACTTCTTTGCGAACTGCAAAAGAAGGCGACTTCAAGGCAGTTTTAATAGCAGAAACCTCTATTTGCAGAGCACGCAAATCGGAAAATTGTGAGATAATCTCTTCAGTTGTGATTTTCACGCCAGTGATGCGTTGTGCAATGAATTTAAAGAGTTGGCACGTACCTTTCATACAATTCGTGAACAGAGAAGAAAGCAACATAAACGTTTATTGCGTGTTCGTTGGCCGAAGCTTCCTGCGTTGACGGAGAGCCTCTCACGAAGATTCCAACCATATATTCGCAATAATGTCAGCTATCACATTGGATTGAAAATCTGTGTTCTACTCACCAATAAAATCCGATCACATATCTCTAACTTTGCACATAAAATAAATATAACAAAGTGGTGCAGAGCAGCGCAGTGCTAAATACAATAAAATCCGATATAGTCTCTCTAACTTTGCGGATAAGATAAATATAACAAGTTGTACAGAGCAGCGCAGTGCCAAATGTAAAATACTATATTAGTTTTAAAATGTTAATAGGGATTAATTACTGGTCTTCAAATTGAAATATATACGATTGGATTTGCGGCCGAGGTCCACATAAAATCTCCATTTACATCATTACATTTATTTTTATTTTACTAGCAAATTTTATTTGACTGATCCATAAGTTACATTATTATATGTGAGGAGGTATGGTATTAGTATTCAATTTATTGCATATTTTTTTTGGTTAGTCAAAGGGATTGGTAACATCAGGGAGCTTTCACACGCAGGGTGTGGGGTCTAACTCTTGGCTACCACTATAACGTGTCAGGGAACCGCCCAGCCTACAAGTGCGTCAGCTGGCCACTAGACCATGCTTCTACGATCCAGTTTATTGCATATCAATTTGACTTTTGTCAATAATTATTTATGTTGCTCATTTATAATTTAATATTAAGAATTTAATTTTTTTATGATTTAAATTTATTTATTTGTAAGATAATTAGTTAAGATTTTATTATTGAACTTTTTTATTTTTTATTATTTTTTTTTGATGAATTATAAATTTTTCTTTATACTTTTAGTTTAAAATGAATTATTATTATATTAAAACATGTTTAATAAATTTAATTGTAAAAAATTATATATATTAATAAAAAATAAAACACACATATATATAATAAACATGTATATTAAAGTGTATATATATGTTAATATAAATAATATTAGTTAATCATATTTCTTATTTTTTGGTAATTGTATTCAATAATATAATATTTTATTAATTGTTTTATTTCTTGTCATAAAAATTTTATGTCTTTATTGTTTTATGTGTTAATAACTAATATAAATATTTAGAAATATCATCACTAAATAACTTTCAAAATAAGCTTCTAACTATTTAAATCAATTCAAGATGGATATATTTATCACTTTATTTCATTTATGGTATTAAACCAAAATTCTAATATAAATATAAGGAAAAAAATAAAATAATTAAAGTGATATACTCCTTAATTTTATAAATTCTTTCCATAACTATTTAGAAATCTAATCATTAAATAACTTCCAAAAATAAGTTTCTGACTATTTAAATCAATTCAGAAGATAGATACATTTGTAACTTTATTTCGTTTATTTTATTAAATTAATCTATTTATTTATTTATTTAATTTTTTAACTCAAAAAAACTTTCTAACTACCTTGACACGTAGCTACTAGTAAACTTCCAGAAAGCTACTATATGTCATGCTCCAAATTCCTCAAAAGATGTTAAACTAAAATTTTAATATAAATATAATAAAAAAATAAAATAATTAAAGTGATATACTACGTAATTTTATAAATGCTTTCCAAATTTATTTATGATTTAAACCAATAAGAGTGCCTATTAAAAATTAAACCACGATTTTAATATGCTTTTCCATCTTGAACGCACATGTAATGGTGAGAATGTAGTGAACGGTGTTATTACTACGTTTAAGATGGGCAATGGAAATAAGGGCACGCTGATTTTACGTCTTCATACCATACTGTGGTGAGAATGTAGTGAACGGTATATTACTGTGTTTAAGATGCGCAATGGAAACAAGGGCATGCCGATTTTAACTTGTTCATATCTCTTTACAACAGAAAATTATCGGGTATGTGGCAGTTTTCTAAGTGGGTGCAAGGTTTCGTGCCTTCTTTTCTCCTAGCATCTCCCATGCTTCTAGTGATCAGGTTGTGAGTAAGATGTGGTTAACTGAAAACAAAAGCCATAATATGTCAATTCTAGGGTTAAATAGATTTTAGTTTTCAATGTCTACTTGTATTGAAAATATATTTTTTTATCCAACATTATTTCAAATTTATAAAAATTTTAGTTTGGTTCGTTATTAGGTACATTACATTTTATAATTCATCATGATCTACATTTTCATTATCATTAAACTCTCTTCCATTTAAGGTTATATATGGCAATGCTTTATTCACTACTAAACATTCTCTGTTATCATATTTTCTATTATCTAGTACATTTTCTAGTTTTATGCGGTTTTGTTTTTTAGCAAGTTTTTCATAATAGCCCTAAGAGATAGCTGAGTTGGTTGAGTTCTCATTGCTAAGTACCTTGCTAATCAAGAGGTCATGGGGTCAAATCTCCTTGAATCTCTTCTGGTTAGGCCATGCTAGTTTGGCCAACGGGTAGATCCCTTCAGGTTGATCTACCTAGATTTTCCCGTGGATGAAGTAGACATTGGACTGTGGATGAAGTAGATATTGGACCGTGGATGCACTAGCCACTGCTAGTTTGGCCAACGGGTAGATCCCTTCAGGTTGATCTACCTAGATTTTCCCGTGGATGAAGTAGACATTGGACTGTGGATGAAGTAGATATTGGACCGTGGATGCACTAGCCACTGCACTGTGGATGCAGTGGCCACCCAATGTCTGTGAACCACATTTAAAAAAAAAAAAAGACTTATTTTAGTACTTGTAGGGTGACATGATTAATTTCAGTCCATTAGTCTGTATTCCCTCATGCATAGGCCTCCATATTGCGAATGCCCAAATCTCTCTAATTTTTAGTAGTTGACCACTATTTTTCTCTCTCCTTGCCTTGTTAGTTAACATTTAGTCTTATTTTGGAGTTTAACTAACTAACTCATTAGTATTTTTCATATAAGAGTCACGAATAAGTTCTAATTGATTTCTAACTCCACTTATTTCTATGTCACTCAATTATTGGATATTTTGGTATTTTAGGGTTTCCTAGTCTAATTTTGACTCACTTGCTAGCTAATTTTGGTCTCCTAGTTTAGTTTTGACTCCCCTGTCAAATAGGAAAAGTTCTTTTATAGTTAATAGAATGCATGCTCAACCTAATTGGAATTGGTTCTTCCTCTTGGTGTAGAAATTATGATGTTATTTGCAAATTTTCATGAAGTTCTAATAAAAATCACAAGACACAAACCTACTCTACTGCTCTGCGGAATTCAATTCACAATTTAGAACATCAATCATAAACATGAAATGAGAAATAGCACCCATGCACACAATATTTCTCCAGATGAAAGTAATCTACAAAAACCCCTTTCCCCTCTTGCATTAATTTGATGAATAAAGATGTATTACAATTTCTTTGCTCAACTGAGCACAACTTGCAACTGAATATAACCTATCTCTCTGCTCACTAAGAAGCTTTGACCTAGACTTACTCAAATTCTGCCTTTGCTTGAGCCTCTATTTCCTTGCACAATTCCTTGAGAAATTATGCGCTTATTATTTAGGAAATTCCTCCAAAATGATTGCGCAATTCCCAAGGTTGATCATCTGACTACATGCAACACCTACACAATCAAGTCTAGTCTATAAATGATGTTACACTACCTTGGAATGTCCACCAGAGTTAGGGAACTTGAATTCTCTACATGCACTAGCTATTTTGGGTTCATTTATTAGTTAATTGGATGATAACTGAGTTACATTGAAGTCCCACTGCACAACTGACCTTCCACTAGTTCCTCCAATAGTTAGAACTATTTTAACTGAAAAACAACTTGAAATAGTTAACCTTGCTTGCTACAAATTAATAATCACACACGCTTAACTGAAATCTAACTCCTCTAACTCGAATTTACTGAGCTTACTGAAATAAAATATCCATTTCATCTCAGTTAATTGCATCCAAGTTGTCTCCTGATGTAGAAATTAAAATTTTCTCAATTTAATCAAGGAAAAATAAAATTGAGAATTTCTTCTTGCATTTTTCAACATTCCCTCTTAGAAATAAAGGGATTAAAAACCACCCATATCCCGCACTTGTGGAACTCAAACTTCCCTCTTGACAAGGCCTTTGTCAAAATGTCAGCATCTTGTTCCTCTATGAGAATATAGTGTAGCAACATTATCCACCTCTGTAAACAGTCCCACAAATGGTGATATTGGATATCTATATACTTGGATCAATCGTGAAATACAAGATTCTCAAAGATCTTTAAAAAACTATGATTATCACAATATATCACATTTGGATCCATCATCTGACCAAACAATCCCACAAGAATATTTCTCATCTAGATCGCCTTACATGTTGCTTGAATCGTAGCCATGTATTCTCCTTTTGTCAAGCTGAGCGCCACAATTCTTTGATTCCCATTTTATTAGGAAAAAAGTGTGGACGCAACATTGAAAATTCCATCTAATGTACTCTTTCAGTCTAATGGACTCCCTGCCAAATCTGCATCCGTGAAGCCACACAACTTCACTCACTTTGTCCATCTGTACCATAGTCCAAACTAAGTGTTGCCTCTCAGGTACCGTAAAACATGCGTAGCTGCCTCCCAATATAATTTGGTCGAACTAACCATATCCTGGCTCAGTTGGTTAACTTCATAGCACATATGGTCATGTCTTCACAACATACATCAGTGAACTCGCTAACTGCCGATAAATGGTAGCATCCACTTCCTCACCAAAAGTGGCATCTTGTTTCCTCTAGTTGGTCACTAGAGGTGTCTCCATGGGTTTACAACTCTCCACGTAGAATCTCTGTGATATCTCATTTTCTCACTTTCCTTGAGAGACAAAATGTTCCCCATCGCCTTGCCAGACTTCAAACTCAAAGAAGTGGTGCCATGAGACCCATATCCTTCATTTCAAATTCCCTTGCAAGGTCCTCCTTTCAAGATTTGATCAATTTCTCATCATCGATTAAAATCAAATCATCAACATATAAGATAATAATAACCAATTTACCTTCTACTAAGATATGATATAGGTTTGCATCCGCTTCGCTTTTGGTGAAGCCCAAACCAGTGAGATAGTTGTCGACCCCAATGTACCAAGCACAGGGTGCTTTTTTGAGACCATATAATGCTCGCTTGAGTATGCACACATGAGACTCCAGATCAAATGTCTCAAAAACTTTTGGTTCATCGATGTATAACTACTCCTTAATAACCCCATTGAGAAATTTTGTTTTTACATCCATCTGGTTGATCTTCCTCCCCATCTACATATCCAGAGAAATAATTGATCTAATGGATGAGTACCTTGCTATAGGAGAAAAGGTCTCCACATAGTCAATTCCCTCAACTTGAGAGTATCCCTTGGCTAGAAATTTGGCCTTTTATTTCTCTATGTTTTTTTCTATATCCTTATTAACCTTGAAGATCCATCTCGAACCCACAGCTGATATATCTGTTGGTCTTTGGACCACTTCCCAAACAATGTTATTTATAATGGATTTGTATTCCTCCACCATTTTTTCAACCCATACAAGTTTATCTATCGCTTCCTCGAAATAGGATGACTTAGTCTCTACAAGCTCAGTGATTAGAGCCATGTATCTAGTGTACCGATCAGGTGATCTTCTCTGTCTCCACAAATTTGAAGGAGCTCCCACATTCTCCCTCACATCCAGCACAATTCTATCAACTTCCTTGGTCATTTTTCTGCCTTCTCTGGATCGTTATGCTTGAGTGGATGTATCCACTCTCTACTTCTCGATTTGTGGCTACTCCCCAACTTCTTGAGGCTTCTCCTTTGGAGCTAAAATCTCCTATTATGGTGTGATCTAAAGATCCCTCTCAAAAAAGCACCACATCGCTTTCTCCTCATTAAATTTTACATCCCTTCGCACAACTTTGATTATGAGGGATGACAAGTACACACAATAGTCTTGAGGAGATTCTTTGTAACCCACAAATACCCCCACTTATATGGTTTTATCAAGCTACTTCCTTGATTATTTGGAGACATGGCAGTAAACAAAGGCTCCAAAAATACTAAAGTGCGACACATCAGACTTTCTCCCCGAGAAAACTTCCTCCAATGTAATCATGACGAGAATCTAATGAGGAGTTCGATTCTGCAAATATAATGTTATGTTGCATGCCTCTACCCACAAATGTAGTGGTAGGCCTTGTTCATGCAACATAGTCCTCACATCTCCCACAATTATACGGTTCTTTCTCTCAACCACCCCATTCTATTGTGGGTTCTAGCGTGTTTCCAACTCTCATTGAATGTCTTCTTTCACACATAAATTTTCGAATTCATTCGTCACGTACTCACATCCATTATTGCTCCTAAGATCCTTCACCTTCTTATCGGTTTCTTTCTCAACCAATGCCTTGAATTATATGAACTTGGATAATGTATCATATTTATTCCGCATGAATAAGATCCAACACTTCCATGAGAAGTCATCAATAAAAATGGCAAAACATTTGTGTCTCGCAATGGAGGTTGTCGAGAAAGGTCCACAAACATCAGAGTGGATCCTTTCCAAGAATGCATGTGTTTTGTTGTCCTGATCATAGAATGTGGATGTTGTGTACTTCCCCAAGGTACATCCTTTTCATAAATCCTTCTATTAAAGTTCTCTTTTAGGGAGGCCAGTGGTTATTTGCTACATAATCTTCAAGGTGCCATGATGAAAATGACCAAGTATTTTGTGTCAAAGTTCATCGACATCACGAATATGCACTTTCTATAACTTATTTCTTAATGCAGCAAAGTCTTCAACATCTAGCATATATAGATTCTTCACCCGAACCCCGATATGATTCACTTGTCCCGTGGAAATGTATCTCAGGAATTCCTTCCTTAGCTAAAGATCACATCATAACCATGTTATTCCAAAATTGCAATAGAGATGAGATTTTTCTTTAGGACTATAACAGAAATGAAATCCTTAAGCCTGAGATGGGATCCTAACTCCCTATGAAAGGTGATCGTACCAATCCCGGTCATGTTGTACCTTCCATAGTCCTCCAACTCGAGGTGTATTTGCAAATATTTCTCCTCTAGGTCACTAAAAAAGTCTCTACACTTTCTGATGTGGAACGATGCACCAGAGTCCAAGTTCCACACACTCCCCATCATTGTGATTTCCATGCATGAAATAAGGGTGAAATAAAACTTGAACTGTGAAGCCAATGCTTCACCTACTGCTGCTCATAAGGTACTTTTCTCGAATTTTTGTGTGGACACTTCGTGGCATAGTGCCCAAATTCATGACAATTGAAGCCTTTAATTTTGGACAAATATTACCTCCTTCGCCCTCGCTTGTATTCAGGTTTGGTTTGAGATTTCTTCCCTTATCCCTTCTTTTCCTTTCCAACCAACGAAAAATTTTATTCATCTTCACCCTTGGACAAAGTCCCATCTATGGTCTTCTGCCTTAAAACAACCTTCTCTTCTTCATAGTTTTCTTGCAATTGTAGGTAGTTATCACCATGAACAATTTCACTGTATAAAATTTGTGTCCATGCAGTTTCATAAATATGTTCCTGATAAGTCTCTTCGTGTGGCACATTATTTTTAAACTCAATGAATGAATCATGACTCTAGATTTTCTATGCGAGCAAACTGAAATTTTTGATCTTCACAAGTTTCTTCTTGAATTAAAAACTCATAAAAGGAAGAGAATGAAGGGCAGTTGGAACAAGAATCTCCATATATATTATATTACTGCAAATTATCAACAAACTCGGAGGATGAATCATAACTTTCTACATCAAAAGTTGATCTACTTCATTTTCAAGCACGAGAAAAGCGAATATTTGATAGAAGTTCTCTTGAATATGATGGAAACTAGTTTATGATATTCCATCCCGATGAAAAGATAACTCAAACAAAGCTTCTTCAATTTCATCAGACATTAAATCCTTATCATAAATTTCAATTCCCATATGCTGAATAAGATCATCAAAATTTCCAAAAAAAACTTTCTACCAGAACTATAGAACGGTAATTTTGCTTATAGTTTTTACAAAATGATGCATAGAAAACCTTAAGAAAACATAGTCTAGCAACTGGAAATCCTTCATACCATGATCTTTCATTTTCCTCCAAGGTTCCCACACACATTTTTATTAGGAAATCCTCATGAAACTCAACTCCAAGTCTACATACATGCATGTGAAATTTAACCAAGTGAGGAGCAGCATCATCTCCTTTCTCGTCTCCAAATTTTGGAAAAAAAGTTTGCCAGTCTACATGAGGCATGTCATTTGGAAAACCTCGAATGTGATCTCGTTTTAAAGGAGAATATCTTCTTGATTGAGAATTCATCTTAAAGACGTGGAGACACCAATGGAGCTTTAAAATTTGAGTTCTTCCTGATTTGAGTCGCGAGATGAATGGTTCAAGCTTCTGATGTCCAACTCTTGTTCACCATCAACAATTAGATATGATCCTTGTCATTCACACAAGGGGAAAATGTGAACTTTCGATCCTCGACAACGATGCCAATATGTTAGCTCTTTGTGAATCCCTTTAGGTAGATGAAAGGGCCACAGAGGTAACCACAAACCTCTTTTGGACCAGAATATAACCCTTCTGACCTAGAGAGGGATCTATCTATAGGATCTTTTAGTGTTTTCATATTTTAAGCTAGTTTTTAAGAACAAGAGAAATGAATTTGTTTAATTATTTTTTTATGGCAGAGTGACAGAGACATCCATTGGGTATGGAGTCACATGTTTTATAAAATCTCAGTGATCAGGATTGGATAGTGAGCAATTCTTTACTAAGGGAAAGATAGGCAACACTTTGGATCTTAAAATTGGTTGTAGTATATGATGGATGAATAAAATATCACATTTCACTAAGCATAAAGTATCTACCAGGGGTGAATTTTACACTTAGTTTCAGATGAACAACATGAATATTATTTGAAAGGAAGAGAGAGTACCTGTCTTGGATGAAATCTACATTCACATAAACTTCTTTCAAATAATTAGGAAAGTAAATCTATAAGTAACGAAAAGGAAAAGGACTATGAATAACTAAAATAAAAAATGACTATGAATAATTGAAAGCAAAACGACGCATAAGCACATGAAAAATCACATCACCAACACTTGTTGACACATGAATCCTTGAAAGAAACAACTATGGTCTTCTTCATTAATCAATGAGTATAAACGATCATAACATACACTAAAATTTTTATCTTGTATTGGCCAATCAACACTTTCTTCATATTTTTTTAGGCTTAAATAAATTTTCAGCAAAGGAGATCCATATAACCAGGTACATTGTATTGATTATCCACTGAGTGGATCAAAACTATCCGAGTTTTAGAAACATCAAGATTTTGAACTAAAGCGAAAATAAAACTAATGAAAAAGGTACAATATTATATTTTAAGAAAATAAATCCTATCTGATATATAAATATATGTATCGATTCATTCTTGTACCTATCCTCAACATCATAACATCAAGATTCAAAATTTATACAAAAGAAAAAACTTCATGAAGTCTCAGTTGCACCGTAGTGAAGGATTGCCCAACAGAGGGAACCGAATTTATGGAAAAATAGGGTTCAAATACTAACCCATATATCCTAAATCTAATATATGTTACAAAACCAAGGCAATTTTTTGTATATGAGAGTGTACATGAGAGAAACCTCTCTCAATTTCTTCAAATTATTCCCTGGATCCTCACAATCAGCACCCAAACATCATAACTAAAACAAGAAATATGAAAACCTGAAACTTAAGCAATAAAGATGCATTTGAATATTCCAATCTATGAAACTTGTTCATAAACTAAAGGATTATTTTGTTCTTTTGATGATTCTCTACCAAAAACTCTTTTAGTTTTGAAACATTCATATCCTACTGTTAGAGAAATGCACCCAAAAAGAATTTCTAAAACAGGAGGAAAATTAAGATTTTTATTCTTTCAAAACTAGGTCTCCAATAACATTTCATATCTCTTAAAAAATAATTATTTTTCACAAATAGAGAGGTTTTCGTTCATTGGTCAGCTATTGATAAAAACCTCTTTCATTTTTCCAAGATTTAGCTCCATGTGGGTGGAAACAACATTTCAAAATGATGTCTAAAACAAAGTATTTTGAGCAACACTTGTGCAGTGACTCCAAGTAGCCCTTCATGGTTGATATGGTTGTAGATCATCTTGAGCAAAAAAAAGTATATGGGAATTCTTGCAATGATGTTGTAATGGTGTACAACCCTTTCAGTAGACTCTCCAACTCTTGCATACCTACTATATTGTTACTACCCACTTGCTCAACAGTTGTGCAATGACTATGTGGAAACCTTCCCCCACTTGAAAAACCTGCATTTGAACCTCTGCCAAGCTACTTTTGACCTTTTGATCTCTTATTTGAACATGAAGCCTTATCATATCATAGATTTTGGATAGAGAGAGAGGGAAACTTCAACAAAATTTGAAAATGTGTGCCTCATATGTCTTGTTTTGGTCATGGGTGTAAATTTGGTTAAAGGGGTTTTAATAATCATGAATTATGAATGATGATGATGAGATATGAATTCAGGGGGATGTAATGAAAATTATGATGAGATGTGTATTGAGGGGTGACATGATGGTAAATGGTGAATGAATATAGTATATCATGGTAAATGGTTCATGTAAGAAATATATAAAGGTGAGTGATCCAGGTGGATATTGGTGGCCACCCACCTATTCCACTTGGCCCCCCACCATTGTCTCTTTCAGTTTTTCAGTTTCGGCATAACTTACTATATTTAGCAGTTTTTCGGGTCCTGAACTTCTGGAGCCGTTTTGAGGCCCTAAACGACGTTTTTTGGGTATCAAAGCACCAGTGAATTTGATCATTAAATCTGTCCTGAAAGCTGTAGTCCTCGGATAGAGCTTTCTAATGATGTATCATGTGCGTCAAACGGAGATAGTATGCCAAAGTTACGTCCTTGGGAAGTTGAAACACCAATTTACCCAAATGGGGCCCATAGTTTTGGCGCTTCATATCCTAGGGTTAGGTTTTTGGGATGTTTAGGGTTCTCCATTGTTTCTCAATAATAAATAGGCCCTCGAGCCTCATTGTAACGCAGTTCAGAGGCCTGTAGCCGCCACATCTCTTCTCAGAGATAGCTACCAGTGCCCTAGCCAGTTTTATTTCCATTCTGTCTGTAAGCAAATTTCAGTTCTTTGATATTAATGAAATGAAGTGTTATTTCCGCTGCATCTCTATCTTTATGGTTATGTGTTTATTCTGTTGCGTTCCTGCATAAATCCGGATCAGTGGTATCAGAGCGGTCTGCTTTTTCTCGATCCTTCTTTGTATGTCCCCAACGAGGTCGGGGTATAAGGAGCTAGGGCTTGATCTGGTGGAACCTTTGCAAGATCAGCCTCGTAAACCTCGACGGACGCCCATGGGGGACGAAAAGAAAGATGAGGGAGCAGGAGATCCTATCAAAATATTGCTCTAGGAGGCCCTCGAAAAACAAAGGAACGCGATGATGGATAGCTTTGCTCAGATCCTTCAACGGTTGCCCACCGGCGGCGCATCTGCATCCAGTAGCCACTCTGGAGTTGCGACTCCCTTTAAGGTACAAGTAAATTTTGACATTCCCATATTTGAGGGTCAAATAGACGCAGATGCCGTAGATAGATGGTTGAATCTATTAGAAGGATATTTATCTGTTCATGACTTTTCAGACCGGGAGAAGATTATTTTTGCACTCCTCAAAGCTACCCCTCATGTTAAGGACTGGTGGGAAACCTACTGTGAGAACAAGGACCAGACAGAACCCTCTCTGTTCTCGGCCGTACCAACTTGGAATTCTTTCCGAGACGCCGTCAAGGAACAGTACTATCCCGTGGGGAGCTATGAGGACAAGTACATACAATGGACCACGCTACGACAACAAAGGGATCAAGATGTGCACGAGATGACGAACCTGTTCCATACCCTGCGCACAAAGTTGGGTATCAAAGATTCAGAGAAACATTTGGTGCTAAAGTATCGCAGTTGTCTGCACAGATACATTCAGGAGGAAATGGAGTTCCTCGACATCTCCTCGCTTGGTACGGCATACCGGTATGCTGCCAAGATTGAGCAAAAATTCAAACAGAAGAAGCGAGACTTTGGATCTGCGAATCAAAAGCAAGGAAAAGGTGCTTCCAAACCGCAGAACAAAGGACAGAGCATGGAGGCTAAAGACAACCCGTCAAAGCCACAAGAAAAGAACAACACCGTAAAGCCAAAGAAGGACACGGGAAAGTGGTGTGAGTTCCATAAGAGCTCCACTCACAACACAAGTGAGTGTCGGGCCAAGCAGTCGCTAGTGGCCGAGATGAGGGCTTCTGAGTCAGATGCATGCTCCGACTCCGAATCAGAACCTGAAAAGGGGAATGAAAAAAGGAAACAGATTATTGATGCGGAGCCCAACGCCACTGTTGCCACTACAAAGGTCCAGAAGGAGGAACCGGAAGATCCAGAGGAGGAGGAACGTCTCTTCCACTCCCAGATGTGGGTAAAGGGCTCCCCTGTACAGTTCATTGTCGACAATGGGAGCCAAAAGAACCTCATTTCAACAGACGCCGTGAAGCGGTTGGGCTTTCCGACCACAGCTCACCCACATCCATACACCATCGGGTGGCTTCACCAAGGACGAGATCTCCGCGTCAGCCGGCAGTGTCGCCTTCCCTATAGCATCAAGCCCTTCACGGATGAGGTATTATGTGACGTTGCTCCTATTGATGTTTCTGATGTATTATTAGGACAACCATACTGGTGGAAGCGTCATGCTGTGTATGAGTCTCGACCTCGTGCTGTTATTATTACTTTGGGAAATAAGTTGTACAGGATACCAGAGGTACCACCTCCTACGACTATCTCTTTGGTTACCGCAAAACAATGTAGTAAGCTCATTTCCCAAACCAGGAAATTTGTTTTTCTGATGATCCGCCCCCAGGGCAAGAAGAAGACTGTGGCCACGACCTCCAGACAGGGCCCCTCTGCACGACAACAACAAATGGATAAGGCCGTGGAGGAGTACGGGGACATCTTCACCTCGCCCACAGGGGTTCCTCTGCACTGCCAGGTCAAGCACCCGATTGATCTGACCCCAGGTGCGCCACTACCCAATGGACCCATCTATCGACGCTCTGTTCTGGAAAGCTACGAAACTTCAAGAGTGCATTCGTGAGTCGCGTGCAGTGCTCAACACTGTGACCAAGCCCTATCATCCCGTGGGAGCCCGACTGTGTTGGCAATGTGGTTAGCGCGATGCAGACCGTATTGACCATCGAGCGCCGAACAAGACCGACTGCCCAATAGGTAGGGGGGCCCGCCCGACGATGACCTTTTGCACCAACCTGCGCAAAATATTTTTAAAGAAGACCCACTCCGAAACCGGGGTATCACTGTGCACCATCGAACCTTCGATGTGTGGAAAGACTACCTTCAAAGCGATGGAGGCGGTTTTTGAATGGCTGGCTGTGTTTTTTCGGGCCACAATGCCCTTAACCTTCATGAGGATGATGGACGACATCTTGCGGCCATTCACCAACTCATTTGTAGTGGTGTACTTGGACGACATTCTGATCTTCAGCCAGACTTGGGAAGAGCACCTTCACCACATCTGACAAGTCCTCCAAACACTGCGGCAACACAAGTTGTGTGCCAATTTGGAGAAGTGCACTTTTGGCATGACCCAGGTTCAATATCTGGGATACATTATTGATGAAAGGGGGTGCATGTGGATCCAACCAAGATCCAAGTCATTCGGGATTGGCCAGCCCCGACTACTATAACAGAGCTTCGCAGCTTTCTGGGTCTTGCTAATTTCTACCGTAGATTCGTTTTGGGATTCTCTCATATCACTTGGCCCTTGAGTCAAGTCACCAAAGGAGGAGCAAGAGCAAAATTCTTTTGGTTGGAACCTCAATAGAAGGCGTTCAAAGAATTGAAAAATCGCCTCTGTTCTGCCCCAGTGCTCACCTTACTAGACTTGCAGCAGCCATTTGAGATCGAGACAGATGCCTCTGACTATGCTATTGGGGCAGTTCTTACTCAACAGGGACATCCAGTGGCATATCACAGTGAGACATTGTCTGAGACCGTTCGCAAGTATCCCACCTATGACAAAGAAATGTATTCCATTGTGCAAGCCTGTCGACAATGGAAGCATTACATTTTGGGGAAGGAAACAATCATCCACACGGACCACCGGCCCCTGCAGTTCATACAGACACAAGGGAAGTTGCAGAATGATCGCCATCAGAAGTGGTCCACATATCTGCAACAATTTCATTTGAACATCAAGTACAAGAAGGGTAGCACCAATAATGTTGCAGACTGCCTCAGCCGACCACCGATCGTGGCGCTCACCACCATGCTCAACTCTTGTGGGCATGAGACTTCTGATTGGCCGCTTCTCTATGAGAGTGACCCAGAATGCGGCCACACTTACAAGGCACTCTTGGGGGGCACGCAAGTTCCAAATTTTCACCTCCAAGATGCACTTTTATGTCACCTGGGACACCTTTGTGTTCCTTCAAGCGAGCGTGCCAAGATGATATGGGAAGCACACTACGGTCGAGTCGCTGGGCATTTCGGGGTCGAGAAAACAGTAGCAATACTACAGAAGTATTTCTATTGGCCGAACCTTCGAAAGGATGTCGAGAAGCACATCAGATCCTGCACTGCTTGTGCCATTTCCAAACCAACCATCAAGAAGCAAGGCCTATATACTCCACTACCTACCCCTAGTCGACCATGGGAATCCATCTCCATGGATTACTTGTCGGGCTTTCCCTCTACTAAGAATGGCAATGACTGTGTTTTCGTGGTCGTTGACAGATTCTCAAAGATGGCCATTATGGCGGCCTGTAAGAAGAATATCACAACAGAAGCTACTACTAAACTCTTCTTTGAATGAGTATGGGTGCACTTTGGGATCCCACAGTCTATCATATCAGATCGAGATAGCAGGTTCCTCAGCACATTTTGGTCCAGCCTCTGGTCAATGATGGACACAAAGCTCACCAAGTCCACGGCTTTCCATCCCCAAACAAATGGCCAGACAGAGGTCGTCAACAGAATGATTGTACACATTCTGCGCATGTACAATTCAAAGCATCCACGCACATGGGACGAGAGCCTCCCCTATGTACAACATAGTTATAATAGGGCTCTCCACAGTTCAATTGGCCATAGCCCCTTTCAGGTGGGCTTGGGATTCCAGCCACTATGTCCCATTGACGTAGCCATGCCATTTGCAGCTGCTCAGGCCAATTCAGCGCACGTCCAGTCTGAAGTTGACAAAGCAAGTAGCTTCATCGAGCGCATTAAACACATCCGCCAACAGGTTCATGATATATTGGACAGAGCCAATGCGAAGTACAAGCAGCGCCATGATCAACACCGGGTGCCACACAACTTCCAGGTGGGCGACAAAGTATGGCTGCATTTGCAGAAGGAGCGCCTCACTAGACCTCACCGCAAGCTTCGCCCGCTCTGATACGGGCCGTACACCATCACCAAGGCTGTAGGGAATAATGCTTTCGAGCTTAGTATTCCACCATTCCTTGGTCTGCACCCAGTCTTCAATGTGGATCGCCTTCGTCCTTACTTCCCACCTCTACTGGACACTTCGGACATTGCAGAACAACTCACACCAACAGAGTTAAACCCAGACTGCATGGAACAGGCCACCACAGATTGTATCATGGACATGAAAATTAATAACACTCGCCAACAGAGGATCCAACTGTATCGGGTTGTCAAAGTTGGCCAACTCCTGCACCAAGGAAAGTGGTTCACCAGGGACCAAGTTCAGCAGAAATTTCCTCATCTCATGGAGGAACTTAACGCAATGGGGACCATTGCTTCCTAAGGGGGGAGGAATGATCCAGGTGGATATTGGTGGCCACCCACATATTCCACTTGGCCCCCCACCATTGTCTCTTTCAGTTTTTCAGTTTCGGCATAACTTACTATTTTTAGCAGTTTTTCGGGTCCTGAACTTCCGGAGCCGTTTTGAGGCCCTAAACGACGTTTTTTGGGTATCGGACTACCAGCAAATTTGATCATCAAATTCGTCTCGAAAGTTGTAGTCCTCGGATAGAGATTTCTAATGATGTATCATGTGCATCAAACGGAGATAGTACGCCAAAGTTACGTCCCTGGGAAGTTGAAACACCAATTTACCCAAACGGGGCCCATAGTTTTGGCGCTTCATCTCCTAGGGTTATGTTTTTGGGATGTTTAGGTTCTCCATTGTTTCTCAATAATAAATAGGCCCTCAAGCCTCATTGTAACGCGATTTCGAGGCCTATAGCCGCCACATCTCTTCTCGAGAGATAGCTACCGATTGCCCTAGCTAGTTTTATTTCCATTCTGTCTGTAAGCAAATTTCAGTTCTTTGATATTAATGAAATGAAGTGTTATTTCTGCTGCATCTCTGTATTTATGGTTATGTGTTTATTCTGTTGCGTTCCTGCATAAATCCGGATCAGTGAGTTATGAATTATGAAAGGTGAATTGTGAATGTTGACATGGGGAAATGATGAACACCAATAATAGACATATAAACCTTTAAAAAATGCAACTTTAATGTTATGGTTTTAACTTGTAATAAATGGAAACTCCATGAAATGACATCGTTAAACCCTCAATTACTCTACATGAAAATATGACTTCATGACCCTCTCAAAGACTTAGACTCTCTCACACTTTGGATGAACTCTTTATGGAATAATTTAAACGATTTCAGATAGTGACTTTGAGGCTATGACAACAACAATAATCATAGGATCAACTACTCATAACTGAAAATTAAAGGATAAGGAAAATACATATGACGACAAAAATATATGACCCTAACATTGGCCACAATGGTGATGGTAGCTTTCTAGCGAGGTGCCAAGAACAAAAAATACAGAGTAGCCTTCAAACCATTGGGCAATGGATTCAAACATAAAAAGACAAAAATCAACTCACAAAATAATTACAAAGCTGAAAACCTTAAAGTAAATCAAAAGTTTGACAACACATCACCAAAGTTCTAGGGCCTTCTCTTCGAGCTTCAAACATTGTTAATAGTTGTCTGCACCTACTGAAGATGTATATACAATCATGTGTAATTATGCCTCCAGTGTAACCAATCAAGTAAATGTCTGTCTGACTTATGCTTGTATTCAGCTGCACCAAGCATAAAGAAAAATCTAGAAAATGGTGACTCAAACTTTCCATTGAACTTTTGCTCGTGATCCATAATACAAGAAAATTCATCTTCACTGACGAATGCAGAAAATGAACAAAAGGATCCTCAGTAATCTGAAACATTGCCCTGCCTTAAAATTCAACAAAAATACAAGAACTCCCTTCGTTTTTAGCCACTAGTTTTTCTACATTGTCTAATGCAAAATCTTTGTCAGAATGAAAGGAAAAATTATGTTCATCAATTTTATAATTTTTGTAACGAAAAATAAAAATGTGTTCTTGAAAATATGCATTTGAGGTAGCCACATTATCAACAACAAAAAATTCCACATCTAAGAGGTCTAAAACAATATGCTCTTCTTCATAATTTTCGTGCAATTCTAGGTAGTTATCACCACAAAAAATTTCATTATCTAAAATTTTTGTGCATGCACTTTAATAAATATGTTCTTCATAAGTCTCTTCATGCTGCACATTATTTTTAAACTCAACGAGTGAATCATGTCTCTCCATATTTTCTATGCGAGAAAACTGAAAATTATGATCTTCACAAATTTATTCCTGAATTAAAATCTCAGAAAAGGAAGAGAATGAAGGGAATCATAACTATCTGCAGTGGAAAGCTAATCTACTTCATTTTTAGGCATGAGAAAATATACTATTTGTTGGAATTTCTCTTGAATATGATGGCAACTAGTTTCTAATATTCCATCCTGATGAAAAGATAACTTAAACAAATCTTCTTCATTTTCATCATACAGTAAATCCTTATCATAAATGTCAATTCCCATATGCTAAATAAGGTCATCAAAATTTCCACAAAAAATTTCTACCAACACTCTAGAAGGGTAATTTTGCTTATAATTTTTACAAAATGCCACATAGAAAACCTTAAGAGAAGATAGACTAGCAGATGGAAATCCTTCATACCATGATCTTATGTTTTCCTCCAAGGTTTCCATAAACATTTTCATTAAGAAATCCTCATGAAAATTAACTCCAAATTTACATACATTCATGTGAAATTTAACCAAGTGAAGAGCAACATCATCTCCTTTATGCTCTCTGAGTTTTGGCAAAAACGTTTGCTAATCTATATGAGGCACGCGGTTTTGAAAACCCAAAATGTGATCTCATTTTAAAGGAGCATACCTTCTGGATTGAGAATTCATCTTGAAGACATGGAGAAACTAGTGGAACTTGAAAATTTGAGTTCTACTTTATTGGAGTCGCAAGGTGAATGGTTCATCCTTCTTATGTCCAACTATTGTTCACCATTAGCAATTAGATATGATTGTTGTTGTTCACACCCAGGGAAAATGTGGCCTTTCGATCCCCGACAATGACACCAATATGTTAGCACTCTTTGAATCCCTTTAGGCCGAGAAAAGGGCCACAGAGGTAACAACAAATCACTTTTGGACTAGAATCTAGCCCTTCTGGCTTAGAGAGGGATCTCTCTATAGGATCTTTCAGTGTTTTCATATTTTAATCTAGTTCTTAAGAACAAGAGAAATGAATTTGTTTAAAAAAAAAAGTAATTTTTTATGGAAAAGTGACAAATACATCCATTTGGGTATGTTGTCACATGTTTTAGAAAATCTTAGTGATCAAGATTGGATAGTGAGCAGTTATTTACTAAGGGAAAGATAGCCAACACTTTGGATATTAAAATCAATTGTATTATATGATGGAGGAATAAAATATCACAATCCACTAAGCATACAACATCTATCAGGGAGGAATTTTACACTTACTTTCAGGTGAAAAACATGAATATTATTTGAAAGGAAAAAATAACACCTCTATTGGATCAAATCTGTAGTCACGTAAAATTCTTTCAAATAATAAGGAAAGTAAATCTATGATTAACTGAAAGGAAAAGGACTAAATAAATTAAAGCAAAAGGACACGAGCACATGATAAATTACATCACCAACACTTTCTGACACAAGAATCCTTGAAAGAAACAACTCTGGTCTTCTTCATTAAACGTTGAGTATAAAATATCACAACATACACAAAAATTTGTCTCTTGTATTCTCCAATCAACCCTTTTTCATATTTTGTTTAGGCTTAAATACATTTTTAGCAAAGGATATCCATATGACCAGATACATTTTATTTCTTATCCACAGAGTGGATCGAAACTCGCTGAGTTTTAGAAACATCAAGCTTTTGAACTAAAGATAAAATAAGACTGATGAGAAAGGTACACCATTATATTTAAGAAAAGACATCCTATCCTATCTGCTAATATGATCTTTATCGATTCATTCTTTTCCATATCATCAATGTCATAACAGAAAGATTCGAAATTGATATAAAATCTTAAACATCATGAATTTTGAGTTGCATAGTAGTGAAGGGTTGCACAGCAGAGGGAACCAAATTTCTGGAAAAACGGGGTTCAAAGACTAACCCATATTTCTTGAATCTGGATAGATGTTACAAAACTGGGGGAGTTTTTTTTATATGAGAGTGTCCATGAGAGAAACCTTTCTTAGTTTCTTCAAATTACTCCCTAGATCCTCACAATCAAAACCAAAAAATCATAAATAAAAGAGGAAATACGTAACATGAAAATTAGGTTGTAAAGATGCATTTGTATATTCCAATATATGACACCTGTGCAGAAACCAAAGGTTTTTTTTTTTATTTGGCTCATTCTCTAAAAAAACTGCTTTTAGCTTTTTAAAATTCACTTTGAGGTGTTAGAAAAACATGCCCAAAAATAATGACTAAAATAGAAGGAAAATTTAAATTTTTAGTTTTTGAAAACTAGGTCTGCAAGAGTGTTGCATATCTCTTAAACCGTAACACCTGTGAACAAACCGACATAAATTTTTTTTCTTTGGTTTTTTATTGTGAAAAACCTCTTTCAATTTTCCAAGATTCAACTCCATGTGGTTGAAAACAACGTTTCAAAATGACGTCCAAAACATAGTATTTTCCGCAACGAGTCCAAGTAGCCCTCCATGGTTGATATGGTTTCATATCCTCTTGAGCAAAAATAGTATATGGATATGCTTGCAATGATGGTGTAATGGTGTCGAATCCTTGAAGTAGACTAACCAACTCTTGCAAACCTCCTAGATGGTGTAGAAATTATATGCACTAAGCATGCATACGTCCAAGATCCACCTGATCTCACATTATTTAACTTTATGCAAGATACTGAATCTATTCCACTTGTTAATCTTTTGCGCAAAAATTAATTGCACACACATGTGAAGCATAAACAAAAATATTCAATCGCACATAACACAATTTTTAACCCAGAAAGCCTAAAGCTGAAAACCCCAACTATATATTATGTAACATGGAGATCATATGACAATCTCATACAAGCATACAAAGCTTATCACAAGCCCTTAGTACAGTACAATCGTCATACACTATACAGGCACAATCTTGCAAATCCATGCACCGATCTATGCCACCTGCTAGCCTTCCTCCACTGCACAATCTCTGCTGAAGAATAGCTCTGAATGAATTCGAATTGCCCCATCCTTGACTAGGCAATCCTCATTGGCATCTCCACTGAGTGTGTGATGCAATCAATGCATCACTATAGTCACAACAGATAGTATATCTTTCCCTTTCGCCTATCTCTCCACTGGTCTCCACTGAAACTGCCATGCACTGTAGTTAACTGATGTATTGTTCAATTGATTAATGATTTATTATTTTTGAATTAATTAACTAATTAATTCACTCCACTCTCACTAGTGTATCAATCAGTTAGACTAGATACAACTAGCTCAACTGAGTCTAACTGAGTTAAACTGAATACAACTACATAACTACTTCTTCCAACTGTGTCATAACTCTGCCACTTGAGTTCTAATTGAGTCCTCCATGCATTAGCTCTAGTAAACCCTTAGGAATAGCGTAATTCCTTTTGTCAGCTGTTGTGCCACATCTGTGCACTGAACTGAAGTTCTCCAAGAGAATAAGTTGTTGTTTAGAGTCTGATTGTTATTAAGAGCTAATAATAATCGACATGCATCTATTTTTAGATTCACGATCTATAAATAGAATTTTCCCAATATTATAAAAATAGAATTTCATCTATTTTTCCAATTTGATCAACCATCCACAAATACATCCTGCAACTTTTGAAATATGATCATCATGTCTAAAAATAGACATAGTCAAAAAATAGACTTGCACCAAAAATAGCTTGCGGGCCCACTTAGTGAAGGCGACTCTTTTCACTAAGCTCATCATCTTGTTGAATCTCAACACTCCCTCTCAATAAGATAGGGATTATCCTTCACCTCGATCCTGCCTCTATGGTATTCGAATTTGCTCCTGGTAAGCGCCTTCGTCAGAATATCTGCATCCTGATCCTCCGTGGGAATGTACTGAAGCAACATGATCTTCCGCTGCACACAATCTCTGATATGATGATACTGGATATCAATATGTTTAGATCTGTCATGAAACACAGGATTAACCGAGAGTTTAATGCAACTATGATTATCATGATGAATCACCGTGGGATCTAAATGTGAACTGAACAGACCAACCAGAATCTTCCTCATCCAGATAGCCTCACATGCAGCTAAACTTGATGTCATGTATTCTGCTTCTACTGAACTGAGTGCCACAGATATTTGTTTCCTTTTGTGCCAAGAAACTGCCATAGATCCGATACTGAAAATCCCTCTTGATGTGTTCTTTCTGTTTGTTGGGCTTCCTGCCCAATCTGCATCTGTGAAGCCATGCAACTTCACCTCATCCGTCTATCTATACCATAAACCATACTCAGATGTGCCCCTGAGATATATCAGGACATGCTTGCCTGCCTTCCAAAAGCCAAGCAGCCCAGAATCCAAGCCCGATCGATCATCCCATGAGCCCAACTAAGTATCCAAGGTTGAGTAGCCCAGCTGAGTATCCCAGATAAGCCTAACGGATCCCGGTAGCACCGCCGAGTAACCGAGTCAAGTATCCAAGCCAAGCTGTGTAGCCCAACTGAAACCCGGGAGGAAATCCAAGTCTCAAAGTCTACAAGCCAAGCCTATATCGATCAGCCAAGCGCATAGCATATGTCCAGTCTTGTATTGACTAAATACATGAGCGAACCCACCAACTGTCAATAAAAAATGGCATCCACTACCTCTGCCGATGTAGAATCCTCTTTCTTCCAATTTCCTAGAAGAGGAGTGTCGATAGGCTTGCAGCCTTGCATGTGAAACTTCTCCAGTATCTCTCGAGCATACTTGCCTTGAGACACAAACAGTTCACCTTCCCGCTGCCATATTTCCAATCCAAGGAAATAATGAAGGAGGCCCAAATCCTTCATCTCAAACTCCTTTGCAAGATCAGCCTTACATGAGTGTATCAAATGCTCATCACCTGTTAGTATTAAATCATCAACATAAATTATAATGATAAAAGCTTACCTTCCACCACAATCTGGTACATCTTCCTTACTCTTGGTGAAGCCAAGTCCAGTGAAATAACTGTCAATCTGAGTGTACCAAGCACGGGGTGCTTGTTTCAGCCCATACAACGCTCTTTTGAGCCTGCACACATGCAACTCGCTACTGAAGATCTCAAATCCCTCAGGCTACTCAATGTACACCTCTTCCTAAATGATCCCATTAAGGAACACAGTCTTCACATCCATATGATGAATGTGCCAACCCATCTGCGCTGAGAGAGCAAGGATGGTCTCTATGGAAGAATACCGTGCGACAGGTGCAAAGGTTTCCTCATAGTCAATCCCCTCAATCTATGAGAAGCCTCGAGTAACAAATCTTCCCTTATACTTCTCGACACTCCCATAAACAGCTTGCTTTACCTTGTATATCCATCTTGATCCTACAACTAATTTTCCCACCGGCCTTGGAACAATCTCCCAAGCACTGTTTCTGACAATGGAGTCATACTCCTCCACCATGGCATGTACCCATGTGGGCTCCTGCATTGCTTCTTCAAAAGAAGATGGCTCTGTCACAATACACTTGCTCATAAGAGCCATGTATCCAGTATATCAGTCAGGTGACTGTCTCTGTCTGTGCTGTGATGTAGGAACTCCTACATTTTGTGCAGCATCCACCTTCAGTCTCTCAACTTCTGTGGTACGCTTTTTTCCTTATCTGATGTTTGGTTCTGCATGAGTGGAATCTTCCACTCCATGAATCTCCTCCTGTGGCTAATCCACATCTAGAGGCTCATCTTTGGGAACAAGAAGTTCCTCCTCCGCATGCAAGTGTAGCTCCCTCTCAGGCGACAACTTCATGGCTTTCACCTCATTGAATTTTATATCCTGTCACGTAACAGTCATCCGACTTTTTGGAAAATACACACGATAGTTATGGGGTGTTTCTGTGTACCCCACAAATATCCCAACTTCTGCAATCGGCTCCAACTTCTTCCTGGCATCCTTCGTCACATGAATGTAAACAGGTGAGCCAAAAATCTTCAAATGAGAAATATCAGGCTTCTTACCAGTAAAAGCTTCCTTGGGTGTACTCATGCCAAGTACTCTATGAGGACAACAGTTTTTCACATAAACCGTAGTGTTGCATTCTTTCGCCCACAAGTGCATCGGTAGGCCCTGGTCATGCAGCATCGCTCGTGCAACACCCATGATTGTTCTATTCTTTCTCTCTGTGACCCCATTCTGCTGTGGGTTATTAGGAGCTATAAGTTCTCTTCGAATTCATTCTTTGCTAAAGAAGTCTTTGAATTCACCAGACATGTATTCACCACCATTATCGCTCCTTAGAGCTTTCACCTGCTTCCCCGACTCCTTCTCCACCAATGCCTTGAACTCACAGAACTTTGAGAACGTTTCACTCTTCTTTTTCATGAAGAAGATCCAACATCTACGAGAAAATTCATCAACAAATATCACATAATACCTGTGTTTCATTGTTGAAGCAACCAAGAATGGTCCACACACATTTGTGTGAATTCTCTCCAGGATCACCGAAGCACGGTTCTCCTTCTCATGAAAGGTGGTCTTCACAAACTTACCCATTGTACATCCTTTGCACTGATATGACTGCGAAAGAGTGCCCTTGGGAAGTCCAGTATAAATTTGCTGCAAAATTTTCAAAGCACCATGGTGAAGATGGCCCAATCTCCTGTGCCATAATTTTCCCTCATCCCGGCTCACCACTTCTTCCGCTTTGCCCACCATTGCAGCGCAACCATCTACCTCTAGCTTGTAGAGATTCTTAATTTCAACCCCTATCTTCTTGGTTTGACCCGTTGTTTTATGTCGAAGGAAAGATTTCCCTCGCTGAAAAAAACATCATAACCCCTGTCTTCTAGCATTGCGATTGAGACCAAGTTTTTCTTCAGACCGGGAACATGCATGAAATTCTTCAACAAGAATGGATTACCGGACTCCCTCTCAAAGGTAATGGTCCCAATGCCAGTCGCACTGTACTGACCATCATCGCCCATCTCTATATGCATCTAGAGATCCTTGTCCTCCAAGCCACTAAACAACTCTTTGTCTCCCTTCATATGGAAAGATGCACCACTGTCAAGATACCACACCGATCCCATGCAGCTTGAAACCAAGCATGCGATCAAGGAAAAATCTAGCTCAAATTGCGAGGCTAAGGCCTCTCCAGCTACATATCCAGTAGCCTACTTATTCTTCTTCTTCTGTGGATAGTTAGTGGAGAAATTTCCATGCTCGTGACAGTGAAAACACTTCACTTTGGACAAGTCTTGCTTCTTGCCTTTCGCACCAGATTTAGAAGGATTTTTCTTCCCCTTTCCTTTCCCTGCTTTGGCAGCCAAAGCGCAATTCTCTTCATCTTCATTCTTTGATGAAGATCCCTCCCTGGTACCCTGCCTTATCTCCTCTTGCACAAGATCTGATCAAAGTCGCTCCCATCCTGGCAGTTTCTCTCATCCATTGATAGAGTCTTCGTAGCTATGCCAACTCTTCGGAAGCCCAAGGAGAGCCAATATCACCATGTCTTCTTCATAAAAAGTAACCCCCACACTTCCTAGCTCATCCTTGTAGTGGACAAACTTCGTGAGGTATTTTGGAATACTGTTGCCTTTCTCCATTTTTATTTTTCTGAGCTTGTCTTTAGGCGCCAACTTTCTCTCGTCACTTCTGCTTTGGAAAAATTCCGTCAAAGCCTTCCACATTAAGAATGGGGTGGATTTCCCGTGAAGGCTGGACAAAATGTGGTCCTTCACACCTTCCAACAGAATCCTCCTTGTCTTTGTAGTCTTCTTTTGCCATGCATCAAGTAATGCAGCATCGCTAGATCCCAGCTTAGGAACATCGCTATCGATGAACTCCTTCAGCCCATTATCCTCCAGCACCACCTCCATCTTGTTATTCTAGGCTATGTAATTTGAGCTGCCATCAAGGGCATACTCCAATCTCAACCCGTTGAAAGAAATTTTAATGTATACTCGATTTCTGCACCAAAAATCTTCTGTAGCAAATTCGAATTGTCCACCAGCACAAACTCACTTCACAATTTCAATCCTCAATCAACAATGCTCTGATACCATGTTGAAATTATATTCACTAAGCATGCATATGTCCAAGATCCACCTAATCTCACACTATTTAACTTTACGCAAGATACTGAATCTGTTCCACTTGTTAATCTTTTGCGGAAAAATTAATTGCACACACATGTGAAGCATAAACAAAAATAATCAATCGCACATAACACAGTTTTTAATCGGGAAAGCCTGATGATGAAAACCCCAACTATATATTATGTAACATGGAGATCATATGACAATCTCATACAAGCATACAAAGATTATCAGAAGCCCTCAATACAATACAATTGTCATACACTATACAGGCCTAATCTTGCAAATCCATGCACTGATCTATGCCACCTGCTAGCCTGCCTCCACTGCGCAATCTCTGTTGATGAATAGCTCTGAATGATTTCAAGTTACTCCATCCTTGACTGCGCAATCCTCATTGGCATCTCCACTGAGTGTGTGTTGAAATCAATGCATCACTATAGTCACAATAGATAGTCTATCTTGCCCTTTCACCTACCTCTCCACTGGTCTCCACTGAAACTACCCTGCATTGTAGTTAACTGATGTATTGTTCAGTTGATTAATGAGTTATTCTTTGTGAATTAATTAACTAATTAATTCACTCCACTCTGACTAGTGTATCAATCAGTTAGACTGGATACAACTAGATCAACTGAGTCTAACTGAGTTAAACTGAATACAACTCCATAAATACTTCTTCCAACTGTGTCATAACTCTGCCACTTGATTTCTAACTGAGTCCTCCATGCATTAGCTCCAGTAAACCCTTAGGAATAGCATAATTCTTTCTGTCAGCTGCTATGCCATATCCGTGCACTGAACTGAAGTGCTCCAAGAGAATAAGTTGTTGTTTAGAGTCTAATTATTATTAAGAGCTAATAATAATTGACATGCATCTATTTTTAGATTAATGATCTATAAATAGACTTCGCCCAATATTCTAAAAATAGAATTTCATCTATTTTTCCAACTTGATCAACCATCCACAAATAGCATCCTGCAACTTCTGAAATATGATCATCATGTCTAAAAATAGACATAGTGTAAAAATAGACTTGTGCCAAAAATAACCTGCGGTCCCACTTAGTGAAGGAGACTCTTTTCACTAAGCTCATCATCTTATTGAATCTCAACAGATGGCTGCTACCCATTTGTGCAGCACTTATGCAATGACTATGTGGAAACCTTTCCCCACTTGAAAAACCTACCCTTGATCTTCTTCCAAGCTGCTTTTGACCTTCTAGTCTCTTGTTGGAACATGAAGCCTTATTATAGCACATGTTGTGGATGGAGAGAGAGGGAAACTTCAATAAAATTTGAAAATGTGTGCCTCATATGTCTTGTTTTGGTCATGGGTGTAAATTTGGTTAAAGGGATTATTATGAATGATGATGATGAGATATGAATTTAGGGAGATGTAATGGAAATTATGATGAGAGGTTTATTCAGGGGTGACATGATGGTAAATGGTGAATGAATGTAGTATATCATGGTAAATAGTGCATACAAGAAATATAAAAAGGTTATTTATGAAAGGTGAAATGTGAATGGTGACACGGGGATATGATGAACACCATTAACATACATATAAACCTTTAACAAATGGAACTTGACTATTATGGTTCTCACTTGTAATAAATGGAAACTCCATGAAATGAAACCCTTAAACCTCAATTACTCTAAATGAAAATATGAACTCATGACCCTCTCAAAGACATAGAATCTTTCACACTTTTGATGAACCCTTTATGGAAGAATTTCAACGATGTTGGATAGTGACTTTGAGGCTATGGCAACAACAGTAGTTATAGGCTCAACTACTCACAATTGAAAATTAAAGGATAAGGAAAATAAATTTGACAACGAAAACCTATGACCCTAACACTGCCTCCCTATGTATCTCCCCTTCATCTCTATGTCTGAGTCTCAGTCTCTGTCTCTCTTGTGTGCTCTCCAACTCTGTCATTATTTCTCCTTCTCTCCCCCTCTTCTCTATATCTCTATTTATTTATCTCTATCTCACCCCAAACATATACACTCTCTCTCCATCTCTCCCTTGACACTCTCTCTTTCTCTCTCCAATTTTCTCTCCCTATGTGATTCTTGTTCCCTCCCTCTCTTTCCTTCCAACTCCATTTCTCTATCCCCCCTTCTCTCCTCTTGTATCTCAAGTCCTCTCTCATCTTTCCTCTTGTCCCTTTCTCTCCCTTCCTCTCACTCTCTCTATCTCTCCATCGTATGAGACTTTAGTAAAGAGTAATTTATTTATGAATTTACAATTATTATTAATATTACTTTATTAAATAGTTAAAGTTTATTTTATTATTATTACTGGGTTTGCTATTATTTATATATATTTTTAATTTATTAATATTTAGTTATTATGTTGACTTTTAATTTATTTTTTATAAATTTACAATTATAATTAATAATACTTTATTAGTTAGTTAAAATGAGTAAAAATTATAAGTTCTTAATTGATGAAATTGATCAGCCAAGCAACATTCTTTAATTTGATGAAGAACTACACTTGGTAGTTCGAAACACACACGTGGATTCTATAATTGATGAAAGAGTAAAGATGTTTACAATTTTACATAGATTTAAATAACTATATAAGATATTTAAATTAACAATTTTTATTTTTAAATTTTAAAAAAAATATACCTTGGCCAACATGAACAAAATTTCAACTTTGATGAAAGAAAGATTAAAACGCTGTAAAATGTCCAGCAAAAACTCTCATTCCTCACACTTCACAATAAAAAAATACATTCCACCTCATAATGTTTTTTTAAGGTATTTGACATACAAAAATTATGTTTGATGTTGTAGCATTTGCAAGCCAAAATTTATGTTTGATTTTATTGCTGGAGATGTGCAGATGTTTCCATCAATGGACTTGCCGTTTGATAACCCACAAGTGAATGTATCCGCCAATGAAAGAATATAATGGGTCTAGACTTATTTGTGCATCTTCAAGGAAAATATCGAAATTTATTTCCAATAAAAGTAGTCAACGAACTATGATAATCAAAAGCACACACTTTTATATGAAACTCAGAAATATGATTTCGAACAGAAGCAATCGTCTGGAGCACCACCCAAATCTCAAGAGGGAAGAACGCAATTTTTCACCCGCAAAGATTCACTGAGAGCAGTTCCCGATTTCTTCAGGTGGAAAAAACAAGCTTCCCATTCCAATATATAGATATCTGGCTGTGTCAAATCTCAAACAATATTTCAATCCAAAAATAATTGTTAACGACAATCGAAAATGACCCATACGCAAATGTGAAAATTATCTGTAAATTTTCAATTAAACCATTAGAACAGGGGTAAATTCAATTCAAATTTTGGTAATTGCAGAACCATATGTATTTTAATACATGGATCGCACAAATCACGTATCGATTCCCCTAACAACTCTCTCACATGCAAAAAAATCCTGGAAGCACAAAAAATATGTTCAGAATTCTGCCAACGAAAATTGTTGGATTTTCTGATAAATCCTAACACACAGTGAGGAATGAAATTTCCTCTGTCAACACAGAGATTTTTAAAAACAAAACTGACAGGTGGAACATTAAAATGGCATAAACATAAACACTAAGAAAAACAAAACTGTCTTTCATTAATATCTCAATCAGATATTTGACATGGTAAAAAATAAAGTGCCAAGTTGCCCTATCTGGAACAACACATGAGGCCTTGTCCATTTCTCTATGCTTTGTCATTTTCTCTTTGTAGTCTATATTATTTATAACTTCAGAGGATGTGAGGAGATTTGGTTTTATAGACATTGTGGTGCAATTCTAAACAATATTATCTAAAAGTGAGAACTGCTCAGCTATTTCTTCAAACAAACCATATTTCAATAAAAAATTGTAAATTAGCCACCCAAAATTCCAAAATTATACCAGGCAAATCTGAAAAATATAGGCTTAAATTTATACAAGTTTTGGTAATTGCAGAACCATTATTTAATAGATGGATCGCACAAATCACGTATCGATTCCCATAACAACTCTTTATACCACGCAAATCTGAAAAATATATGCGTAAATTTATACAAGTTTTGGTAATTGCAGAACCATTATTTTAATAGATGGATCGCACAAATCACTTATCGATTCCCATAACAACTCTCTCACATGCAAAAAACCCCAACAAGATTTTCCCCAACAAGATTTTCCCCATTGTACAAAAAAGAGTCAGCATGCTGCGGACGAAAATCTTGCATCATCACCATCTGCTTCGAAGTTAGAGACTGCAGGAAAAGAAGGGTGAAGGCCATCCATGACCTCGCCATTGCTCAGACTCCGCTCCTCTGCGATGGTGAGCAGCTTTTTACTGGAAGGCCGCTGTTTCACCACGCATTCTTTACGGAAAGGAGCGATTTCCATCCACTGCCCTTTGCCCGCCATTGCCAACCCCTTTCTGGAGGAAATGCTGTGGAAATCAGAAACACCAACCTTAGCCAAACCCTAAAAACAACTTCTTTGGGAACTGCAAAAGAAGGCGTTCAAGGTACTTTTAATAGCAGAAATCTCTACTTGCAGAGCACGCAAATCAGAAAATTGTAAGATAATCTCTTGAGTTGTGATTTTCAAGCCCGTGATGCGTTGTGCAATGAATTTAAAGAGTTGGCAACTACCTTTCATTCAATTCATGAACACGAAGAAAGCGAAATAAACGTTTATTGCGTGTTTGTTGGCCGAAGCTTCCTGCGTTGACGGAGAGCCTCTCTCGAAGATTCCAACAATATATTTGCAATAATGTATCAACAATATATTGCAATAATGTATCGGATTGGATTGAAAATCTGTGTTCTACTCACCAATAAAATCCGATCTCATATCTCGAACTTTGCAGATCATATAAATATAGCAGAGTGGTGCAGAGCAGCGCAGTGCCCGGCTGGACAAGTTTTAAAATGCGAATACAATAAAATGGAGTTTTCTAAAGAGACGGACCAACTAATTGCTTCGACGGTCAAAATTGGTCTGAATTCGGACCAAAAAATTTAAGAAACCTTATTGTAATAGTTTTTGAATTATGATTTTGATGGTGGAAATCAATTGAGCATCATCAAAAACCTTTAAGACACACAAAATATTAAAGCTTGATAGTTATAACGTAGATTTACAAAAATCCCTACCAAATTTTCTTAAAATCTTACCAGAATTTCCATAATTTTCAGAGCTAAAAAACAAAAACAATCTAAACTACGGCCAATAAAATCAGATATCCTCTCTAACTTTGAGGATAAGATAAATATAACAAGTCGCAACGCACTGGATCTTGATTTTGATTTTTTATTTTACTAATTTAAAACATCTCTTAACAAATTTTATTGGAATTGTTTAACAAGACACGGAGGAATTACACCGATGGGTAAAATTGGCCAGAATTCGGGCCAAAAAAATTTAAGAAATCTTACAATAACAGTGTTTGAATCATGTAGAAATAGATTCAGCACCATCAACCTCTAGGACACCCAAAATAATAATGTTTTATAGTTATAATGTGGATTTACTAAAATCCCTGTCAAATTTTCTTAAAATTTTACCAGAATTTCCATAATTTTCAGGACAAAAAAGCAGTCTAGTTAGACTACTGCAATTTTAATTGCCTCATCCACAAGTTCCCAAAGTGATAACCATATTATTTCTTAATATTAATAACGTGGCAGTAGGGGCATCAGCCTCATGTTTTTCTAAACAAGAGCAACAGGCAGCTACAGTCCCTACTGGAGTCTAATATCTTGAAAATCTTTGGCCTGCCGAAGTCTGATAGCCTAAAAATCGGTGTAAAGAGTTACCCCAAGCCATATGCCTTGCTTACACTTTGAAATTAAGCTATCGCTTACACTTTGAATTAAGCTATTGGCAATGACCTTGAGGCAATACAACTGTATGTGATCGCTTAAAATGATTCAAGAACAAACAATGAGAGACAAGGTTAAGGCGAACAAATATGAAAAGATAATATCAGAAACAGACATTGAAATGAAATAGCACCTTTGTGTAAACTGGCTATTCGTCAACAATCCATATTATATAATTAAAAATATAAAAATAATAAAGATAAATAACAATTGTCCAGCATGGGATAGTATATATGCAGTGCTAGCCACGTATAAGCTGGCCCACTTATGAAGTGAAGCCTAATATTATACCCGTTGGTTGGAAATTGACGGTTAAATTGATAGCAACCAGAAGTTCTCCACGGGAACATGAACAGAATGCCTAGTAAACCTCCCATTCATGGAAATTTAACAGGAATGGAACATAAACATAATGCCTATTTTCCATGACCAGCAGCTATAGTTGTAGTTATGCTGATTGCTTTGCTGCACTACTGCCAATCCTTCTACTCAAAATGAAACGAAGGAATGGAGACCTATATCCACCCATGGCTGGCACTATGGTGAATTCCATTTTCAATTTTAATGGCTTACATGACTTTATGGCTGATCACCATAGACGCTATAAAACATACGCAATAGCTTATCCTACCTTCAGCTACGTTTGTACCAATGATGTCAAGGTTTAGCTCTTACTATATTATTTTTTTACCACAGTAGATCTCACTATATTTTTTTCCCATATATATATATATATTTTAATCAGAGTAGATGGTACTCTATTTTTTCACTATATCAGATTGTGATATCTATATTATCTATTCTGTTCATTTGACAGGTAAAGTTCAACCACGAAATTTTGGAAGACATTTTGTGGGATGATAGTTTCATTGTGGATGGAGAGAAATGGCGAAAACAACGCAAGTTGGCTAGTTTAGATTTCTCCACAAGAACCTTCAAGGAGTTCAACAGTGTTGTTTTCCGAGAGAATGCAGTGAAAGGTAGCTTAAATCCTCCACATATTGCATTTCCTATTTTCCTTTGTTCCTCTTGCACTTATTTTAGCAGATAATTGGAAAAGAGAGACGTTGTAATGATGGTTGAGGGGAAGGTAACTCATATGAAGTAGAACATTTTGGCCATTTTAGTTATTTTGAGAAAGCATTTAGATTCTACATATTGTCCATACAATGTACACAAATTGGTATTTTCTAGGATTTTTCTTGGGTTAGAGCACTCTCAGTAATAAGGGAATCACAAATTTGATTTCATTTTTATCATAAAATTGTGTTTCTAGCTGAAAATTTTTGAGAGTACGAAGACTTACATGATGGGTTTTGTCTAATTTAATGTGATTCCTTTATTTTATTAGCAGAATATTATGATGAAGGTAGAAAGGCTCAAACTTGAGTTAAACATAATACAACAGTAAGCCAGGGAAAAAACAAATAATGCAAAATTGAATACTGAAAGCTAACAAAGAAAAGTTGCAATTTGTATTCTTGCCTCTATAGTAGTGGTAAGTAGGTAAGAGTGAAAAACCTTCATTATTGCTTCAGAATCTATTATTCAGATGCCAGTAATTATTTTGAAGGCATGGTGAGTCTCGTTGGAGATTAGCCTTTTGACTACATGAGTGAGGAGGTAAGGACCGTTGTGGCCCCATATGTTACCTTTGAACTTAAGGGAAAACTCCTCTATGAATTTCAATAGCACAGGATGTCTTTTATCAAATACCAAAACTGCATTATTTAGCTCAATCCACTGCCTGGTTTTAGGATCTACAATCTGCGCTCCTATGGTGTTTTTTAGGCTTGAAAAGCTTCTGAGAAGTATCATGTCGATGTAGATGCCTCAATACTTGTAAAGAACGGCGAGGCTGAGGAAGTTCGATAAATTATGGGTGAATGGGACTGCACTAGGATCGATATCACCGCTCACAATCTTTCTCAGCCATTCCTCTGCCAGGGTTCTCTCGAAGAGGTAGCGAAGATCAGGCACCGATGCCATAACACGAAATCCTCTGCTTGTGAATGGCTGAAGAATCTTCTCCCCCACCACGGAGTCCATCGTACGGGAGATGATGAGCAAGCAGCACGACATAACCATTTTTTCGTGGATTCTCATTTTGTGTTCCTCTAGTGATGTACACTAGCTGAAGTGTCTTCAAATATTTCTCCTTTGTCGAACATGCCTCCAAAGATGTGTACAATGTGCTAGATTCAGCAAGAGGATGAGGTCGTGAGGAACGCTGGGTGAAGCGGTGCAGAGGCTGTGGAAAGTTGGGAGGTGGTCATGTGAAGACAAATGGCACTTCAAATGCAGTTGTGGACAAAAAATGGTGATAGTTGTTGCATGTGGAAAGCCAATTGTAAATGTATTATCACACCACAAACAAATGTTAAATTCCAAAAATTAAATTTAACATTAAATGTGTTAGAGTAATGCTAATTCAAAACTAACATTACTTCAGATTTTAGTGTAATTCAATGAAACTGAAAACTTATACCCTAAGTTTTATTACTTTATATGTCTTGGCGTGAAATAAGAGATCAAAACTCAAACTTACCTTAAAATTTCATACTTTGGTTAAAATGTAATAAAGAGGAAAATAAAACTTTTAGAACTTTGGTTAAAATGTAATAAAAAGAAAAAACCTTCTTTGGTCAAAGGATGATTTAATTGCTGGTCAACGACCTAGGGATCGCTATAGTCCAGCAAGGTAGGGACTAATAAGAATGGGGCCATGTAAATTATAGAAGAGAGATTTCATTTTATACCAATTAGGATTGTAAGTTGTTAATTTTTTATGTGTCTCGTTTTTGTTTTGTTGAATTGTCAATTTGTTTCATTCCAAATGAATATTTTTAATACAACATGTGTAGGGAAGGAATCTGGGAGTTTTAGGTATTAGGTAGATGTCCCGTTGAGATATTTTTCTAGTTAGTATTTTGTATATGTAAAGGGTGTAGTCTACATGTGATACGAATTGGACTTCCCTATATCATTTTTCATTCCTTTTTTTGTAACACGTTGACTCTCTCTGTGGGCCTCTACTTGTTTTTTATTCATTTCCTTTTATGTTTTTGTTTGCGTTCGTCTCCATTCTCGACTCTCCATTGACGCATGCCACCGGCCTGAAGCTCTCTAACTCCAGTTAAACTACATTTCTCCAAGATATTCAAACTCCATTTTGGCACCTTTCCAATTCAAACTCCACTCTAATGTGTGCACAATTCAGTGGAGAAACCAAAGCATGAAGTAATTCAAACAAAGAACGACATGGAAGCGATATGGTTTAAGTAGGAAACAGGAGGAAGGCCAAGAAAGCTCATGGCATTGAAATATGATATGAATTGGATTTTGCAACATTTAATTTTATTGCATACTATTGGCCTATGACCTCACATAACATGGAGAAGTGGTCCCTATAAGGAAAACACAGGGCAGAGGCAGAGAAGCAGTTACTATTAGTGAAGACAAAGGCAATAGAGAAACAATTAAGACAGAAAAACAACAAGGGCAGAGTCCTGAACGAGATTGGGTCAATTCGTGCACGCGTTCAGGTCGAGCCGTGAATGCTAAAGCAAGTCAAGTCATGAATGCATGGCAAGTATTCCATGAAAAAAAAAAATTACCGAGCGCACCCAAAGAGACAAGATCGAAAAACCACGACAAGCGAGCAGTGAGGACCATTGGATATAAGGAACGATCAATGACAGAGATCCAAATTGTAATTGCAAATCACAAGTTCTTCAGGATGGGTGCAAGGGTAAATGTTAAAATGAATGAAATGAGATTTGCGATGAGGTGGGACACGTTCACTTGTGGCACGCATATAAGCCTTACCTGTTGCCCGCACTTCGAAACCCGTAGGTTTCTAACCTTATGTCCTAAGACTTACGCCAAACCTTTTTTTTGCTGATGCGATGAAGCGGGACCAGTCCAAACTTTATACATCACCCAAATCTGCATGTAAACCCTTGTATTCTGCATTTTACTTAGCTTTTGCCTCTTCGCACTTTGTAGCGTTTAGCGCGTCACATATCGCATTTCACACAATTTATATCTCACAGCTTAGGCGCCCGCAAAGTATTTTGTGTAAGTTGCGATGCGGTTTGCCCCACCATAGCAGCTCCACCCCCCACTTCTGGTCGCTTGGAATATGTGTCGTATAATATGAATCCCCATATACTTACCGCATAACCATTTTCTGCATTATAACTCTACCAATGTAGTGGGCTCCACCCTCCATGTCATCTCCTTTCTTCCCCCACTTTGCACTTCGCAGATTTAAGAGTTTAGCTCTGCACTTATAAACTAAAACTTAAATATTGCGATCTATAAGCTGTTTTCGGGTCCCACTTTCCCTCCACGTCACTTCTCGCATTCCCACGCTTCACACTTCGCACCATTTAGAGTTTATCCCTACTGCTTCATGTTAAAGTTTGTGATTTGCGATGCAGTCGGGTCCCACTTTCCCTCCACGTCACTTCCCACCTTCCCGCGCTTTGCACTTTTCACTGTTGAGAGTTTATCTCTACTACTTCATGTTAAAATTTGTGATTTATGATGCGGTTGGGTTCCACTTTCCCTCCATGTCTCTTACCTCACTCCCTGCCCCCGCGCTTTGCACTTCGCACCGTTTAGAGTTTATCTCTACTGCTTCATGTCAAATTTTGCGATTTGCGATGTGAGTAGGTCCCACCATGCCTTCTGCCATTTCCATCCGGTCTTTGCACATCCCATCATTGCTAAGCCCTCTTCATATCTTTGTCACCTCCACTTCACCCTAATGCATTTGACGGTCCTTAACACATTTCAACCCCCCCAACCTTCTAACTTTAACCATGGGGGGGGGGGGGGTGCGGGAAATAGGCAATATCCATTACCACTCACTCCTCCATGTGCCTTCCTCTCATCATTTCACACCACCCTTCTTTAATACATCTTACCACTTAATCCCCCCTTCGAAATCCAGTTTCCGATTTTCAAATACAACAAGATTTTTTGGTAGAGCACGCGGTTATGGTTTATTCAGTCCCTCCAAGATCTCCCCACTAAAGAGCTCAACACACACAGCAAAACTGACCTTTCTACAATGGGAAGTGGAAATCATGAGAGTTAAGGAGCGGAGGATGTCGAAAAAAACACAGAATTACATGATAAAGGCTGAACCGCTCGTCTGTTCTCATCCACTTCTCGCCACTCCTTTCAATATTCTGGAATTTTGCCTCCCTGGCTAACTATTTTGTTTATTTGTATTGTTAAGATAGTGATGTTTTTGCAGGTAAGACCATGATTGTACCCAATTCTGTTTTGATTTTTATGTTGCAGGAGTGACTGCTTGATGCACACTCTGATAGTTTGTTAGGATATTTTGGTTTCAACTTTGTGGGTCGATCATGAAAAAATATTTGATTGTAAATCCTGCAGGAGAACTCTATATGTAGTGATTTCTAAGATGAAATAAAGGTTCAGGAATTTTGAAGAATTTTGTTGTAGTTTTGTATGATTATGCTCCCTTTCCCCAAGAAACATATTTGGGAGAGTTGTTTGAACTTAATATGAATACAGAGATGATATTTGGATTGTAGATGGAGCAATGAGTAGTATGTATATGTTTCCTTCTGTTATCAGTAATCTCTTATTTATGTGTAATCGTATTTCTTTGATTGTGGATCAAGTTATAAACTAATAACTTGTGAAATCCCTAGTCAATTTTGTAGAACTATAATCTACAGTAAGGACTGAGTGGGTTTTTTCTTTTGTAAGTTTTGTTTGGAATTGAAAAATAAAAAAATTTATAAAAGCTAAAATTATGCAGTGAAAAACTTTGTTTAAAATTTCAGAATAAAAAGTTGAGCAAGTTTGACATCATATAATATGAAAATTGTTTATAATTATAAAGTAAAAAACATGTAAGTTTTTTTTAGCTACAATTAGGTAATTTAAGATATGTATATGGTTTTATTGAACGGAAGAAATTTGATATTCATTAACAAAAAAAAATATGAAAAAGTGTGCATGTGGTTACAAATTGTTATGTAGTTAGAAACTATTACAATTAAGCAATTAAAGGTAATTTTAGTGTTATTTAAGAAATGAGAATTATGAACATTCATCATTATTGCTCAAGATAAATCATGTCCTATGAAATAATTTGGAAATTTAAAAAAGATCACATATTTTAAAGATTTTCATTATTAATTTAATTTTCTATATATTAAGAAAAACTACTCATGAATAATAAAACAATTGTAACATAAATAATATATAACAAAAAAAACCATGTATTTTTTTAATAATAAAATAGTTGTAACAAAAATAATATAGAACAATAAAAACTATGTATATTTGGATGTATGAAAATTTAAATACATTTTAATAAGTAAAATTTTAAAAGAATAATAGTTATAAACATTTAAAAATGGTTTTATTAAATAAGTATTTTAGATCTATATTATTTATCAAAGGGATCAATTCTCTTTTTCAATTCTCTAAAAGAGGTTTGCATATCAAGATATATGATCCCTCTTGGGTCTTGGTAGATCCAAAGTTAAGATTGATCTAGGCCATCTTAATTTTCTTCTTTAAATAAACTACATTCCACATGAATACCATGGGCTGTTTTTATAATTTATTATTATTTTATTTTATTATTTTTATTTTTTTATTGTATTTTGACTAGCTAAAATGTTCATTACATTATGTCAATCTTTTTATTTAATTTACTTTTATTTATTTTTGTGTAATTTGACATAGTCAAAATGTTAAATTGAGTTTAAAATCTAACAATTTTTTAATAACAACATTTTATTTTAAAAGTCACCAAAACATAAATTCAATCTAACTTATTAAAAAAAAAATCTAATATTATAAAAAACTATTTACTTGTGGATCTAATGGCCTAAGACATTTCAATCGTCCAATGACTCAAACATGGACACAGTGGAAGCTAGGGGGGTTGTTTTCAATCGTCTAACATTTGATCCAATGACTCAAACATGGACACAATGGCAAGTAGGGGAGTTGTTTTCAAATATTTAATACATTGCTACTCAGTATATATTTAATCATTATTTTTTAATACCCTTCTAAGTTCATAAAAAGCCATTAATATTATCATTACCTATATATGCAAGTAAGTTATGTTTTCTTACTTCTTATATTTAACCACTTATTTTGAATATTCCATAAATAATTTTATAAAACTTTTCCTTGCCGGAAATCCTTCTTATAAAACATTTATTTTTTTCTATGCCAATAAATATTACATCAACTTCAAAATAAAAAATAAAAATATTATTATTTATGAGCATGTTTTTTTTTAACATGTATGCTAAACTTATATTTACTTTTTAGGTGCCATGTCAAAACCTAACCAAACATTCGAGGACATAACTCGTTATTCCTCACCATACTCTTTTGAAATAAAATGAAAAAACATGACGCCTCACCCTGCTCTTTGCCCATTTGACATGGGAAACTTATGTTTGATATTGCCCAAAATTTATGTTTGATTTTATTGCTGGCATGTGCAAATGTTTCCATCAAGGGTTTTGGAGGTTGATAACCTACAAGTGAAGTATACGGTGGGTCCAGGCTTATTTATGCATCTTCAAGGAAGGTATCGAAATTTATTTTCCAATAAAAATAGTAAACGACACACTTTTCTAACAATCTCGGAAATATTGTTGAGCAGAGAAGCAATCATCGGAAGCCCCACCCAAATATGAAGAGAGAGCATAGTTTTTCACCCATCAAGGATCAGGTATTATCAATATCTCAATTGGAGATTCCGATAAATCTATATTGGATTTTTTCAAAATCTTTGTCAGTTTTTAGATTATTCTGTTGCTTTTTTAAACTACTGAATTTTTTCAAAATCTTTGTCAGTTTTTGGGTTATTCTGTTGCTTTTTTAAACTACTGAAATCTGCTCTACAGCAGAAGTTGCGCGAAATCGAGATTTTTTAGTCTTTCAGAGGAATCTCCTTCTTTCACATTTTCCGTCAGCAGAATTTGGTGGCGGACCTCTAGCTATCCAAGCAACGTTGATTGATGGATCTGTGCGTCATGTTGGGAATTTCTCTCTCTCGCGAAATCGAGAATTTTTAGTCTTTCAGAGGAATCTCCTTCTCTCACATTTTCCGTGAGCAGAATTTGGTGGCGGACCTGGTGGTGATAAAATTGAATGGGACGGCCCCAATCATGATGGAGCGCCTGTTGTTAAAGATGTATACGGGGTCCTTAATTTGGAATCTTATAGGGATCAAATGTAAACCTCCTTCTATCCTTTCTGGCGGAGGAAGATCCCTACCAAGATTGTGCTTTTCGGCTGGTTGGTTTCTAAGGGAAGGATCCTCACGGGTGAAAACCTAATTCGACGAGGTTTCCCGGGGCCCTATAGATGTCACATTTGCTGTGCAGACCTGGAATCAATAGACCATCTATTTTTTAGATGCCCTATCATTGAGCGATTGTGGAAGCTCTTTTCCAATCACCACATGGGTGCGGCCTGGGCTCCATCTGATTTCTTGAATGTTGCTGTTGAATGGGATAAACTAAAAGGAAAATATAAATCTCTGCCATTCTTTTTTATATGGGAGGTTTGGAGGGGTAGAAATAGATTTATTTTTGAGGAAACGCCATTCCAGATCTCACAGGTTTTTGCTTTCATACTGGGTTGGTTGGAGGAACGCCCCTCCCCATGCGTTTCTGTCATGGACTGCTCAAAACGAAATAGGCCACATGAGATCTCATTGCCGGCAATATACTTTGATGGTGCTTGTGTGGAGGGTCTGATGGGTTGCGGGGCCTGGGTTAAAATTTCTCAGCGGGAAAGGGTTCATGTCCATTGGAATGCTGGTCGGGGATCCAACAATAAGGCAGAATTAATAGCACTCTGGGGCGCTCTACGAATTGCAGTTTATCTTCAGTTGCAGGGAGTATATGTATATGGGGATTCTCAGATAGTGATTGGGTGGATTACTGGAAACATGGTCATGTTGAGGCCAGATCTCCTGGGATGGATGCAAAGGTTTAGGGGTCTGTGGGTCACACTCGACAAGCCGCCTATCAATCATATCTACAGAGAAATTAATACAAGAGCTGATGGACTGTCCAGAAAGGGGTTGGACTCGGAATTTGGGATTATGCAGATTCAACTATTCAGAGATGGCTTATCATATTGGAAAACTTCTATCCCAATTCCATAAAGGGGTTATGCAATGTTTTTCTTGTTATGATTGTAATGTCTTCAGATTTATGCAGGGCACTATGTTTTTGGACAGATTGCACCGTCAGAGGGCTTGTATAGTCCTTGGCCTTCCACAATATACAATCTAACCAGTTTTGTTTTTTGTTGTCTACAGCCGAAAAGGAATACATTTCAAGCGAGCCAGGTCGTATTTTGTCTACAGCAGAGACAGGAAAATTATGTCAAGGGAGCCAGATGATATTTACTCAATCGAGCCTGTCCAGATATTCTTTAGGGGTCGGGCTGTCAGACATGATCTTCTTTTGGTTGCCTGAATGCGTGGATTTTATATTACTTCTGTTTATGCCGTTATTGACTTCAAGCGAGCAGGGTATGGTGGGACTATGTCTGAAGTTTTCAGTTTTCACTTCTGACTGGAGAAAAGATCTGCAAGTGAGCCTGATGAGTCCGTTGCGAATTGGCATGCTATGATCCATATGTCTTATCTGTGTTTCTGCCATGTTCTAATATCAGGGGATGACTGATCTGCTCTGTTTTGGAATGATATAATCGATACAAGAGAGATATCAGATCATACTAGGGTTATTTAAATTTTCAATCTCTCACTATAGCTGATCTTTAATCTATATCATTTCTGTCTTTTTGTCTGAAGGACCAATATCTTTTGGTTTCTTCAATCTCTTCTATTATAATTTTCTCAATCTCATTGAAGAATATTCTGAGAGGGATGTAAATCCCGATATGGGGAGGCCGACTTTTATCTCTCATGCTTCATATTAGTGTGTGGATATGTCTGGCTGTTATGATTGGATTCTCACTATTGCTCTTCATAGCTGAGATTATGCATGCTCTATGTACTGTTTATGTTATAATATATGCAGCGTTTTTTTCTTCTGAAAAAAAAATAAAAAATTTGGTGGCGGACCTCCGGCTGTCCAAGCAACGTTGATTGATGGATCTGTGCGTCATGTTGGGAATTTCTCTCTCTGAGTGGGAGAGGCTGATATGGTTGCCTGTTTTTTCCTCTACTTTTACCTACTTGTATGATGTATGATGTCCGATTTGCTGTCTGTTGGAGCTTTCTTCAGGGGTCCTTTGTTTCTTTTTTTTGGGTAGAAAATGCTTTAGTTTTTTCTTATACGGCCTTTTATTGGTTAATACAAGTACACCGGTTTTTTCTTTGTGTTAAAAAAAGACCTTACTAATACAAAACTCATCATTCCTTATCATATTCTTTGAAATGAAAAACTAATAATTTCCCATCATCCTCTTTGAAATAAAAGGACATCTCATTTTTTCTCATCATCCTCTTTGAAATAAAAAAAGAAGACATCAAACTCATAATTTCTCATCATCGTCTTTGAAATAAAAAAGATATCACATGATTTCTCATCATACTCTTTGAAATAAAAAAGGCATCATCCGTGGGCATTTGATATGAAAGATGTGCAAAAACTTATGTTTAATATTGGAGGGTTTGTAAGGGAGTTGTTTAACGAGATGGAGGAATTGTTTGGAGAGTTAAAATTGGCTGGAATCCAGATTAAAAAAAACTAAGAAATCTTATAGTAACAGTGTTTGAATCATGATTTTGATGATGGAAATGGATTTAGCACCATCAAAAACCTCTAAGGCACTCAAAATATTAAAGTTTGATAGTTATAACATGGATTTACAAAAATCCCTGCCGGATTTTCTTAAAGTCTTACCAAAATTTCCATGATTTTCAGAGCGAAAAAACTGTCTTATTAAACAACAGCTTTTGGAAACAGCCTTATTTTTTTCAATCGAAAAAAATATTACTTTTCATGGATAAAAGTGATTACAATAAATTATTTTTTTATTTACTTTTTCTTTCAAATAGAGCTTTGTCACAGATTCATTATTGTACTTCAGTTATAATTTCTTTCAAAATTCTATTTACTCGTCATATCTTTGATATCTACTTATAATTCTACTCTGAAATCTATTAATATATCGTTGATTTTTTTTGAAATATCTCTGTCCTAACCCATCAAAAATTCTATTTACTTATCATATCTCTGATATCTACTTATAATTTTACTCTGAAATCTATTAATATATCTTTGATTTTTTTTGAAATATCTGTCCTAACCCATCAAAAATCACTTATACAGAATTATTATGCTACAAAATCTCTATAGTTTCTTCGTTTATTAGTACACCCGTTTATTAGTACACCCTATTGATATAGATAATAGTGAATCATACCTGTTTTTATTATAATTCCCCTTTTTGACCAGATATCTGCAACCCCATTTTGTTCCCTATGTGTGGTGAGAATGTTCCATCGAGGGTTTTGGAGTTTTAAGAATACAAAACTCTTCATTTCTGACTCTTTAAAACAAAAAAATACATCAAGCTTCGCAATGCTTTTTGGGCATTTGACATGCCAAAGTTATGATGGATACCAATACTTTTTGGGCATCTGGCATGCCAAAGTTATGTTTTGATATTGTAGCGTTTGCAAGCCAGAATTTATATTTGATTTTATTGCTGGAGATGTGCAGATACCTACAAAGGATCCGATATTATCAATATCTCAAATAGATATTTGACATGCTAAAAAAAAATGAAGCGTCCAAGTTGCCCTTTGGAACAACACAGAAGGCTTTGTCTATTTCTCTTTTTGGTTGGAATTTAATTCCAACTGCAACATAAATAGCTGGACAGAAAATCAGATCCGCTATGGATATTTCATAAAGACCGATGCCTGAAAGTCATGCTTAATATTTTTCACATTACTGTGCATTTAATTTGCAGAAGTTATTTCCCTGCAGGCAGCCGACTTCAATTTTCAAAAGGCAGCACGTTAACTCCCACCGTCTGCGGTGCATTCAATACGCAGATAAAGATCAGAAGATATTTTGTATTTTTAATATTATAAGTCAAAATTTTTTTTACTTATAAATATGATGAACAACAGTTCATTTTGAGGTTAGAAGAGAGTTTGAGAAATAGAAAAGGGCAGAGAAGAAGACAGAGCAGAGAAAACAGCAAGAAAAAAGAGTCGCTGTGTTTTTGGAGCAGCATGCATTCTACAGGCTGTTTCAGCAACTGTCTGCGTGTTTCAGCAACTGGTTGTGTGGTGTTTCAGCAACTGTCTGCATGTTGCTGAAACACGAATCTGTGTTAAAAAACAGAGTTTGTAAAAACAGAGTATGGAGTTTTTGATTATTCCAGAACTGTAGTTCTGAAGAAGTTTGTAATTTTTATTGTCATTTTTATGGTTAATAAAAACAGAGCTTTTCTCCATATCTTCTTTGTCCAGATTTCTCTCATTTCTTTGTATTGAGTTGAGAAACTTTGCTTCCTCTGTTTTGTTCAAAATTATCAGAAATTTCCATCATGGTATCAGAGCTGGTCTAGGCGCTCAGTGAGTCAAAAACAGAGTTTGTTTTTCACTGCAGGAGCTGTAAGAAGGTTATTTGAGCAGATTTTCTCCAACAGAGAAAGTTTTTTCTTGTTTTAATTATACAGTCAGTATCTTTTCTTGATTTTTACAGTTAATATGGCAGATGCTGGAACTGGTTTGACAAATTCCCAACTACCACAGTTTAATGGGAAAAATCACAGTTATTGGTCCATAACAATGAAAGCATTGTTTGCTTCTCAAGGAATATGGGAGCTGGTTGAAACTGGCTATGCTGAACCTGCAGATGCAGCAGCATTGGATGCTTTGACAATAGCAGAAAGAGACTTGTTGAAGAGTGACAGGAAGAAGGATGCCAAAGTCATTTTTATGGTTAATAGAAACAGAGCTTTTCTCCATCTTCTTTGTCCAAATTTCTCTCATTTCTTTGTGTTGTCTTGAGGAACTTTTCTTCCTCTGTTTTGTTCGAAATTATCAGAAATTTCCATCATGGTATCGGAGCAAGAAATGGATAATAGATGATTGTCCCAGAGGTATACTATGTACCGGGTCTGAAATGTAATCTTTTGAGCATTGGACAGCTCATTGACAAAGGTTACAATGTGTTCTTCAAATATGATATGTGTACAATCAGAGACATACCTCCAAGTAAGAAGATCATTGCACAGGTGCAGATGACCAGCAATAGAATGTTTCCTCTCAAACTCAGGGCAGATTTGAAGGAAGGAAGAACTATTGCAGCTGTAACACAAGAAGTCTTTCAAGAACAAGTGAAAGATGAGAATTGGTTGTGGCACTTGAGATTTGGACATCTCAATTTCGGAGGCTTGAATCTGTTGCACAGAAAGGGAATGGTAAAGGGATTGCCATTGATCGAGAAACCGGACAGCCTTTGTGAAGGCTGCATCTTGGGCAAGCAACAAAAAGAAAGCTTTCCAGCAGGAAAGAGTATAAGGGCAAAAACACCCTTGGAAATTGTTCACTCTGATGTGTGTGGACCGATACAAATACCATCATTTGCTGGAAATAAATATGTTTTAACTTTCATTGATGATTACACCAGAAAGACATGGGTGTATATGCTGAAATAGAAGAGTGAAGTGTTTGAGAAATTCTGCCACTTCAAAACTCTTGTTGAGAAATAGTGTGGGCATTATATCAAAGTGCTCAGAACATATAGAGGTGGAGAGTACATCTCCAAAGACTTTCTGCATTTTTGTAGAGAGAATGACATACAAAAGCAGTTCACCGCGAGGTATACACCTCAGCAAAACGGTGTTGCAGAAAGGAAGAATAGGACCATTCTGGACATGGTCAGGAGTATGCTGAAGGCAAAACACTTGCTGCATGAGTATTGGGCAGAAGCTGTCACTTGCGCAGTTTACATCTTGAATAGATGCCCAACTAAAGTTGTCATGAACAAAATACCAGAAGAAGCATGGAGTGGTCAAAAGCAAACTGTCACTCACATGAGAGTATTCAGCTGTGTAGCATATGTACATGTACTGGATCAGCTAAGGAAGAAGCTTGACAATAAGGGGGAGAAGTGTGTCTTTATTGGCTACTGTGATGAGTCAAAAGCATACAAACTCTATAATCCATTAACCAAGAAATTAATAGTAAGCAGAGATGTGTAGTTCATTCAAGATGAAGCTTGGGATGGAAGCTTAGAGAAGACAGTGAATGTGAATACAATTGTGTCTCACGAAGAAGAAGAGGAAGGGACAGCAGCAAATAATCCTTCCTTGGTGGGTCCTCCTCTACCACAAGTACAACAAACCACACCACAAGCTGGAATTCGAACAGCCTTGAGAAGTCAAGGAAGTGCTTCTCCAAGCACACCACAGGGATCAGAAATACCCTCAAGTTCGGATGGGACTCCAAGCACACCAAGAAGACCAAGATTCAGAAATCTGAATGAGATTTATGAACAAGGAGAGGTAAGTAACAATACCGGTCTGAATTCATTATTCGCTTTATATTGTCATGTTGATGACCCAATTCATTTTGAAGATGCTGTAAATGAAGATAAATGGATTGAAGCAATGAATGAAGAAATTGGTGCAATTGAGAAGAGTAAAACATGGGAGTTAGTGGACCCCCGTGAAGGCAAAAATGCCATTGGAGTTAAGTGGGTCTATAAGACCAAAAGCAATGCTGAAGGCAAGATCGATAGGCATAAAGCAAGACTTGTTGTGAAAGGCTACAAGCAACAACAAGGCAAAGACTATGATGAAACCTTTGCACCAGTAGCAAGGATGGAAACAGTCAGAACAGTGTTGTCTATTGCAGCACAACACAAATGGAAGATTTATCAGATGGATGTTAAATCTGCATTCCTGAATGGAGTGTTAAAAGAAGAGGTTTATGTTGAACAACCTCTAGGCTATGAAGTTGAAGGCCAAGAGCATAAAGTCTGTAAACTGAAGAAGGCTCTTTATGGGTTGAAGCAAGCTCCAAGAGCATGGTACAGCAGAATAGATGCTTATCTGATTGAGAATGGGTTTGAGAAGTGTGATGGTGAACCCACACTCTACATAAAGGAGAATGACGGTAAGATTCTTATTGTTGTTTTATATGTAGATGATTTAATTTTTACTGGCAATGATGCTTCTCTCATTGCTGATTTTAAAGCAGTCATGAAAAGTGAATTTGAAATGATTGACTTGGGTTTCTTAAGATATTTTCTTGGAATTGAAGTAGACCAAAATGAAAATGGTGTTTTCATTTCCCAAGTTAAATATGTAGAAGCAGTGTTGAAGAGATTTAACATGCAGAACAGCAAGGCAGTTGTGACTCCAACTGTAATGGGGTTGAAATTGACCAAAGAAGACAGCAGCAAGGATTTTGATCCAAAGTTGTACAATAGCATAGTTAGCAGCCTCATGTACTTGACTGCAACTAGGCCGGACATTATGCACGCTGTGAGTTTAATCTCTAGATTTATGGAAAGACCGAAAGAGACTCATTGGCAAGCAGCCAAGAGGATTCTAAGGTATGTGAATGGAACGAAGGGGTTTGTTATTTTATATTCCTCTTCTGAAAGTTTCATGTTGACAGGTTACACTGACAGTGATTGGGCTGGAAGTGTTGATGATAGGAAAATCACATCGGGATATGTGTTTCATATGGGATCGGGAGCCATCTCATGGGATTCCAAGAAGCAACGAATTGTGGCTTTGTCAACAGTAGAGGCAGAGTACGTGGCAGCGACAACAGCAACATGCCAAGCAGTGTGGCTGAGAAGAGTTCTCAGAGATTTGTGTCATGAACAAGAAAATGGCACAACCATTTACTATGACAATAGCTCGGCAATAGCATTGTCTAAAAATTTTGTCTTTCATAAAAGGACAAAGCACATAGACACCAAATTTCACTTCATACGTGAAATGGTTAACAATGGTGAGATTGTTTTGCAGCACTACAGAACAGAGGATCAGCTAGCTGACATCTTGACAAAACCATTGGCAAAGAAAAGTTTTGATCATTTCAGGAAATACCTGGGTATGCAGAAAAACCCAGCAGTTGAAATTAAGGGGGAGTGTTGGAATTTAATTCCAACTGCAACATAAACAGTTGGACAGAAAATCAGATCCGCTGTGGATATTTCATAAAGACCGATGCCTAAAATTCATGCTTGATATTTTGCACATTACTGTGCATTTAATTTGCAGAAGTTATTTCCCTGCAGGCAGTTGACTTCAATTTTCAAAAGGCAGCACGTTAACTCCCACCGTCTGCTGTGCATTCAATACGCAGATAAAGATCAGAAGATATTTTGTATTTTTTATATTATAAGTCAAAAATGTTTTTAACTTATAAATATGATGAACATCACTTCATTTTGAGGTTAGAAGAGAGTTTGAGAAATAGAAAAGGGCAGAGAAGAAGACAGAGCAGAGAAAACAACAAGAAAACAGAGTCGCTGTGTTTTTGGAGCAGCATGCATTCTACAGGCTGTTTCAGCAACTGTCTGCGTGTTTCAGCGACTTGCTGTGTGGTGTTTCAGCAACTGTCTGCCTGTTGCTGAAACACGAATCTGTGTTAAAAAACAGAGTTTGTAAAAACAGAGTATGGTGTTTTTAGTTATTCTAGAACTGTAGTTTTGAAGAAGTTTGTAATTTTTATTGTCATTTTTATGGTTAATAAAAACAGAGCTTTTCTCCATATCTTCTTTGTCCAGATTTCTCTCATTTCTTTGTGTTGAGTTGAGGAACTTTGCTTCCTCTGTTTTGTTCGAAATTATCAGAAATTTCCATCATTTTTGTAGATGATATTTTGAAAATGTGGCAGGAAGGTTTGGTCTTATAAATTTGTATGGTTCAATTCTAAATAATATATGTACTTCTGAAAACCGCTCAGCTGGAAAAAAAATTTACAACAATGTCACATCTCAAACAATATTTCAATCCAAAATTGTCAGTGAACAATCGAAAATTACCAGGCAAATCTGAAAAATATGTGTAAATTTTCAATTAAAACATTAGAACAGGGATAAATTTGATACAATTTTTGGTAATTGTAGAACCATATGTATTTTAACAGATGGATGGCACAATTCACGTGTCGATTCCCATAACAACTCTCTCACATGCAAAAACAGCCAACAAAATTTTCCCCACTGTACAAAATAGAATCAGCATTCTGTCGATGAAAATCTTGCATCATCATCATCTGCTTCAAAGTTAGAGACCGCAGGAAAAGAAGGGTGAAGACCATCGATGAGCTCGCCATTGCTCAGACTCCGCTCCTCTGCGATGGTGGGTAGCTTTTTACCGGAAGGCCACCGTTTCACCACGCATTCTTTACGGAAAGGAGCGATTTCCATCCACTGCCCTTTACCTGCTGCTACCAATTTCAGAATTGCCATTGCCAACCCCTTTGTGGAGGAAATGATGTGGAAATCAGAAACACCAACCTTAGCCAAACCCTAAAGACAACTTCTTTGCGAACTGCAAAAGGAGGCGACTTCAAGGTAGTTTTAATAGCAGAAACCTGTACTTGCAGAGCACGCAAATCGGAAAATTGTGAGATAATCTCTTGAGTTGTGATTTTCACGCCCGTGATGCGTTGTGCAATGAATTTAAAGAGTTGGCACGTACCTTTCATACAATTCGTGAACAGAGAAGAAAGCAACATAAACGTTTATTGCGTGTTCGTTGGCCGAAGCTTCCTGCGTTGACGGAGAGCCTCTCACGAAGAATCCAACAATATATTCGCAATAATGTCAGCTATCACATTGGATTGAAAATATGTGTTCTACTCACCAATAAAATCCGATCACATATCTCTAACTTTGCAGATAAAATAAATATAACAAAGTGGTGCAGAGCACCGCAGTGCTAAATACAATAAAATCCGATATAGTCTCTCTAACTTTGCGGATAAGATAAATATAACAAGTTGTACAGAGCAGCGCAGTGCCAAATGTAAAATACTATATTAGTTTTAAAATGTTAATAGGGATTAATTACTGGTCTTCAAATTCAAATATGTACGATTGGATTTGCGTTCGAGGTCCACATAAAATCTCCATTTACATCATTACATTTATTTTTATTTTACTAGTTTAAAACATCACGAGGCAAATTTTATTTGACTGATCCATAAGTTACATTATTATATGTGAGGAGGTATGGTATTAGTATTCAGTTTATTGCATATTAGTTTGTTTTTTGTTTGTCAAATAATTATTTATGTGGCTCATTTATAGTTAAATATTAAGAATTTAAATTTTTTATTATTTAAATTTATTTATTTGTAAGATAATTAGTTAAGATTTTATTATTGAACTTTTTAATTTTTATTTTTTTTGATGAATTATAATTTTTTTTCTATACTTTCAATTTAAAATGAATTATTATTATATTAAAACATGTTTAATAAATTTAATTGTAAAAAATTATATATATATTAATAAAAAATAAAACACACATATATATAATAAACATTAAGAAGAAATCTTTCGATAAAAATCACATTAACATGAACAAAGTTGACGCGTTTCGAACCAACCAATGTGGTTCATCATTAGGACTAGGTGAGAGATCAGATAAGTCATTAAGTTTAAATAGATGTAGGAGAGGCAAAGAAAACCATTAAAAACAGCTAGTTTGACTATAAAATAAAAAACGATTAGTTCTATTAATTAAAAAATAAAAAACGGCTAGCTTGAATATTCAAATCAAAAGTTTAATAAAAAATATATAAATAAATAAAAATAAAAATTTTTATATATCAATTTTATAGTTTAATTATTTAATTTTTTATTAATTGATTATACAAATATTATTTTATTATAATTATATATTAATTTATGTAAATCTTTAGAAAAAAAATAAAATCAAATAAAATAAATAAAAATAAATTTAAAAAAATAAATAAATAATTAAATAAATATAAAAAATATAAAAATATAAAAATATAAATAAAATAAAATAAAATAAATAAATAAAAATAAAATAAAAAAATACAATCAATAAATAAATAAATAATTAAACATTAATCATAATAATAATAAATAAAATTATAAAAATAATAATAAAAATATAAAAATAAAAATAGTTCCATTAATTTACAAATTTAATTACAAAATGAAACGGCTAGTTTGAATATTCAAATTAATAGTTTAATTAAAAATTATTATTATAAATAACAAATTTTATTTTTATTAATATTGTTAATTGATATTTCAAAATACAAATATTATTTAATTATAATTATATATTATTATAAAAAAAAATAAAATAAGAATATAAGGCAGGGATCCAACACCTGCTTATATTCCAACCAACATCTCTATTGAGATTTATGGGCCTTTTTTCAATTTCAAGGGCCTCTCTTAACTTACGATGATGAAAATGATCAATCCTGGCTAAGACCTTAGCCTCTTCGATGCAGATATGATGGCTAGTTTTTTCCACATGTTCAGCTAGGGCAGAGGTGCGGGACCTTCCATGTCTAATGTCAGTTGCATGTTCACATATCCTTTGGAAAATGGACCTACCCGTTTCACCAATGTAAGGCTTCCCACATGAACAAGGAATAAGATAGAACCCTTTTCCATCCTTAGGGTTCACAGGATATTTAACTGAGTTAAGAGAGTTGTGAATCATGTTAAGGGGTTTGAAAGAAGAAGAAACCCTATGCTTCCTAAGAATTCTAGCAATCCTATCAATGGTACCCTGAATGAAAGGAAGCCTTACATTCCAGGACCATTGATTAGGATTTTTATTATTAACCAAGGAACCTCTTTCAGCTTTAAGAAAAGCTTTAAGTCCTTGAGACTTACTATAACCATTAGAACAAAAAAAATCAAGGAGATGGGTCTTTTCTCCCTCAAGGTGAGACTCATCCGAGATTCTCAATGCCCTAGTGGCTAAGGTGTTGAGGACGCCTAACTTTTGAGTAGGGAAATGATGCGAATCGGCCCGAAGATATTGTTCAGTATGGGTTTTTTTACGAAAAACCTGATGAGATAAAGAACCATCATCTTTCCTACAGATAAGAACATCAAGGAAAGGAAGGCTCCCATCCACCTCATAATCCATGGTAAATTTTATGGAGGAAGATTAACTGTTAAGATGAACGAAGAATCAATCAAGCTCTTCCTTACCATGAGGCCAGATGACACAAGTATCATCTACAAACCTTTTCCAAAGCTTTGGTTGGTGCAGAACAGAGGAAAGAGCCTTGCACTCAAATTCTTCCATAAAGAGATTAGAAACAACCGGAGAAAGGGGAGAACCCATAGCAACACCACAGGTTTGCTCATAAAACTCCCCTTCAAAACTAAAGAACGTAGAAGTTAAGAAAATCTCAACTAAAAAGGTTGTGTCAGGATCAGTTATCCAATTAATGACATCAATGGCCTCCTCAATTCTTCGTTCATCTTAACAGTCAATCTTCCTCCATAAAATTTACCATGGATTATGAGGTGGATGGGAGCCTTCCTTTCCTTGATGTTCTTATATATAGGAAAGAAGATGGTTCTTTCTCTCATCAGGTTTTTCGTAAAAAAACCCATACTGAACAATATCTTCGGGCTGATTCGCATCATTTCCCTGCTCAAAAGTTAGGCATCCTCAACACCTTAGCCACTAGGGCGTTGAGAATCTCGGATGAGTCTCACTTTAAGGGAGAAAAGACCCATCTCCTTGATGTTTTTTGTTCTAATGGTTATAGTAAGTCTCAAGGACTTAAATCTTTTCTTAAAGCTGAAAAAGGTTCCTTGGTTAATAATAAAAATCCTAATAAATGGTCCTGCAATGTAAGGCTTCCTTTCATTCAGGGTACCACTGATAGGATTGCTAGAATTCTTAGGAAGCATATGGTTTCCTCTTCCTTCAAACCCCTTAACACAATTCGCAGCTCTCTTAACTCAATTAAAGATCCTGTGAACCCTAGGGATGGAAAAGGGGTCTATCTTATTCCTTGTTCATGTGGGACGCCTTACATTGGTGAAACAGGTAGGTCCATTAGCCAAAGGATATGTGAACATGCAGCTGACCTTAGACATGGCAGGTCTCGCACCTCTGCCCTAGCTGAACATGTGGAAAAAACTAACCATCACATCTGCATTGAAGAGGCTAATGTCTTAGCCAGGATTGATCATTTTCATCATCGTAAGTTAAGAGAGGCCCTTGAAATTGAAAAAAGGCCCATAAATCTCAATAGAGATGTTAGTTGGAATATAAGCAGGTGTTGGATCCCTGCCTTATATTCTTAATTTTTTTTTTTTTAATAATAATATATAATTATAATTAAATAATATTTGTATTTTAAAATATCAATTAACAATATTAATAAAAATAAAATTTGTTATTTATAATAATAATTTTTAATTAAATTATTAATTTGAATATTCAAACTAGCCGTTTCATTTTGTAATTAAATTTGTAAATTAATGGAACTATTTTTATTTTTATATTTTTATTATTATTTTTATAATTTTATTTATTATTATTATGATTAATGTTTATTTATTTATTTATTTATTGATTGTATTTTTTATATTTTATTTTTATTTATTTATTTTATTTTATTTAATTATTTTATTTAATTTTTTTTATATTTTTATATTTTTATATTTTATATTTTTTATATTTATTTAAATATTTATTTATTTTTTATTTTTATTTATTTATTTTTTTGATTTAATTTTATTAATTTAATTTAATTTGATTTTTTTTTTCTAAAGATTTACATAAATTAATATATAATTATAATAAAATAATATTTGTATAATCAATTAATAAAAAATTAAATAATTAAACTATAAAATTGATATATAAAAAAAATTATTTTTATATTTTTTATTAAACTTTTGATTTGAATATTCAAACTAGCCGTTTTTTATTTTTTAATTAATATAACTAACCGTTTTTTATTTTATAGTCAAACTAGCTGCTTTTAACGGTTTTCTTCGCCTCTCCTACATCTATTTAAACTTAATGACTCATCTGACCTCTCACCTAGTCCTGATGATGAACCACACTGGTTGGTTTGAAACGCGTCGGCTTTGTTCATGTTAATGTGATTTTTACCGAAAGATTTCTTCTTAATTTATTGATGGATCACAAAAGCCAAAAATCTAGTAATATAATAAACCTGTATATTAAAGTGTATATATATGTTAATATAAATAATATTAATTAATCATATTTCTAATTTTTTGGTAATTGCATTCAATAATATAATATTTTATTACTTATTTTATTTCTTGTGATAAATTTTTTATGTCATTATTGTTTTATGTGTTAACAACTAATATAAATATTTAGAAATATCATCATTAAATAACTTCCAACATAAGCTTCTGACTATTTAAATCAATTCAATATGGATATATTCATAACTTTATTTCATTTATGGTATTAAACCAAAATTCTAATATAAATATAAGGAAAAAAATAAAATAATTAAAGTGATATACTCCTTAATTTTATAAATGCTTTTCATAACTATTTAGAAATCTAATCATTGAATAACTTCCAAAAATAAGTTTCTGACTATTTAAATCAATTCAGAAGATAGATACATTTGTAACTTTATTTCGTTTATTTTATTAAATTAATCTATTTATTTATTTATTTAATTTTTTAACTCAAAAAAACTTTCTAACTACCTTGACACGTAGCTACTAGTAAACTTCTAGAACTACTATATGTCCTGCTCCAAATTCCTCAAAACATATTAAACTTAAATTTTAATATAAATATAATAAAAAAATAAAATAATTAAAGTGATATACTCCGTAATTTTATAAATGCTTTCCAAATTTATTTATGATTTAAACCAATAAGAGTGCCTATTAAAAATTAAACCACGATTTTAATATGCTTTTCCATCTTGAACGCACATGTAATGGTGAGAATGTAGTGAACGGTATTATTACTACGTTTAAGATGGGCAATGGAAATAAGGGCACGCTGATTTTACGTCTTCATATCATACCGTGGTGAGAATGTAGTGAATGGTATATTACTGTGTTTAAGATGCGCAATGGAAACAAGGGCATGCCGATTTTAACTTGTTCATATCTCTTTACAACAGAAAATTATCGGGTATATGGCAGTTTTCTAAGTGGGTGCAAGGTTTCGTGCCTTCTTTTCTCCTAACATCTCCCATGCTTCTAGTGATCAGGTTGTGAGTAAGATGTGGTTAACTGAAACCAAAAGCCATAATATGTCATATATTTTAGTTTTCAATGTCTACTTGTATTGAAAATATATTTTTTTATCCAACATTATTTCAAATTTATAAAAAATTTAGTTTGGTTCGTTATTAGGTACATTACATTTTATAATTCATCATGATCTACATTTTCATTATCATTAAACTCTCTTCCATTTAAGGGTATATATGGTAATGCTTTATTCACTACTAAACATTCTCTATTATCATATTTTCTATTATTTAGTACATTTTCTAGTTTTATGCGGTTTTGTTTTTTAGCAAGTTTTTTCATAATAGCCCTAAGAGATAGCTGAGTTGGTTGAGTTCTCATTGCTAAGTACCTTGCTAATGAAGAGGTCATGGGGTCAAATCTCCTTGAATCTCTTCTGGTTAGGCCATGCTAGTTTGGCCAACGGGTAGATCCCTTCAGGTTGATCTACCTAGATTTTCCCGTGGATGAAGTAGACATTAGACTGTGGATGAAGTAGATATTGGACCGTGGATGCAGTAGCCACTGCACTGTGGATGCAGTGGCCACCCAATGTCTGTGAACCACATGTTAGGTCTCTGTAATCTATTAGTAAGATTGGGAGAGTCCAATCACAGAGTTAACATCATTTCAACCAAACTTTGGGATTCTAGGATCTAGCCCTCCTGAATCCGGAGAGGGATCTCTCCAATATGTGCAAAGATGGATATTGTCTTTGAAAAGCTTAAGATAATGATATTAGGCTAGTTATGAAGGCCAAGGGTTTTGTTTTGTTTTGGATGGTTGAGCATGAAATGTTACTTGAGGGGAAAGTCCTAAGTGCAAAGTTTCAAAAGTGAGAAGTTGCAAGCAAATAGAACAGTTTTGGCAGATATATAGATATAACGCTGGTTTTTAGTCCATTGGGCTATGGAGTCATATCTGGGCTTTAATTGAACAACAACATCAAGTGTGATCCAAGGGGCTAGTCATCTATGTCTAAGGATATCTTTAAATTTTGATTTATGGAATGGAGCGATACATCAAGAAGGGGAATTAAACAGATGCAGAACGAAGAGCAGCCTAGGATTTGATAAGTACTTTTAAACCAATCAGCCTTTGACAAACACTTTAAGAAGGACACGAAAGCAGAATAGGATCTGGTAAGTACTTTTAAACCAACCAGCCTTTGACACACTTCCAATAGAAAATATACAAAACAAGGGGAAACACAACGATAACTCAGAATGGTCTAAGATCTAGCAAGTGCTTCTAAACTAGCCAGCTTTTAACGCATTCCAAGGGAAAAAATCTATTAGTTATGCAAACAAGTCTGGGACCAGGGCTAACCATATCTTCCTTCAGTTCATCATCACATAACATATACTGAAAGTAACGTTCAGAAATAATATTCAGCTAGGACGATAAAATGAGGGAACGCCAGCATTCTCATGCCTAAACTGAATTAAGTCATTCCTGAATAACACAGATTGGAAGAAAACATTTAAATAAAGATTTCTCAGCCAGAGAAGGATACTGATATACAACAGGTCCTAACCCTGTTTAAACTGTTCTTTACAGTGGAGAATGAAACAACATGAAAACAAAAATAAAACAACAAGTTACAAATGAGAATAACATCACCGTCAATATAGATCAGGATCCCATGAAACAGCTTTTATATTGATGTCAAACCAGCTACAAACTTCAAGTCCAATGTTTTAGTTCAGCAATCATCTTCACTATTCAACCTAACTACTCTAGCACAAACAGAGCTTCAAGGGCCAGTGAATACTATGTACAAAAAGAAGTCTCAAGCTCAAGTGTATTTCAAAGTTCTGCAACCAACAATTTCTCATCTTCTGTAGAAGTACTTATAGGAAGATGAGGAGGTGAGATTTTAACAAAATATCTCAAGGACAGTTAATGCAGAGTGAAGACTTCTCGGCCCTTTGATAGGCTCGAGGGAAAAATTTACAGGTGGATCACTACATTAACTATTTCACAATAAATACAAAGCTCGGTGGAAGCTTTGTTTGACTTTGAGGCTCTCTCGGCCCTTTGAGAGGCATCGATTGGAGAAATTACAGGTGGAAGTGCTGCATTAACTTTTATATTTGTGATTTAAAACTCGAAGTGAGTTTTATTTGACTTTGAGGCTCATATGCTGTGTGAAATAACTCCGCAGATAGTTGTTGCATCAGTTTCCTGTGGCGGAATTAACTCCCTGGCTGCGCTGAAGGTAGATATTTCTTTAAGCAATAACTTCGGCCTCTGTTTGAAAGGTTTGAGGCAACAGGTGGCTCTTTGTAGTAGCTGAGGAATCAATTTGCCTCAGTTGAAGTGGTGGAAACCTTTCTGTCATCAAAACATTTATGATTTTCTTTTAAACTGTGTTTTAGATTGGGGATTAGGCTTTTGATAACGGTCTTAGCCGTAATCCCCAAAAAACCGTCTTCAATCTTTATCTGCTGTGCTCTGTCTTCAAACTGATACTCTTTAACTGTTTTTGAATTGATGTGCAGAGGCCGCGCAAGTCTTCGTGTGCTATCAATGCTCATGAAACATTGATTAAACTTCGAATCAAAACCTGCAAATGGTTCCCTATGGTAGATCGTGGGCGCAGGAATCGTGATTCCCGCCTCCGACGTTTCTTTATAATACACAGAGAACCATTGAAATCACCTGCAACAAAACACAAAACAATTAAGAAATCCTGCGTTTTTTGGGTTTAAACTGCTTCAGATGGCGGTGGAGGAGCGTAACCGTTGGATGAAGACAACCAACGGTGGAGATCTGCATAGAAAGGCAAAAAGGATAGCGGGAGAAGAATAAGGAGGAGCAGTTTTGGACCGTCCGATCTGGACACGTGGACGGTCCAGATCTAATCGGAGGGTCTCAATCGGGGGTGGCACAAAAAGGGGATGCGATTGAACTTTGCGATTGAGTCCTTTGCGATTGAGCGCTGGCCGTTGATCTGAGGACCAGATCGACGGCGGGGAATGAATCGGAGGTAATCGCAAGAGGGTGAAACATTGCGATGCGATTTTGCGCGGAGGGCTGCGATTAGCGCTTGGGACTTATGATGAGGGCGCATTGGGGAAGTGGTTTAGGGCTTAGCCCGAGGGGCTTAGGTCCATAAAAAGACTTTGTATTTTTATGATTTTTTCACGGTTTTTTAATGGAAACAAAGGGTGCCGAAAGGGTTAACAAGTGAGTTTTTAACCATGGGAAGGGTGATTTACGAAGGGAAGAAAGGAAAAGATGAATAATAGAGGAAAAATATGGAAAAAGGGAAAGGAAAAGAAGGTTAATTTTTGAGTGGGAGAAAAGGAAAAGGGATGGCTTTGCAGCAGTTTCTTACAGGAAATCAGCAGAATTAATAGGAAAAGTAATGAAGATTTTGGACAGAGGCATGAGGCCTAAAAGAGACTTCAAGAGCCAACAATTCTTAGTGATAAAATTTGTTCCTTGGAGGCTCAAAAAAGATCTTAGCCACCTTTTGGTATAACAAAATATTATAGGTGGCTAACACATGGCATGGTGCCTAATTACATCACTTATAAGTTATAGGATATTACACTTACCTCCATCTCGTTACACATGGGAATCTAAACCAGAACCATCGGATACTCTGCTGACGCACCTTTCTCCAAATCCGCTGCTGAACTTGGGAATTCGAATTGGGGAACCGGTTTAATCTTCTTGATGTGGATCCACAGGCATCCCATCGCCAACACCAGTCTATCTGCCGACTGGATAAGAAACAACACAATGCAGATGTTGGCCAATGCCTGAAGAGGAGGGGCGAGATAAGTGGCCCCGACAAATACCCATTCAGAATAAATGGAATGAAAAACGCCCTGCAAGTCCAGCGTCGGAGAAAATTCGAAATGAAGGCGGCTAAAGTTCCAACCTTTCATATAAGTCGCAATCTCAAACCCTAGCATCAAGAAGGAAAATAAGAGAAACCCTCTAATGAATGTACAATTTACTTTTCCCTGGCTTGTCTTCATCTGTCACACGATTTTGATTCTTGCCCAAACTGACTCTTCTTTTTACGGTGGAGAGAAGGATCCATAGCCCCTGCGCGAGCCTGGCGACACAGCCCACGGCGCGATGGGCTTTCAACAACCATACCCAGGTAAGCTTTCTGGCATTTTTGCCCAGGCCCTGCTTATATGACTGTTGGAAATCGTCTTCAGGACTTTGCAATTCCACCATGGACCAATTTGGATTCTCCATTTTCACTACCACGGAAGTTCTCCTGTGGATCTCCCTATCCTTGTTCCACCATTCTTGAAACTCAAAATTGGGAGCCATACATAAGAACCAAACGACGCCCCACCCCTCGGGGAGTCACATGAACAAAAAAAGGAAAAAGCACTGTGCCCAAACCTATACTAGCCAGAGTCTAAATGAGGGGACAACAATTTACCTATACAGGGGGATTCGTCACGAGAGTTGGAGATGGATGTGTCTGTAATTGTTTTGGCGTACCATGTGAAGTATTGGACTATCCCATGTTGCGTACTTGACAGAGCCAGTAATAACACATGCCCATGTTGGGTACTTGACGAAGCTCTGTGAACAGAAGGGTTTCATTTGAATATCGTCCCATCAATTCTAAAAGCTAAAAGCCGAAGATTATGGAATTCCATTCAATATCTAAATCGTTAGTTTCCCATTCGTAAGCCATTTAATTTCAATTGCAGCAAGTGCGTTGGCACCATAGCGTATAAATGAAATTTTTGTAGTGAAAAAAATTAGAAGGTTGTAGCAAGTGCGTTGGCGCTGTTAGCCACCTATAATATTTGTTATACCAAAAGGTGGCTAAGACCTTTTTTGAGCCTCCAAGGAACAAATTTTATCACTAAAAATTATTGGCTCTTGAAGACTCCTTATAGGCCTCATGCCTCTGTCCAAAATCCTCATTGTTGTTCCCATTAATTCTGTTGATTTCATGTAAGAAACTGCTGAAAAACCATCATTTTTCCCCCCTTCTCCCACTCATAACAAACCTTCATTTGCTTCCCCTTTTCTCCATATTATTCCTCTACTTTTTCATGAGTTTCTCCTTCCATTCAAGAAAATCCTCTTTACAAGGTTTGGCACCCACTTTTACACCTTACCGAACCCATAAAATCCCATTGAAAACTCTGAAAATTTCATGAAAAAACAAGTTTTATTACTATGGACCTAAGCCCCTTGGGCTAAGTCCTAACCACTTCCCCCCACACGCCCATGCGTCAAAACCAAACACCAAAGCCTTTCAGCGCTAATCGCATCGCACAGATTCAAAGTGCACAAGTCTTTTGCCATAGACCAAAAGTTCTGATGCGATTAGCTTTGCATCATATAAATCCCGATGCGATCAGCTCCCTTTAAAATAACTCCAGATCTTATGATTCTTTTGAAAAACCAAGAGTTATTACCCCGAGCACTAATCGCATCGCAAAAATCCAATTAAGCAAGTCTTTTGCCGTGTTTAAAAATTCTGATTGCGATCAGCCTTTGTATTGTAAAAGCCCCAATCATATTATTTTATAAATATCCAGTGGGCCCTTCTTCCACGCTTAAAACCATTGAATAAATCATTCCCGATCGATCTTTTTCCTTTGTAAACCCAAAAACCCACTTTTCCAAAGTTTTGGTCTAAAAACCAAAATCACATGTTAAATCATTAAATGGGTTGATTGAAAAGAGCCGATCACGCAATCGCATCGGAGAAACACAAATGGGTTGATCAAAAAGATTGCATCAAAAACTTCCGATGCGATTGAGTCTTTTATATATGTAAACCCCGCCCCTTCGATTCCGATGGACCAATCGCATCGGGAACTTTCGCATGGCTCCTCCGATTGTTTCCGTTTGAAACTTCCGATTGCAATGTTCCGATGGCACCACCGCATCGGAGTTTTTCAATCGCATCGCGCAGTTTCATCTCATATGTTTATTTTTTCCCCCGACCGCCTATCCCTCCGATTTTCTCCCCGCCGTTGATCTGATCCTCAGATCAAACGGCCATCGTCTAATCGCTTCTGCCCTCCCGATCGCGCAATCGCATCGGAGATTTCTCATCGCACTCGTTTCCACCTCCCGCCGATTGCGATTCCCCGATTAGATCTGGACCGTCCACGTGTCCAGATCCAACGGCTATGCTCCTTCCCCGCCTTCTGAGCAGTTTAACCCATTTCGTAGGATTTCTTAATTATTTTTGTGTTTTGCAGGTGTTTAAATGGTTTTCCATGGTACAATGAAGGAAAGCCGAAGCCCGGGAGAGACGTTTCCTGCACCTTCGAGCTATTAAAAAGAACCATTCGCGGGCTCTATTATGTTTTGTTTTATCAATGATTCATGATCATTGATACCTTTAAAAATCCCAGCACGACTCTACACATTGACAAGACACTGTGGTTCAAAATCGCATTTAAAAAGAATATCAGTGTTGAAGAACAAAACGTAGCAGAGATGAAGATTGAAGACAGATTTAGGGAATTACGGCTTAAAAATAATTATCAAAAGCTTAATTTCCTGAATTAAACACAGTCGAGAGAAATTATAAGTGTTTGACAGGAAGAAAGGACCTCTACCGCTTCAACTGAGGCGAATTGATTCCTCAGCTACTACAAGAGCCACCTGTTGCCTCAAACCATTCAAAACAGAGGTCGAAGTTATTGCTTAAAGAAATATCTGCCTCCAGCGCTGCCAAGAAGTTAATTCTGCCATAGGAAACTAATGCAACAAATATCTGCAGAATTACTCCACATTATGCAGAGCCTCAAAGTCAACAATGCTCCCATCGAGCTTTGATATTAATTGTAAAACAATTAATATAAAGAAACACCTGTAAAACTTCTTCATCGAGCCCCTCAAAAAGCCAAGAAGTCTTGGGTCTGTATTAATTACCTTAGGAGATCTTTTATCAGATCTCACCTCCTCATCCTTCTATAAATACTTCTGTAGAAGATGAGAAGTTGTTGGTTGATTGGTTGTTGTTTGATCACAAGTTTTAATACTAAAACCCTCTGAAATAAATACATAGTCCATTGAAGTTGAAGAAGAAACTGGAGTCTTGGAAGTCTTGATGATGTTGTTGCATGCTTGTTCCTGAGAAGGCTCTATCATTGGATCCATGAGCTTGGTTGTTGGTGAAGTATTCTGAACTGTTTATGTTTTTCCCTTGTTTTCATTATGTTCCATAATTTCCTACTACAGTAGGTTGAAAGTTTTAGGTTAAGAAATGACTCTTGGAAGCACCTTAGACCTGTTCACCCTTCACTGTTTAATGTTTTCTGTTGCTGAAGTATTTTAGAGGCTTTAATATTTCTCTTTAGTCTTCATGCCTGTTTATTTCCTTAATAGTTTGAACAGTTGGTTTCAGCATGATTATGGTTTGCCCTGCTTGTTTTTTGCCACTTTAAAACTGTTATTGAAGTCTCCCTTTGAATTTCTTTTCTTACAGTGAATCAAAGAGGTATGTTTTGATCTTGCCCTTTGTCCTCACTTAAACAGTTGGCTTAAAGGTCGTTATAATTAGGTGTTCCCTCTTCTATGACTGCAATTATCAGTGAATATTTTATGTTTTCTAAGTCATTTGAAATAAGATCTTTGAGGAAATAGGGTGTTCCTCAAATCTTAGATTTCATTTTAAAAGTTGTTTTTGAAGTCATTATTTGCTTAAGGTGTGATTTGTAGAATTCATGGTTAGCCCTATCTATTAAAAAGCTCTTTATTGTTCAAGTTATGCTTTCAAATTCCCTTTGTCGAGAATTAAAACTCTCTTTCTAAATCATTAATGTTCATCTCATTCCAAAAACAAAAGGATCTTGTGGCCAAGTTAGATTTGCCCTTTGATATCCCATATCCATTCCAAAAATCAATACTCTAAGCACACAAGATAAACCTTTGCAAACAAAATTTTGAGAGATCCCTCTCTGAGAACAGGAGGACTAGATCCTGTAACTCTAAAGAGTGGTTCTGATGTTGCCTTGTCTTTTGATTTTCCAAACTATCAAAACACGGGACACCAACAGGCGCCATAGTGTGTAATGAATTTTTTGGAGTGAAAAAAAAATTGGAAGTTCGGTTTTTATTAGGAATCAACTAAGATGTAAATGTTAGAGAAAAATGAGATTTTAAAGTAGAATAGTTGGATTGTTTTTCTGGTCCAACTCTCGCTCATGAATAATGGAAAAATATTTTTTTATACTATCTCTTCTTCTCTTTTGGATTACAAACCTATTGACCTAATCTTAAAGCTAAATTGAAACCTATGACCCCACTCCACTTCAAATGTAATTCTTTCTAGTTCTCAAAGAGGCTAGAGAACTTGATCATATTTGAAATTAAAGAAGTAGTTGGCTCACTCTTTTTTGTTTAGAAACAAATATTGGAACATGTAAACCTTACTTTAAAGAGTTACTCTAAGCAAATTTTATGGCTCCAATAATAAAGAGGGAAAAAGATGTTAGTGGAGATATATGGATAGAATGAAAAATAAAAATACCATTCTTCATGGCAATACAAGGCTTGGAAATGAATCAATTTGTCCTCACAACTCAAAAGGAAGAACAATCTCGGTGTCTCAAATCCATGAGTGTATGTAGAAGCATAATAAATGATAATAAGAAATTATTTAAATAATCAATCAATCGCTCTCTACCCTTCGTCGCGCATAGGGTTTCTGGCTTTGTGTGGGGTGCTTGCCTAGCTAGGGCTCGGCCCAATGGCAGAATCTCAGGACCCTCCTCTGCCTCCTCCTCCTCCTCTTGAGGTTGAGGCGTTCAAGCTTCTGATCGCTTCCCAACCTAAGAAGAAGAAGCAGCTCGCCTCCAAATTTGTCGAGCGACTAGATGAGATTCCCTCGGTGACTCTCCCACCTGAGGGTCCAATGAAAGTGGCCCTTACCCTTGAGGACCATGCTCTGGTCGAATATTTCACGGGCTTATGGCCCTCACCAAAAACTACGGAGGCCTGGATCACTCGAAACTGGAAGCCCCTTATCGCAAACAGCGTTACCTCATACTTCCTGGGGCGAGGGTTTTTTCTGTTCGAATCCAACACCAAGGAGGATAAGGACCTGAGAAAGACAAAGAAGAATGGAAAATCAAGTTGGAGGATGAGGACTTCGACAAATGGAGAAGTAGCACAGATATTCACACTATGTTTTTTGACAGCGCAGGAAAGGGGAATCCAGGGAAGGTTAAAGGTGGAGGAATTATCCCCTGCCCTTCAGACCAAATCATTCCCCACTTTGCCTAGTGTTTGGGGCTCACCTCAAACAATCAAGTGGAAGCCATGGCTCTTCTCCAAGGCTTGAAACAACTGCAAAAACATGGAATCAAGGAGGCCCGCGCTATTGGAGACTCACAAAACCTCATTGGCCTGATTGTAACAAAATTGGTCCCCAAAGATATCCACTTGCAACAGCTTTTCGATCGTATTAATAAGCTGACTGCGTCTTTTGACAGACTTCAATTCTTTCATGTCCTTCAGAAAAATAATACAAAAGCGGATCTTGAGGCCAACATCATTTTTTATTTACTTGCGGGATCTCTCCTCTGTGATGAAAACATAGAGACACAAGTAAAAGAGTTCAAAAGGTTTCAAAGTTGTCAAGAGAATACCAAACATTTGTTCAAATAGGGGGATTTAATAATTGGAAAGAACTTGGAGAGAAGAATATGCAGGTATTTTGTGCATGATATACCAAAGAAAGAGCGAGATTTGGGCCAATGATTACACTTCCAGAGAGTGTTCCATTTGTTGTTTGTGGGGATGTGAGTGGGGTTAGATAAGAGGCCATAGGCTTATTTTATGTTGAAGTGGCCAGCCGCATTATAGCCCCATCTTAGCTTGTCCGACTCATCGTCCCTTTGAATCTACCTTTTCCTTAGCTCATCAGCTAGGTTAGTCCAATCCTGAGAGTGATTTTGTTGGACCCATTCCGGGGCCTCCAGTCATTCCCTCCATTTAGTTTTTTCTTTGTTTTTCCATAAATCTTTAACAAGCCTTTTGTTGTGGCTATCCATATGAGTTCAGATTTGTTGGAATTGGTATTGATTGAGATGAGGGCGTTGCTCCCATGCATCATCCCAAAACAGTGTTGTCGTACCATTTTGAACTTCCTAAAAGCAATGGTTTTGGACCATTTCTTTGTTCTCCCAAGCTTAGTTCCAGACCGAGGAACCTTTGAGGTTGCCAGAGAGCCTGATTAGAGACTTCAAGTTGTGAGATGGGGTATATTTTTCCTTCCAGAGTGCTACCCAAGAGGTGCTGGGGCTGGTGATCCATCTGCACCAGGTTTTGGTGGCCAGAACTTTTCGCAACGAGTCTGGGTCTCTAAGACCAAGCCCCCCATCTTTTTTAGGTCTTCAGATTTTTCCCTAGGCTACTAGGGCCCATTTTCCCTTGTTCTCTTTGTCTTTCCATAAGAAGTCTCTTTGAATGGTTTTTATTTGGTTTGAAATAGATTTGGGAGCAGCAATGATTGAGTATTGTTATTGAGGAATGGCTTGCAGGATTGAGCGGACCAAGACTAATCTTCCCGAAAGATTTAAGGACCTGAAAGTCCAATTGGAAATCTTTTTTGTTTTCAATTTGGTGACCAGAGATTCCCAGTTGGCTTTGGCCAGGGGTTTATCACTCAATGGAACTCTGAGGTACTTGGAAGGGAAGGAGTTGAGCTAAAAGCCTATAATGTGAGCTATGTTGAGTTGAAAGGTCTAGGAGGTATTGAGGAGGAAGAGTTTTGATTTGGATTTATTGATGGAGGTGCCAAAGGCCTAGGCAAAATCAACAAGAATATTCTGGAAGGAAAGGGCTTCTTTGACCAAGGGAGAGCCCATAAGAAGAGTGTCACCAACATATTGTTGGTGGGTTGAAGGGGTGTTAATAGGGGTAGATATTTAAACCAAAGATGCTTCCATAATAAGGTGTTTGCCTATAATGGATTTAATAAATTACAAGTAAAGCTTATGCTAGTTGGAAGATCCATTTACAATTACAAGCATACATAACTTAACTAGTTGATTGAGAGGCAACGAGTAAACTTCTCAGCCCGATATGTCAAACAAGTATGGATTTATTATGAAGTGATCATCTACCACGGTTTAGGTTGTTGTTTGTATGGATGAAATACAAACATTTCCTAGAATGATCCTCCTTGAGCACACCCTCTCCAAGGGCTTAGGGCTTAGGGCTTAGAGGATTTAGCCATTAAGGATTTTAGGTGTTAGGGGTGAGGGATTAATGGGTTATGGGTTAAGCGTTAACATTTTATGGGTTTATGGGTTAAGGGGTAATGGGTTTAAGTGTTAGTGGTTTAGTGGTTTAGGGGTTTAGAGGTTTAGGGTTTTAGGGTTTTAGGGGGTTAAATGGGTTAGGGGTTGGGAATTAGGGTTTAAGGGGTTAGGGGTTAAGGGTTATAGGTTTAGGATTTATGGGTTAAATAAATTTAGGGTTTTAGAGGTTTAGGGGGTTGTGGGATTTAGCAGTTAAGGATTTTAGGGGTTAGGGGTTAAGGGGTTAGAGGTTTATGGGGTTAAATGGGTTAGGCATTTATAGGTTTAGGGGGTTAGGGGATTTAGCAGTTAAGGATTTTAGGGGTTAGGGTTTGGGGTTAAATGGGTTAGGGTTTTAGGGGTTTAGGGAGTTAAATGGGTTAGGGGTTGGGACTTAGGGTTTAAGGGGTTTGGGGTTAATGGTTTAGGGGGTTAAATGGGTTAGGGGTTTAGGGGATTAGGGGGTTAATTGGGTTAGGGATTATAGTCATTTCTTAGGTGAACAAGGCACAATCTAGTTGTAGTAACTGTAACTTGGTCAAGTTGTTATAGTTAAGGCAAGACTTGGTTGGGTTCCCAAGTCCCAAAAAAAGTAAGGTTAATTGTGAGGGCATGATAACTAAGGAGTGTCGGTGCGTGCCAAGGATTCAAAAGGCATGCTAACACATGCCAGAAAGTGTCAATGGATGTTGAGGAGTATTAGGGAGTGGCAGGACATCGCAAGGGAGAACTAGGTCAAAATGCATGGAAATGAACGAATAAGTGTGTGTGCCAAGTAGTGTCAACAAATTCCAAGTGTCTCAAGGATAAAGTGTGTTAGGAGAAGGCCAAAATAAGACTTGTAGGAGGTAAGCCTATGGTTACATAAAGGGTTGGAAAAAGTAGTTTCAGACAAAGGGAAACTTTGGGTTGGGCACAACATTGATTTTCCAATGACTTGGTTGGGTTCCCAAGTTGCAAAAAAAGTAAGGCTATCTATGATGACATGAAAGCTAAGGAATACCAAGGTGTGGTAGGGAATGCCTAGAAGTACTAACACATGCTAGGCAGTTCCAAGGCATGATAGGAATTCCAAGATGTGTCAGGTGCCAGGGTGTGCCATGAACACATGCTAGGGAGTGTGAGGACCAAGTGTTAGGGAAACACAAGGGAGCAATAGTTTCAAATGTATGGAAATGAAGTATCATCCAGTTCCAAGTGTGCTAAGAAAGGAGTTACACGGTATTCTAGAAAGTGACAAAGCATTTTAGAGTGCTAGGGAAGCATACAAAGATGTTCCAAGTGCCAAGGTGTGCCAATGTGTGCTAAGGAGTGCTAGGGAGTGCCAGGAAAACATAACAGAGCACTAGGTCAAAATTCATAAATGAATGAATAAGAGTGTGTGACAGGGAGTGTTAGCGAGTTCTAGGTGTCTCATGGAGGCAGTACCATGGTATGATAGGCAGTGCTAAGTCATGTTATAGTGTCAGGGCGACATGCATCCAAGATGTGCTTGGTGCCAGGGTGTGCTAACATGTGCTAGGAAGTGTTAGGGACTGTCAGGGAAACACAAAGGAGCATTTATGTTGTAGCCATTGGAGAAGTATTTACGTTGTAGCCATTATAGGACCCAGAGAATTTTTTTCCATTGAGAATTATTTAGGTTGTATCCATTGCATTAAAGAAATAGGTCTGCCAATGCTTTTTTGTATGTGTTTATAAATTGGAAGAGAGAAATCATAAACAAGAAGGGCCTGAAAGAACTGAACAAAGAAATGGAGGTCACTAGGATAAAGTTGATGGCATTGGAGTTGGTAGTTTCAGACTGTCACAAGGGCATCCAAGACAACCATGACCTGATTGAAGAAGTGGAAAACAAGCTGGCAGTCCACATTAAGGAAGATATCAATCCATTTTCGACTAAACCAGATATATAACCGTGGCTCTCTCTACTCACAATATTTCATTGAGATTGTGTTAGGTATCTGTTATTAACCTATGCTTGTGTCTATTTAAATGGATACTATATTGATAGCCCAAAAACGAGGCATTTTGGATTGTCTATAGTTTGTACTAGTTCTAAAAAAGAACTTGAAACAATTAATCTCTTTGGCTGCAAAAAGTATTCTACTTGTTGTGTTGGGGAGTTTCTCTCAAGAAATTTATAGATAGCCTGGCATATTTTTTATATACGTACTGTGCAGAACCTTTATAAATCTACCTGTCAAATCAGGGTCAATCCAATGCAAAAACTTTTTCCCAAAACAAGCACAAGATCAAGCCAACATGTGTGCTGTGTGCATTTAAAGAGATGGATAGGTAGGTTTACCCTTACGAGAACATGGTATCTTAAAATCTAACCACAATTGGTGAGTGAAAGCATTTGCGAAATGGCATCATGAGTGGAGCCTTTTCCAAAAGAGATTATTCATTTACATTAAAATATATACAACATGTAGTTAGTGTTCCATCCATGTTAGCGCACACACCTGATGGTATAAGTCCTTAAACTGGTACAAAAAAAATGATTTTATATATTCACATAGAGGACAGTCATAAGATGTCAACAAAATCACATACTTATCGAAATCCTCAACCATGAATATGATAAATTGCTTCCAAATGTGCTTGCAACTAGGTAGGCATAAAAGACAATCATTGCAATGGGTTAAGGGGATCTAAGAGAGAATTATGTAAAGAGTCTCAACCCCTTGCAATAATTAGCATGAACAAACAAAGAATCCAGTGAGTTAAGTTTAGAGGTGTCTCCCTTTGTAAACAAGCATCCATAAGCTTGTTAGAGTTATTATGAATCTTTACTAGAGGTTGAGTAGTCTTCACATCACCAACCACATCCAATTGAAAGGTACCAACCCCTACAATAAAAATGATGTCTCCAAATAAGGTGTAGTTAATACCAATAATATCATCTTATGAATCTATTACAATATGATTTGGAAAGTATGTTTCCATACATGTGTGAAAGAAACAATCCATTTGGTTAGCAAAAGGAAGTGTTTTTGAAGACCTCAAGAAACCCCCTTGAAGGAGACAAGAAGGGTTTGAAACCATATAATACAAGTCGATCTATGAACCCTATTTCTGATGTGTTCTATGCATGTGTTTGTTCACTCAGTTTGACATGTGATAGACAATATATGAAGCCTTTTTTTCCACGTATCATCTTCATTAGATATCATGTTGCTAAGAATGAAGTGTCTGGATTAGAGTTAAAGTTCCTATTTTAGTTTGTTGTATTTTTTTGTCTTTTAGAGTACAAATATTTTTGGTGTACTATGCTAAGGAAATTTGGCTTTCAAATATTCAAGGAATATGTGAGCTAATATAAGACCATATTGTAATATTTGAAATAACATGATGAACTATTTAGCACAATTTATGGTGTTGGATTGATTGAGATGTTTATTTTTGGATGGATCGATGTACATCTCTTTAGCCAATAGACAAAAATCATTAAGCATTGTTGCAAGTATGTTATTGATATGTTGAAGGCCATTGAGACTTAGAAGTAGAAGATTTAGACTTGTATGTTGTCACCTATCCGGGTGCGATGATACCTTGTGGAGGTAGGCAAAGTTTCCATTTTTTCAACTCTTGGATATATTCTATACGCTCTTGAGAGAATTTCAACCTTTTAAATAAAATTACAAAAAAATGTACATTCATGCAATAGTTACTAATTGATTTGGGGGTGACTCAACAAATTGTAGCATGTTGGCTTGTTGAATTTGTTAGTAAGTTAATTAGGGTTTGATAAATTTGTAAGCTTCAGTGGGATTTATTGCGGTTGTATGTGTTTTAGAGAAGCGAGTTTGGAGTGGTGGTTGTGCTTCCTTTATTGAAATTTATTTCTTTGGTTCTTCTTCTTGTGCATTCCCACTGTGGTATCTTCTCGTTTGCAAATATTTTCTTATTATGTACATAAAAGGTTCTTGTTGCATCCTTGAAAAAATTTCACAAATGTCCTGATTTATCTCTGTAATACCTTGAGTTTTCTCGCTTCTTTCAATTGGGCTGGAATTTTCCACCTCAAGAGGGTTGTTAGTTGTTTTCTAACTAAATTGTTAAAACATTTTTTCTTGTTTTATTTATTTATTTTTTCTTCAAGGAGGTGTTTCCTTTAAACTCTAGAAGAAGCATTGCAAGTGGCCTGATTATAGTTGTCATCAGAAGTTGTCTGTGATCATGGGCAAGACAACCCTCAGAGGGTGAAAATTGGGTATGTTATACCTATGGAAAACTTTGGCTAACATCTAATTAGATATGTTATACATAGTTAACAATTAGGAGATCGCAGACCATACAGTTGCGCATAAAAATGCACTACTCCTTAAATATCAGAGTAAGTGCAAGATTATTTATTGAATATAGTTTAGTCACATGATACAACTATCCCACAACTCTACAGTAGAGAGACCAACATGGAACAACAAACTTAAAATCGGTTGATGCACTCACTTTCATGGGAATTTCATGAAATTTTTTATTTTCTTATATAATGCACTTTTACCCACATCTTGAGATCACACGAAAATGGTATTCATAATAAATTTTTCAGAGTGAAGTAATTCATTTTTCCTGCAAGATCAAGTTACGTAGCTATAATGTCTCGTGTTTTTTCGTACATCTAACCGGAAACATACCTTGCAGGAATTTTGAAGGAAATCCCTCTCAAATTATCAGAGAATCTCCAGGTGATCTCATTAAAAAAATATGTTTCTCCTTATATGTTGATTATTCTTGCTCTTCACTGTGTTTTGTATATAAATTCATTTCAATTCATTCATATCAGATATATTCTGGCTCCTGGTTCCAATTTAAAGGTCGAGTTATCATCATTGTTTGTTTTTATTTATTTGGAAAGTGCTTGTGGTAATTTGAAGAGTTTGCAAGGGACAGGAATCTCAAATAGTTGTTGACTGGGCTAATGCAAGTTTTATATGTAAAATGTGCGGCTTCAATCCCTGATGTCTCAAATTTGGCCACGCATTCAGGAGCTAGAATGGTCATCCTTCACCCACATTTATCATGAGCTCAATAAACTAGCAGATAAGCTCTCCGAGGAGGCATTCAATTAGTAGCCAATTGATGAATTATCAGCAAGATCAAGGTTGTGGCACACCCAAAAAAAAGGCAACTCGCAAAATTTAAGCTAACAACAACCCCTACTCATGAAGCTGACAACTTGTCTCCCTCAAGGACCACTGTCTTCTCCTTCATCAGGCAATACTTCCTCAACAACTCACTCAACTGCATCATTTCTATACCCCCAACAATCTATTTATTTTATTGTGACCATAACATTTTTCGAATAATCTGATGTTTCATAGGTGAATGTCAAATGCCAATTTACTATTTGAAAACCAAATTTTCATCCCTTGTACCTAATGAGCCTTCTTCATTGAATATTTTTTTGAATGGTGTTTTGTTACTAATTTTTATCATTCAATGATTTCTCATATGTCGAGATTCTTCTCTATTTCATGCCTTACAGTGTTTCCTTTGCAACATCTGGTGCAATTTTTAGTTTAAATATTTGCAGATATTTAAAAAATAAACAATTTTAGTTTATGGAATGTAACTCAATTGACAATCACCTTGTTATGAAGTTATATTATGTTATAACATGAGATTCAAAGTTCAAATCCCTTTAAGTGGCCAACCAAAAAATAATATTTTTTTATATATTTTTTTATTATATTTTTAGAATGTGGTTTTAATGAAAAAAGAAAAATATAATATAAAAGAAATAAATATTATGACATGATCAAATTTCATGTGGTTTGAATATCTATTTTTAAATAAAAAATATAATTGTCCACTATCCACTCATGGATATTTCAATGCAAACTTCAGAATGTTAATGATTTTGTCTTAATTGCTAACTATCTTAAATGGGTTTAGTCTTAATTGTCATTGTCTTAAGTCGCCATTGTCTTAAATATAAAGTTTTGTCTTAAATATTTTTGTCTTAAAGTTCTTTTGTCTTAAATAAAAAAAATTGTCTTAAAATATTTTTGTCTCAAATTGGCTTTGTCTTAATTTTTTTTTGTCTCAAAGTGCTTTTGTCTTAAATATAAAGTTGTCTTAAAATGTTTTTGTCTTAAACTGTTTTTATCTTAAATATAAAGTTTTGTCTTAAAATACTTTTGTCTTAAATTTTTTTGTCTTAATTTTTTTTGCCTCAAATTCTTTTTGTGTTAAATATTTTTGTCTCATATCGTTTTTGTCTTAAATATAAAGTTTTGTCCCAAACTATTTTTGTCTTACACTATTTTTGTCTTAAATTTTATCTTTAAGACAATTCAATTGATATTAAATTTTAATATAAAATAACTAAAATAAAAAAGTGACTTTTTAAGACAAAAGATTTCTTTTGTCTTAAGAAAATGTCTTAAAACACCCCACATGTAGTAGTGACACAACTTCTATTGTGTCTTCAAATATGAAAAAGCTCTCCTTGCAAGAGCAGCAGCATTAGAGTAAGTAGCTTTTCAAGGTATCGATCGATAAAATTTGATAGCTTTTCAGCATTAGAGTAAGTAGCTTTTCTAGATATCTATTGATGCTTGGCATTTGCACTTGGTTTCTGACCAACCAAAAATTTCTATTTGAAAAAATAATTTCAAAATTCAAAGAAATTTAAAGTGTTTAAATAAATTTAAAAACCATAACCATAAATTATAAAAAAAACTAACCACGAGTTATAAAGTCAAAATATTTACCTAACATAACCTAATATTTACCTAACATAACATTGACAACATTCTGGAAACATACTGTGATAAAGGCCCCATAAACATTTTTCAAATATTCAATATATCTATTTGAATAATAAAATGGCTTAATTACATTTGGAAACAACCATAACCATTAAATAAAAATTAAGTACCTTGCAATTATTCCTTTGGTACTTAATTACACTTCCAGTTATACCTCAAACCATTAAAATGTTTTCACATTTGTGTGTCATAACAGCAACAACCAAATAAATGATAAACATTTGTGTTTTCAGAAACAGCACTCTACTAAATAATCTCTTACTTAAACGCCCTCTAAGCAGAACCCATTTCTTTGGCGCAGCAGCTCCACTACTCCCTCACTCCACCGAAGTTGGGGACATTCTTTGACATCAAGCCTCCACAACGACACACAATGGTGGATGCCTTCCAACTCTGGTAGCTCATAACACCCTACAACACACGAGACGAGATATTTGATGCTACTAAGCAACTCTCCGGAGAAAGAGAAAATTAGGTCGGAATATGAGAAGAGAAAATTAGATCTTCACTGTCAAGAAGTTTCAACCTCCCCATATGAATTCCGTTCAATGAATCGTCGTACTCACCGAGAACCATTCTAATTCCCCTCACGGCTTTTGACTGTCCATTTCGAAACAGAGAATAATTATCCATTACTACTTGTAAAATGATGGAAGAATTCAAAAAAAAAGAAAATTATTGAAGAATTATCACTTACTGGTTGTTGCAACAAATCATCGATGGTGTTCTCTGTCCAACGCCAAAGACGACAGGGCAACCCTGGATTCGCAGCAAGATCTCTCCCCAGATCTCTGAGGTGGTCATGCATTTGTATATTATTGTTACTCATGTCCACTTCTGCAAGACACATGTTCCTTAATATTTGAAACCCTCGCCTACCCTCCAAGCCTAACCCGTTCCATATTGTTATAGTCTTATCCATGTTCTGTCCTTTGAAAAAACATGCAATATCTAAAAATATATTCTGTTCATCTCTATTGAGTGAATCATAACTTCTTTGAAGTCTCAGCCGTATGTCATCAACAAGTGTTCGCTGAAGACTCCGCAATTCGTCTTCCCACTCATATTTTCCTTTTCCATAAAGAAATGCCCCAATTACTTTCATAGATAAAGGAAATCCATCACACGTTTTTACCAATTCCTGTACCAAATATTCAAATCCTTGGAGTGGATAGGGTTGGTTGAAGGCATGGGAGCAAAAGAGCTCCCGGGAGGATTGTGTGTCAAGCCCCGTTAGGATATATATTGACGACTCTTCGACTCTTGAGCTCCTTAGAACACTTTTGTCCCTAGATGTAATCATTTACGGAAGTTCCAATTGGCAAAAGTGCATCCACCTGATCAACATGATCTACATCATCTAAAATTACCAAGGCTTTAGAAGATGAGAGAGCCATCCGGAGCATGCCTATACCTTGAGCAACACTGTTAATTATTGGATTATATACTCCTGTCAAGCTCTGAAGAAGTTTACACTGCAACGAATTTAAATTGCCCTTACGTGCATTATCTCTTACATCATCTAAAAAACAGGATTTACTATTGAAAAATTCTTTTGCTAAGGTGGTCTTTCCTACACCACCTAACCCCACGATGCCCAAGATCTGAGGTTTCCCGCTTTGCTGTAGCTGCAATAGGACAGTATTTTCTAAATCGTTTACTTTATAATCCAAACCTATTGGATATTTAGCAACCTCTAGTGCTGCTTTTTTCACCTTTCTTAGCACCACTTCAACTAGTTGCTCAAACAGCAACCCCTCATCTCTGGTTATTCACAAGAAAATAAATAGAACTGATGAGAAAAGGAAGTCTATGCATATATCATGCAACATAAAATAACAAAAATAATACAATCGCCACAGAAGAATTTGAGTTCTCACCCGTTAAATGCATCGAGCTCAAAACCGCTTATTTCTGAGACACGAGAAAGAGTCTCAGAATGAGTTTGAGTGTCATAATTAGTCTTATTTGCGAGTCTCTCCAGGGCTTCACCATACCTCGTTCTGTTGCCCAGCGTTCACATGGTAGAACACTGGAATTATGGGCCCGTTTGAATCCAACATCATGAGGACTTCATTTAGACACCACTCTGAGTCAGCGTATCCTGCAGAGAAAATGGCTACATGCACAGAAGCCGATCGAATAGCATCTTCAATCTGAGAAGGGAAATTGATTTAGAAGGGACAGTATTTTCTAAATCGTTTACTTTATAATCCAAACCTACTGGATATTTAGCAACCTCCAGTGGTCTTTTCACCATTCTTAGCACCACTTCAACTACTTTCTCTAACAGCAACCCCTCATCTCTGGTTATTCACAAGCTCACCGAAGCTCACTCGGCTTCACATGGTAGAACACTGGAATTATGGGCTCG